>OZ018320.1:40555098-40857598 GCA_963969495.1 Ceratothoa steindachneri
AGTGGCCTCATATGATAGATTCCCATCACTGGCTCACCCCTTTGCTTTGCGCATGGCCGAGCACACAGGACGTCTAAGGGAGTTTTCTGTTATTCCGTTTTCATTACCAAAGATTCGCCCATGGCTCATACCACCTGTAGTGGTATGCAAGGGGCTTACTGGTAGGTCCAAGGATCAGTTCTTGCCTGTAGCCTTGAGAACCATGTATGATCAACACTCCTCCCACCATTGGTCTAGCACCTTTGTGTTCGCCGATTGGTCCAAGTCATTGGATGGAGTTGGAGCTGCTGCTGTCTTCCCATCTCAGACAGCATTGGTTCGCCTACCAAGTGCAGCTTCTATTTTCACAGCAGAACTTTTTGCCATTCTTGCTGCACTCTTTGTTATTGCTACTATGCCATCTGGTTGTCTTACGATTTTTTTCTGACTCCCTTAGTTCTCGAGGCACTGGGTGCTTTTGGTTCTAGCCATCCACTTGTTTCCAAGATCCAGCAGTGGCTTTTTTATTACCTGGGCATCCCAGGTAATGAAAGGGCGGATGCTGCAGCCAAGGAGGCGGCATCATTGGGGACACTCCCATTAGCCCCAGTCCCACTTTGTGATGTCTATCCTCTCATCATCGAATATGTAGTTGTCTTATGGCAGAAGATGTCGGATGAGCTTCCTCCCACCAAGCTCCATTCCATAAAACCTTCAGTCCTCCCATGGCCTCATACCATGAGACCACGTAGACTGGAGGTTATTCTGTGCCGACTAAGGATAGGCCATTGCCACCTCACTCATGGGCACTTAATGAATAGGCAGCCTCCACCTTTGTGCATCCTGTGCGAGTTGGAGCTGTCCATCCTTCACATCTTTGCCCAGTGTCCCCTTTTGAGAAATCTTGGGGGGGAGGGTCTTCCCTTTTATTACTGGGTAGATGGCCTCCCAGTAGGTTCTGTGGGGCATCTTGTCAATATAATTTTTAAAGTTTTAGAAGAATTTAATCTTTTAGCCAAAATTTAATATATTGTTTCATGATTTTATATTCTCTGTTCTTGCATCTATTGTTGATCCATCTATAGTTTTTATGTTTTTATCCTTTGTCAAGTTCTCAATAGTTTATTTTTTATATCCTTTTACACCCTTTGATGGTTTTAAATTCCTGTACTTCCATTCTATTGATTTTAATTTCATAGCTTTATTTTTGTATATTCTCTAGATGTCTATATTTTTATTGAGAATTTTCATGCAAATTATGCGTCCTTGAATTTGGCTGCAGGCTAGTCTGTTTGGGCTTTGCAGCATTTATTTTTGGCACTATTCATTCATTTCATTCTCATCCAACCATCCAGGATCAGGGCTGAGAGTGGA
Organism: Ceratothoa steindachneri; assembly: GCA_963969495.1. Taxonomy (NCBI): domain Eukaryota; kingdom Metazoa; phylum Arthropoda; class Malacostraca; order Isopoda; family Cymothoidae; genus Ceratothoa; species Ceratothoa steindachneri. The sequence goes on from OZ018320.1 coordinate 40,556,452, forward strand.
GGGGACAATGCCCCCTCACCTCTTGGCGAGGTGCAGCTGCACAGCTACTGTCTGAAAGGGGGCATCTAAAGCAAAGAGAAGAACGAAGACATCATGCCGGGTGTAAATGGTGCATCATCCTCCACTCCACGTAGTCAGCACTACACCAAGGTGTTTTTAGATCTGAACAAGGCCTATGTACATTATCAGGGAGAAACTCCACATAATGGGGCGCCTCCCAACCTTCATTTTTGAGTTTTTGCGAGATCGTCGATTCCCAATGGAGCAGGAAGAGGGTTTTCCACAGAGAAATGTTCTCAGTGTAACACTTTGCCCTGAGCATTAACTGTATCACCTCGCTGCTGCCAGTAAATAGTCTTGCTATGCTCTAATTGGACTACCTTTCATTCTCTTTTGATGCGGCCATTTATGCTAACTCTAGAATGTCGACTCCAACAGGCATTGAACCGCATCTCTCGGTATACCAAAGCGCTCAGGTTTCAATTTTCCTTGGCCAAGACTAAGGTGGTGCACTTATGCCATTATGCACTGCCCCACCTCCACCTGGACTTGTTCCTAAACAGGGTTCACCTGGAAGTGATGAATTTGCACCATTTCCTTGGTTTTGTTTTCCACCGAAGCCTCACCTGAGAGGCTCATATTCGCAGCTTTAGGGTCTCTTGTACCTGCACCATGGACATTTTTTGTTCTGTAATGTTGAAGCCTGACTACTGATGTGAGTTTTATGCATCAGAGCGTGTTCTGCGGAAGGTGGACTCTATCCACCACACTGGTCTCCGCCTAGCGACCGGTGCCTTCCGCCTGTCCCCCATCGAGATCCTATTTGTCGATGCTGGGGAGATGCCACTCGCTCTACGCTGAGCACAGTGCATTATGCACCTGTACGCGTGAACTCTTCGAGACTTCGGTATAACTCTTGGGCCGGTGGCGCCCCTGGTTCTGGCCCAGACACCACCCTGGAGGTACCACTTCTGACTATTTGTGGCCATGCCTCTGCTCCCATTGCTTCTACATGGCCTTTTTGAAGCACACTCTGTGTCACGCTAGCATCGTGCCAGTGTATACAGATGGCTCCAAAGGGGTTCGCTTCCATGCCATATTTCCTCTTTGAAATCAGCGGGGCTCTACCAGGTGCTGCATGTCTTAACTGCCAGTCTCATTGCAATACACGGCTCGGTATGGGAGATAACGCATCATGCCTGGTCCAGAAACTGGATGGTATCTATAGCGACTCACAAAGCGTCCTGAGTACTCTCGGAGGCATTGGAATCTCCACATACCTTGGTTTGCACTATCTGTGACCGCAAGCTGGGTTGATGTCAAGATTATCTTCTCTTACCCCCCCCAAAAAAAAATTGCCCCACTAGAATCAGTCAGATCGTATGTTTGCCATCAGTTGGAGTATTCCCCTGACTCATTCTATAGAGATTGTTTGGGAAGGTTTTTGTGTGGTACATGATTGGCATTGACCCCCCCCCTTTCCCCCCAAAGTTCAACAGTTGTGTTTGTTTTTCTTGGGGGCCTCACCCTGAAACCAGATATTTATTTTTGTAATAGAATTTTACCATAAAAAGAATCTCTATTGATATGGGATTAAATGACTTCCATTCATCAATGTCCTTTTTATATTTCAACATAAGAAAATATATTCTCACATATACCTCTTTTAGCTCTATGATTGTTATCAACAGAATAATTCAAGATCTGAAATTTGAAGACATGTTTCAACATTTAATTTAGCCATTACTTTTCCACATTGTGCAACATATCATAACTATCTACTTATAAATTATTAGTTATAATTTATAAAAAATTACATTTATTTTTTTCATCATTTAGCTATAGATATAATTCAGCATTCCCATAAAAAATCTAGTATAAATTTCTGATATTTACTCTTAACTTTACCTTTTTCCTGATATATTTATTGTTAAATGGAGCTTATAAACTATATGATAATACCATATATGTATGTATAGATATTTGAGGTCTCCTCCTCCCTTCATTAGCCTTCCATCTCCACCATTTTTTGGCTTATATAGAATTCTTTACAAAATCTTTATTAGTGGAGAGGTAGTGAAAGTCCTCATTCACCTCCAGCTTCATGGTGGTGATTCCAACACCCATCTCTTGCCAAAGCCCCGATTTCCTTGCTCAGGTCTTCCATCAACTTGTCCTGTAGTTGTTAGATGAATTCCGGCATGTGAATGCAGTCAGAATGCCTGCTGTGTCCTTTCTGCTCGCCATGGCTTCATAGTTTCGGTTGCAGCTGCTCATTTCACATCATACTGCCTTTACAGTATTAACAGAGCATTGAGCTTCAGTCATTATGTCAGTATTTTGATACTTGGCACAAATCATCATGATGCATGTAACTCTTTTTACAATATTCAGATGGCTTCCAGTCATTCATGTCAGCTAACATTTTCTAAACTAAAACTTTACTCTGCATGGTCTCAAATGCTTTGACCGTTCACAGATACATCATGTTCTTGAAAAAAAAAAATGTTAAACTCATTTAGCCCGAACACCCTATATCTTCCACACATTTTCACTTTCTTTACAGATCTTTCCTTAGTGACTCTGGGATACATTCCTGTTGCTATTGTGCATTAAATTCTATGGGGAAAAAGTGAGCTAGAGCTCTCTGTATGCATGCATGTCTTAAACTCTTAAACTAGATGCACTGCATAATAGATCGCAGCTCCATATGATCGTCTAAATTTTGTGTGTCTACTCTCGCCGGGAATCAAACCCATCACCCATGCCTTGCAAATCCATCGCCTCATCAATTGGGCGAGTGAGAGCTCCACTACTTTGGTGTGGTGGGAGGAAAGGCTTTTCATATGTCTCATCTATTTTGGGGCTTATATTGATTTGAAAAATATGCAATAGCTTGTCAAACCTGCATACTTTGTTTTCTTAGTGGATCATTGCAAGAACATCTGAAATCAAGAAAGGGTAGTTGCGATTCCACTGAATCTACATTCGAATGTGTAATTATGACATTTTTCTTGTCTTTTAGTTGTTACTTCATAAGTAGTTGTATAATGAGAGGCTTGTTATTATTCCAGGTATTGAAAGTAAATATTATTGGTCATTTGGTTTCTCATTTGTTTGAATACTACTTTGTTTTTTAAAATGTAGTCTCATCTCATTTTTAACATCATCAGCAACTGCTTTCCCCAAAATAGGGTCTGCATGCATCAATGCAAGTAAAAACTATCCAGCCCCTCCCACCCCTTAATGTTGTCAAGCAAAACTCACCCATGATTTTCTTTTCATTTCAAAATGGCCTTTTATAGGCTTGGATGTCTCATCCTACCATGCCATAACTATGACGCTGTTTATGCAAGATCATGGAGATGGTGGTAAACTTGAACCTCCTCTTCTATACTGAATCTCATTCCCTGTTTCCTGACCCACAAGCTGGCTTCGACTTATTCCTTAGTGTTCTCAATCCCCTTCTTTGATTCTACTGGGTTCATGGACATGTGGGAATTGCGAGGAATGAGTGTGCTGATGAGGACTCCAAAGAGTCTGCAAGGATTGCGTGCCATTGCGCTGCCACTGTTCTAATGAGCCTACCCCCCAATGCTGCCGCAGGTGGCTTCAGGTTGCTTTCTGTCCTCTTTGAATTGGACACACTCATGGAATACACCATCATTTGATGCAATGCTCCCATACACATTACTGCGATGACTGTGTTGTCACTTGGACTGTTAAGCACATTCTTGTTGAATGCACAGTCTAGGTTATCTTCATGCACGTTACCTGTCCTGATACTGGGATAAATGGGGTTGCTACCCTTGTACTCAGAACAGGTTTGTGTACACAGACTTGTGGACTATCTGACATTTTGGAGGAGGCTGGCCTTATCCATTTTATTTGACTCTCTTTCATTTGGTTGCATGTTCCTACACCAGGTGGAGACAGGTTTACCTCAATGTCAAAACTTTTTTTTGTGTTGGGTCTTGTTTTTTTGGGGGGGCGGGTGAATTATTTTTATTTTAATGTACTCTAGTATTAGGTTTTAAATTAATTATTGCAACTTGGCCTTTGTAGGCAGCTGCGAGATGGGTGCTTTAAAAAAAATCCCCTTTAGCCACCCTTGCTGGAGACTACTGTGTGTAGACTTAAACCGGTTACCCGGAGAGAGAGCCGATCCTGCCCACATTTGCACACTGTCTGGCATGCCTTCCTAGCCCCTCTTTCCACACTAGTGTGCCATCCCTGCCCCACTGAGCAGCACACCCTCCCAATCCAATTGTGAATAGGGAAAGCCCCGCTCACTGGATTGGCTTGAAAGTTTTGGAACATCTTTAAACAACACCTTTGAGGCCTGCAGGTTGCAAGAGACCAAAACTTGAGGGGCCCTGCGCATTAGAGTGTGATTAATGGGAAGAGTGGTTTAAGCCCCAACAACCCTTTCTTTCCCTGCATGTAATGGGTTGACCACCTATCTGTGGCTGGTCTTGGATATATAAACCTGTATTGCTTATGGTTGGCAGGCTTTAGTGCCTTGTTAGCTGCCATACCAAATTAAAGTCTCAGGTCTGATTTCTGGGTCTGCCACAACAAATCTTCAGATCTTGGCTAACATGTCAATGATTAATATGACCTAGTAAGGAAATCCCCTCTGGAGGCTCATTTAGGAGTAAACGGGAGCAGCTTCATGCAGGATCTAGCCCATCCATGGTATAACCTCAGTGTTCCTAGAAGATGTTCTTGCTACACTCAACGTAGATGAACTTTACACCTCTTTTGGTGCAGCCCAGATGCCAACTCAAGAGTGTTATCTCCAACAAGCATTGAACTGCACCTCTCATCCTGCCAAAGCGCACATGTTGCGGTTTTAATTGGCCAAGACAAAGGTGGCGCACTTTTGTCACCATCCCCTGCTCCATCACATGCTCTGGTGCTGGGGAGAGGTGAGCCTCCCCCAGACACTGGAGTGTGCCTCCTCCTTATTGCTTTTGGTGTTATTGTTTGTTTACTTTTTTGTTTATGGCAGCAGGCTGATTTCTTGCAGTGACTTATGCCCTTACTGGCATTTGATAGATGGGTACTATTAAAAAAAATATCTTAAATGAGGTTCACTTGGTGGTAGTGGACTCGAACCATTTCCTTGGTCTTGTTTTCAACTGATACCTCACCTGGGAAACCCATATTCTCTTCTACACACACCTTGGACATTCCTTCATTCGGTGATGCTCATCTATGTTACTGCAGTGGACCTTGCAGGCCTTGCCCTTCATGTTCAACCCCAACCACTCTTGCACAGTCTTGGCTGTGTAGGTGAAGGCACTGTCCTGATGAAAGAAGCAGTCTGCATTCTTTGTGATCTTTCTCACCCAGGGAAGGACTTTTGTAGGCAAGAATGTCTGTAATCTGCTGCGGTGAGCCTGTATTAGGCCTTGAACCACACTGGGAACATCTTCTCACCATTCAGAGCCATGGTGCTGAGCATCATCAAGGAGGTCCTGGGCGAAGCTTACCACAGAGTCGTTCTGCTTGTTGATAACTTGATCAACCAGGAAGGATTTTTCATCATAAAATTGAGAATTTGATCATCATGACCCTTCAAGTTGTTGAGAAGGCAACGACAGCGCTCCCGACGTTGCTCTCGCATACAATCGGTGAGTAAAGGCCTTTCCACGCACCTCAAGCTCTTTCCTTTCTCCTCATTGATGCCCCTAGACACTGTAGCCACCGAGGTGTTCTTCGCAAGTGCAGTCATTTTGAGCTTTGGACCACTTTTTAATGCCTTTTTCACAGTCATGTGGTTGACAACTTAAGGTCTGCCTGAATGGGGTTGATCTTTGAGGTCTTCCTGTTCTTGAGCCTTTCCACGACTCTATGAACGGTTATCCGGCTAACATTGAGCCACCTGGCGATGTCGAACTTGTAGCCCGCATGCAAGAATGCACCAAGTAGGCATTCTCCAGATAGGCTCCCAAAATTTGAAAAACAAACAAAAACCTGCCGGAGAGCAGAGATCTCGCTTCTTTTCACTTCCATCTCGCCGCATCTGTGTACAATGGAAAAGACATTTTAATGATGAAAAAGTAGAACTTTAAGTTTGTTTGACAGAACTTTTTATCTCAGACATAAACATCTCAAAAGATAAAAAAAACAGTGTAGCAGAACTTTTACAGAACCTGGTAGCTTCCTGTTCCCATCAGGATCCTCATTTATCTCTGCTTACAAACTCTTCATTTGTTGCTTTTCTACTCTGTTTAATCACTGTTTCACTTTCCTTTTCAGCTTACTGTATGCATTCATCTTCATTATTAAGCATTTACATGTATGCCTCCTTTTTGCTTTCCGCTACATGCTTCACCTCATTATTTACCATTCAGCATTTTACTTTTTCTTTCCAGTTCTGGCGCACACATACACAGCCCTTCACTACCTTCTTATCACCTAATCAAATTTGTTTCACATTAACCTCCATCCCCCTGCTCACACTTATTTCCTCTTACTTTCAAGCATTCTCACATACATAACCTCTCTTTCTCAGCCTTATTTCTATCATTTCAAGGTCCATATATTATAACCACTCTCATTTCTTCTTTGCAAATTTTGGCTTCACGCACATAATTTGCAATCTCACACATTCAAACTCAGCCATTGTAGCATGCCTCTCATTAGTCAAAAGCACTGTCAAACCTTTCTCCTTTCCTCCTTGATTGCACTCGATTCACTTCATTCCATGCAAACTCTTCATTCCCTTTCATATTTATCTCACAGAGCAAACATTTGTAATCTCCCTGTTTTAATGACATTGACTACCACACCCCTCTCTCTCACATCATCACATATACCCCTCACATTCCATACATCAACTCAATTCACACGGTGATACAGATTAACCCGCCTGACACAACTGTATCTGTGACATTCCCACCCATTACTGTTATTACATGTTGTGCTTTTATGATAAACCCTTCGAGGGCACGGCTTCCCAGGTCAACGGCCCCTATCTGAGCTTAGCCATCCTTATGATATGGATATTCTTCCTGACCCACTTTTCTTACCTTGATATAGATTGGTTTCACTGAATGGGACCCATGAGATGTTATAACATCTCATCTAGTCATGGTTCATCCCTCACTATAAAGCACCAATCTCATCCCCCTCTTAAACACTCTCTGTGCATACCTATGTTCAATGTAGACATGTGAGTGCTTAGAACTTTGAGACCATTTCTTTTAACCCACTTATGTAGTGACTTATAAGTTGATATATGTGAGGCTTTATTTTCTTTTATACAAAATGCTTTTTTTTTTAGTCTTTCCTGATGTTATCCATTTCTCTTGTAATCCCCAGTCGTAATTAAAAGTTGGTGGCCTTTGAAGCAATTTAAGAGGCTGAGCTTATTTCTTCAAAGTACTCGAGCATTATTCTTAGATTTGCATTTTACTCCAGAGCCATCACTGAATATGCATGGGTTGTATTTTGGATTGTTGTAGTTAAATTTTACTTTTACACAGTGGAATTCGAGCTGCTACTCTGCCCACGACTGAATCTTCATCCATAGAAAAACCCACCTTGGAAAAAGTATGTATATATTCTTTATATTTTATTTGGCCTTCTGGGGAGTGTGGCCCTTTAAAAGGGTGGATTTTTAACTTTGTTTATAATGGATCACAAATATGGGATTAAACCTTGCTGTCATATAGTGCTGCTTTATTTCAAAGAGTGTGAGGAAAAAAAAACATTTGGTAAGGTCTTTACCACTGATCTCCACTAGTTTTGAGGCTTTTATTTCTCAATGAGGATCTACAATTTTTGTGATCCGAACCATGTGCATTGGCAGCTGCTGCGGTTGACCTGAATCAGGACTCCATCCTCTGAATTACAGCACTTGATGTTCCTTAACTTCATTATGATTGGAAGTGGTGTGACCATTCGGCAAGACCAGAGTGCACGGTAGTTGCTGGTTAAATGCTTGGGTTATGGGTATATTTGTTTACTAACTCTATCTAATCACAAAACAACCTTACGGTTATTTTCTACTTGTGCAGCACTCAATTTCTCCTTAACTATTGTTTTAGAGAACTTTATGTTATTGGTGAATAGATCTAATAATAGTAATAATACTGTGTTCTCACACCTCAGCCAAATGATAATAATACCTTTCAGCTTTGCCCTAACTTAATTGTTTTTTTCCCTATCAGTCTCCCACAAGTGAAACGAAGGTAATTATTGTTTGCAGAAATACAGGGTCCCCCAAAACCATGTGTATATTTTTAAAAATGCATTCTGATGAGTTTTTTTTTTATTGCTACAGTCTTGGTGTGTTTGCGTGTTGGAAATATTGAAACAACTTAAACCAGTGATACACACCAAAAAGCATCTATTCATCCTGAACAATCTTTCCACTCCTACACGACACCCATATACACCTGCTCCCAAGACACTTCTATGGACATCACCCCTTGTTCATCATACCTAGCCCTGCCAAGGAGTTGCCCCTTGTAGGCTGTGGCACCTGGCACCTAGAGTGGCATTCCCTCCCATCTCCAGTACCCCCACAGTCTTGAACTAGATTGAGACTGACTACCTGGACTTTATTCTTTCTAAACCTAAAAGAACATGAAAATAATACCCAATATTTAGTACATTAGAAATAAGCTCTAAACTCTCCCACCTTGCCCACCCCAAACCAGCTTAAAAAAAAACATATCCACACCCAGTTCAATCAATGCTTCATTCAGTCACACACAACACATCTCTCTATGCATGGCCCTTAACATCCACCTTTCTAAATCCTCCACACACGCTGTACTCAATGCCAAGCTTATGCAGAGAGGCTTCAACCAACTCACACCACCACACAAGACAGTAATGGCAATAAAAGACGAGCAAGCCTTCGAAACAGTACCTAGACACATCCTCATCAACAGAAAACTAAACACCATACATGACTTCAACTACCAAAACATGACTTTCCAACTTTCTTACAAGCCGAAAAGCACAAGTAATGCACCGCAGTGAACTACTACAAACGCATGACATACAGACTGGATTCCAACAGGGATCTGTACTTTTTCCCACCCTTTTCAACCTTTTTCTCCTTGACATTACACTCTAAGGTTATAGCTAATTGCATCGCCATCTCTGCCAAACAAACATTCAAAACAGATCCAAGCAGCCTGTCATCTACAAGACTCCAATGCTGGCTGTAATAAAGCCTAATGACTGTCTCGCCTTCAAAATCTTACGTTACCCTTTTCACAACCCACAAGGTGGAGTACACCAAACAACCCCACACCATTCTCTCAAACACCCCCCCTTCCCTTAAATAACACACCTACAGTGTTTGGTGTAGCCCTGGATACAGGACTAAATTTCAAACATAAGAAAAAACAAACCTAATACAAAATGAACACACTAAGACCACTCAGAAGCTCATTCAGGAGGGAACCTTATCTGGGAAAAACTATAGTGAAAAAATCTTTGTAGAACTAAGCTTGGGATATATGGAAGTTTTCGTGAGTATGAGTCTTCTTTTTTAATTTTTTTTTAATATCTCATCAAATAAAATTCCAGTGGGTTTAAATCTAGAGGATGTGTTGGATACTCAATACTAACTCTGAACAATCCTCTGATTAGGATATATTTCATTGTGGTATCTCCTGACATTGCACCCGGATAATGATGAGGTGCTCTTATTCAAAGTAAATGTTTTCATTTCCTTATAACTATCAAATTACTGAGAAAACTTACTCCTGAGCGATGTTGAGGTAACTATAATGGGTAACTGGTCATTCAAAAAAGAATTAAGCAGCCAAATATTTGGGGAAATAAATACACATCAGATTGTGCTACCCATTAAATTTATACATCAGCTCCACACGTGTTGATTTTCTTATGGCCTGTATGTGCACTTATGACTGTTAATCATACAATTTAACTATGCAATTTTGTCCTTAAATTGGTTTTCATGTGTGTTTTTGTACTAGAAACCACGCACAAAACTAGATTCTGCAATGTGGCTCATCCTCAGGCAAGGATGCACTAATTTTGGGTTTGAGATTTCCACTAAGCATATCTCAGAATTGTGTAGATATTGATCCTACTTTTCCTTGCATATTTTGGTGGGAAGTGATCGGTTGCATACCTGTCCCTATACACCTACTCATTTGCTTGTACACATTCGCATTTTCTTATACATTGCTTTTCATATGTGAAATGGTAAGTCATGTTAAAGGATCAATTCCTAATTTTGACAACTGTTAGCAAATCATTGTTAAGTTTAAGATGTGAATATAGTGCCACTGTTTTTGTTGCTGCTCAAATAATAAATACACAATTTGATTTTTCATGTATATATGATAATGCAAGGTTGTTAATAATTTTGATTTTGTATATTGTAACTATAAAAGGAAATAAACATTAATTTTTGGCCTTGCCTGTTGCTATGTCTTTTAAAAATATTCACATGGTTTGAGGATACTGTATTTCATTGTTTTCAAAGCTATTTTTGTTTTTTTAACTTTTGAAAATTCTAAGGATTCTAATTCTAAATATGATTATATCATATACATACTCCTATACCTCAAGACACACCCTCCCAATTCTGTGTGTACCTCGCAAGGTGTGTTAGGTGGAGCATGTACCAGCATGATGCAGCTGACATCTGAAGGATTGCTTTTACTCCAGGCCCCAATGCCTGCAAGAAGATCTGTGTCCATATAATTTCCATAGATTTTCACTTCCCCAATCTTCACCACTTTACATATTTCTTCTTACAAACCTTTTTTTTAAATTATTATTTTTTTTTTCCCCTGGAGAATCAGCATCCCAGATGAAAGTTGCTGCTGTGGTCGGCTGGAATCTCTGACTAATAAATTGTATGTCCAGGGGTTGCCAAGATTAGGCAATGTTCTAGTAGCTGCTCAGAATTAACAGTGTGGTGGTTGTACCTAAAAAAAAAAAAAACAAATTCTGAAAAAGCCCAATAAAACCCAGGTTTTAAAAAAACCCTGTATCTTATTCTGTTTGTTTTTTTTTTTTCAAAAAAACAAATGCTACAAGCATTAGCATAACATAGAAAAAGAATAGCTATCTCTATTTTTATATAATATTAATAATTACTTAGTTTAATAATTATATTAAGGTAAGAACAGATCACAGTAACAGATCACTGATAGGGAATTGTGGGTACCCATGATAGCCATAACCTGTAGAAGGAGAGATGAATTATTATGAGTCAGTATCAGAGGTATAACCTTAATTTGATACATATTTGTTGAAATTATAAACATAAATATGAATTTTGAATAAAATAATGATAAGTAGCATTCATTTCTTGAAAAAAAAGTGTAATTTAAAAAAAACCCCAAAACAAACCTGTTTTTTTTTTAAATTTCATTTGAAAAAGCCCAAACCCCCCCAGGTTTTTTAGGGCTGGGTTTTTTGATTTGACAACCCTGCCTAGGGTAATTTGTGTTGTCGACCCTGCTTTGGTATGAGCTTATAATACTGTTGGGAGGGTGGGGGTGACCAGACATCAACCTGGAGAGGGTGCTTGGTATGTCTGGCGAGGTGCTGCTGCTCTTAGGCAATTTTTTGGAGAGTGTGTCCCAAGACTGTCTCGTTTGCCAGGTTTCAGGGGTATCGTGTGTATTTAGGTGTCTGTTGTGGTGCGCATGAAGGTAGGAAAGAATGAAGTAGCGATGTGCGAAGGGTGTAGACTTCTTTTTCCTGGGTAGTCGTGAATTTGTTCTGAGAATGTGGCGTGCGTGTGAGGGATTGTCAGTTCTTGTGTAGAACTGGGCACTGAGTATGTTTAGGTGACTGTTAATGGGGAGTATTTTTGTTTCTACATGCAGGTGAATTATTTGGGTAGATTGGGTGCATCCAATGATTATACTGAAGGCTTTGTTTTGTGTGACTTTGAAGAAACTAGGTTGAATGCCAGGCTAGGGAATCATAGTTGAGTGTGGAATGGATGAATTGCTTATATAGCATGATGAGTGTTTCTTTCTGTTGCCCAAAGTTGAAGCCAGTGAGTGCACATAATGCATTGTTTTTTGATACCTTGTTACAGGTTTCACACATTTTGCGAGGCAAGTATTGTGGGAATTTATTAATTGAGATATGGATGTTGTTTAAATGTCATAGTCAGGTGCATGTGGGATTCTTTTTTTCTGAGTGGGGAAAGTGATTACAGAGGAGATTTTGAGGTGAAATTCATTCTGAGGAGGTATGTTTGCATGTTTTTAATGGCTGTGTTATGAGGTGAATATTAGGTCATTGGCGTAGGATTGAATGTCATGGGAGGTAGGTTGTGCATGAAAAGGATGGGAAAAAAAACTCTGGCTTGTCTGTCAGAGAGGAAGTTAATGAGCCACTTTTTATCATTTTGGTGTAACAGTGTTGAGGATTTTCTGGGTTAGGATATAATGTAGGACAGTGTAAAAAGCTTTTTTAATGTCTATAGCAACTAGGGCTTTTCTTTTGGGGGTACTGATTTATGTTGAAGCGATTAAGGATGTTTCAGGTTTGCGAGGATGGCGGTTGTGGTGTGTTTTTTGTCTAAAGCTTTGTTGGGTAGGAGCCAGTGGGATGTGAGGTGGGATACATTTTAGAATGAGTTTTCAAGTCTGGACTTGTGGAGATAAGATGGTAGGATGATGCTGGGGGGGAGGGGGGAGTAAATATGGGACAATATTTGCTTTTATCCAGATTGGGGGGGGATTTGGTTGTGGAACCAGGATGGTTGAAAATTTTGTTGACTATGATTTCCTTAGGACCAAGATGCCTTAAGTGTATGTTCGATATTAGGTCTGAGTCTGTTGATGTGGGCCTTTTCAGGGTTGAGTGGTTATTGTGTCAATGTATATTCTTTGGATGTTTTTAGCAATTATTCTGTTTGATGGGAAAGTGGATTTATGACCGATGGTTCAGAGAGAGTTCTCTATAGCAATTCGGCTTGTAGATGTAAATTCTGTTTCTTGAAATGCAGATTGAATTAAAAGTAATTTGCAACACTTTTATTATTAAAATAATACCCAAATTTAACAAGTAATGAATTGTCATGATGAATACGAAGCGATTGATCTCTATCAACATTAGAGTTAATATTTCTGACTGTGTTCACTGAGGAATGCTTGAAGTGAATGAGTAGACTTAAGGGAATTAATGTCTTTCCTTGGTGAATGGAGTGTAATGAAATTATTGGGGTCTCAGATGACAAAAGAGGACTTAGAGTGAGGATCAATACTGTGACTCATTGTGTCTGCTTGATGAAATGGACTTATTAAGTCCTTCCTACATGGAAAAAGTGAATGTGAATGGAAAAATGTCTTTCCTGATGTGATGCCTAGTTTTGAACTTGTGAGTCCATCCACCAAGGAATGCACTTAAGTGAATTAAAGTTCTTCTTTGGTAGTTTAAATGTAATGAAGTTATTGGGGGCACAGATGACATGAGATTTTCTGATTATGTATCCTTCCACCGAGGAATGCTTGAAGTGAACAGAGTAGACTTGATAAATTTGAGACCTTCCTCAGTGGATGTAGCATATATGAATGCAAATTGGGAAGTGACTTGATCTGTCTGCTGTGATATGGTATATTGTACCGACTGTGTCTCAAGAAGGGAGAGATTAAACATTAATGTGTAAGTAAAGTGGGCAGAGATTATGAAATCCTTCATATGTGCATGCTTGTGTGAAGCAGTTTGTATATCTTCTTAGAATTGTGAAGTTTTAATTGAAATGGGGGGAAAAATGGAAAGGCAGCCTCCACAACCATAATCTGAATGCTGTGCCTTTATCAAAGAAGCATGTTTACTTTTCTAAGCACTGGAATACGTATAGTAAACAGAAGACAACTCTGTTTTCCACTCTGCTGGGTTTTCAAATTGCCACATCATCCATTTCAGTTGGGCTATTGATGTGGGAGTTTGTGTGCTCTTCAATAAGTGGGGTTTAGGGCCAGGAAACTCCTTCGAGAGGTAGATATAGCTCTCGGGCCGGTGGCGCCCCTGGTTCTGCCCAGGACGCCACCCTGGAGGGTACCACATTTGGCTATTTGTCGCCACGCCTCTGCTCCCAAAGCATGTACTGCGCCGGGAGTATTGCGTTCGACCTTTTTGGAGCACACATCGTGTCACGCTGGTACCGTGCCAGTGTATACGGATGGCTCCAAGTCCCAAGAGGGGGTCGGCTTCCACGCCGTATCCCCTCTGTTTGAAGTCAGCGGGGCTCTACCAGGCGCTGCGTCTGTCTTCACGGCCGAGCTGGTGGCAATACACCACTCGGTACGGGAGATTACGCGACGTGCCCGGTTCGGAGACCGGATTGTGATCTATAGCGACTCACAAAGCGCCCTGAGTGCTCTCGGGGCATTGGAATCTCCGCATCCCCTGGTTCGCGAAATCCGTGACGCCACGGTTTTGGCGAGCCGGGCAGATGTCGAGATTATCTTCTGCTGGGTTCCTGGACATGTAGGAATTGCGGGGAATGAGCGCGCCGATGAGGGTGCCAAAGAGTCCGCGAGGACTCTGCGACCGGACCAGCGTTTCGCTCTTCCTCACACTGACTACATGGCAGGAATACGGGCAGCTCTTCGGACTGCTTGGCAAAGAAGATGGGAGACGGTCGAGGGGAACTTAAAGTTGCGTGCCATTGCGCCGCGACTGTTCCCATGGACCTATCCCCCAATGCTGCGGCGGCTTCAGGTTGCTTTCTGTCGTCTTCGAATCGGACACACTCGTGTGACGCATCGCTACTTGATGGAGCGCTCGCCTGCGCCCTATTGCAACGACTGCGTCGTCCCCCAGACTGTTCGGCACATTCTTGTCGAATGTCCCAGTCTGGGTGATCTTCGCGCACGATACCTGTCCCGGTACCGGGATGGGCGGGGTCGCTACCGCCTGTCCCTTGTACTCGGGACGAGTGTGTGCACCATGACTAGTGGACTTATTGACTTTTTGGGGGAGGCTGGCCTTCTCCCTTTCATTTAACCTGGTTTGTTGTTGTTGTTATTGTTTTTGTTATTGCTTCTTTATTGTTATTGTTATTTCTTTTTATTGTTTCCTGTTTAATTTTTAAAGTAGCCTAGAACTAGGCTGTTTGTTTACGGCGACTAATGCCTAAGTCGGCAGTCGCCAGATAGCTCCTTAATTTAAAAAAAAAATCTTCAGTAAGTGTAATTTGCATGTTTTTATGCAAAAAAATAAGTGCATTATATGTGGCTCATGTCATGACACCATAATTTATTATGATTATACAGTGAAGTGTGTGCCTTATGTGATACACAAATGCGTGTGCATATTGGGCTCATTTTGCTGTGAAATAAAAAAATTTTAATCATGGAAATTGGCATATATATATATATATATATATATATATATATATATATATATATATATATATATATATATATATATATAAATACAGTAGTACCTTGAGATACAAGTAGAATTCGTTCCTGGATCGAGTTCGTAACTCAAAATGCTCTTATCTCAAATCAATTTTCCCCATTATGAATAATGGAAAACATTTAATCCATTCCAGCCCTCCCAAAACACCCAAATCAACCCTAATTAAATGGAAAGAACATGTTTTTAATTGCCTTTTACACACGCATATTTTACTTGTACATAAAATAATATAATAAATGATAGTAATAAAATAAAATGTGATTTTATTATGAGTTCTTACCTTGGAGACAGATGACAGCAGCTAACAGAGGTGTATTGCAGAGGAGGAGGAGAGAGGTTTGGATGATAGACACTTAAACTTAACTTTGTTTAACTTCTTTTTTTAAACTTTTACTCTTTTTCTTTTTTTTACCTTTACTTTCTTTTTTTTACCTTTACTTTCTTTTTTTTTACTTTTCTTCACTTGTTTTTTTCTTTTTTCGCTTCACTCTCAACATTTTCACTTTCTCAGGCCTTTTCTGTCTCCCTTTCAAAATGTTGCGGAAATGTGTAAGACAAGTACCATTTAAAAGAGCTGAAGCACGACTAGTAGCCACTTTTTTGTGGTGTTCCTTTTCAATGAAATGAGAAAGCACCTGCCACTTAGCCAACATTTCTTTAATTTCCCTTGTAGAGATAGCCTCCTCCTCACTACTCATCTGTTGCAAGACCTCCATATGTTGTAGTGACTGTAGCTCCTTCAACTCCTCTGTTGTGAGTTCCTCGACAAGCTCGTTGATGTCTCCCTCATCTACCTCCAGCCCCATGGACTTTCCAAGGGACGCAATCTCATCCACCACAGCGGGCTTGGACTCTGACTGCAGATCGAACCTTTCAAAATCCCTTTCAGCTACACAAGCAAGCCACAATTTCTTCCATGCTGAACTTAATTAAGGTTCTTCTAGTTACACCCTGCCATGCCAAATCAATAATTGTCAAGCTAATAACAATGTTGTAATGCTCCTTCCAAAATTCACGAAGGGTGAGGTTGGTGTTTTCAGTAAACTCAAAGCAGTGGTGGAACAAATGCTTGGTGTAGAGCTTTTTAAAATTAGAGATGACCTGTTGGTCCATGGGCTGGAGGATTGGTGTGGTATTTGGTGGGGGAGGGAGATAGAGGACCTTAATGAACTTGAATTCATAAAGAATGTCATCTTCAAGTCCCTGGGGGTGAGCTAGAGCATTGTCAAGGATAAGCAAACATTTCAATGGGAGGTTATTTTCCAGCAAATATTTTTGGACTGCATGACCAAAGACGAGATTTACCCATCTGGTAAAAAACTGCCTGGTGACCCATGCCTTTGCTCTCTACATAACTTGGAGTTTTTATTTCAAGATCTTGTGAGTCTTGAAAGCTTGTAGGTTTTCTGAATGATACACCAGCAGTGGCTTGATTTGGCAGTCACTGCTGGCATTAGCACACAATGCTAGTGTCAGTCTATCCTTCATGGGTTTATGGCCTGGCAGCTGTTATGAATGTCCTCCATGTCATCCTCCAAAAATGGCCTGTCACAACACAGTTGAAAACTTGTTGGGGGATGTAGCCTTCCTTTGCAATAAGTGCAGCAAAACGTTCAATGTACTTCTCGGCAGCTTTAACATCTGAACTCAATCCTTCTCCCTGCCTCACCACTGAGTGGATGCCCTTTGGTTTCTGAAAATTATCAAACCAACCATAACTAGCTTTGAACTCCTCCACTGATGTCTCCCCCTCCCCCTCTGATGCCTCCCGTTTCAAATTGCTGTAAATAGTACTAGCCTTCTCACAGATGAGTGTCTCAGTAATATTCTCTCCTGCTAGCTCCTTCTCCTTAACTCACAACAGAAGCCTCTCCATTTCTTCATGGATGCTTGTCCTTAACTTAGAGATAATTGTTATCCCTTTGACAGGCATTACTCTCTTGATAAAATCTTTCTGTTTGAGTATTGTACAGATCGTTGATGTACTACTTTCATACTGCCTGGCTAAATCACTCACTTGCTCACCGCTCATGTGTTTTAATTATTTCATGTTTAATTTCCATTGACATCATACATTTTTTCTTCTCACTAGTCGCCTTAGCGCTCACTATCTTTGGACCCATGATGCAACATAAAAATATCCACAAAATTAAATATAAAAATCACATACAGTGTAAACACAACACAGGAGATTCTTATCAAAGGCACTGAACATTTGAACTGAGCGCTGCGAGTGCTCTGCCTCTTAGCATTAGCATCTTGAAGCGTGGTTGTATCTCAATTTTCTGCTTGCATCTCAATGCAAAATATTGCTCAAAAGCTGGCTCATATATGTTGGAATACTCATATATTGGTTCACTCATATGTTGGGGTATTACTGTCTATATATATATATTTCTTTCTTTAGCCATTCAGAATCAGTTATTTTGCAGCTTGCAGGAGGTTTATTGAATTGGGGTGTCGCGCAATCTATGCAGATAATTTTTACTATGTCAGTCCTAATTTTTTTTTTTTTTTTTACTTTGGTAATAACATTGTAACTATTCATCCGATTCTAATTAAATTTAAAGCCCTTATGTCGCTTTACATTCTCTTTTGAATGATATAATTGTTAAGGTTAGCCCAAGAATTATTTTGTTTTAGCAATAACATCATAACTATTTGGCCGATTCTAACGAAATTTGAAACCCTTATGTTTTACATTCTCTTTTGAATGATAAAATTGCCAAAGTCCTCCAAAGGTTAACTGGAGATTTATTTGGCAATAACATCATAACTATCTTGCAGTACTATTTTTAAATGTTTTGAATTTAGGCCCATGCGTTTACAAAAAAGGAAAGAATCAATATATATACAGAAAGCAGTTGAAAATTAGTGAAAATCACATTTCTTTACAATTTTTAATAGAGAAAATGTTAAATGAAAAAATTTCCTATTTTTGGCTGGGGATACTTATGTCAATAAAATAATTCTACTAGAATCATATTTCTTTAACTTTTGGTAAATATGTAGATTATCGGCGTGAACGATGGGACATACTATTTCGTCCGTGTTCCAAAATGTTTCACGTTTTTGGAGTACATTTAAGTTGATGGCTCGTGTGGGGGTAAACACAATGGGGGGACTACACTACAATGATCCTGAGTTTCATTAAATTGGGAGGGGGTCTGGGGAGCACAGCCCCCCAGTATATAATCCTAATTGTTTATAGAATAATAATTTGAAAAGGACTCAAACGTGCATGAATATTCCGACACGATTGAACGATAATATTTACACACAAATTTTTTTTCCGGCCAGGCCGCTAATCTACATATTTACCTAACTTTTTTCTAAACAAATTTATTATATAATATATATAGATGATTTTTAATTGTGAAATATTGGTTTAAATAAAGTTTAAAAAATGTGTGTGTACCAAGGATGGCTCACTTTGCAGCAGGCAAATTCAAAGTGTGTACCACTGCTGATGGCACACTTTGCACTTAACGTGTTAAATCACTACTTTATATAGCTATTAATGAATCTGACCTTAAAAATATTATAAAGCTTCTGCATATACAAATTG
Source organism: Ceratothoa steindachneri (assembly GCA_963969495.1). Classification (NCBI taxonomy): domain Eukaryota; kingdom Metazoa; phylum Arthropoda; class Malacostraca; order Isopoda; family Cymothoidae; genus Ceratothoa; species Ceratothoa steindachneri. Next base: position 40,575,422 of record OZ018320.1, read on the forward strand.
CCCCTCTATACATTGTTAAATTTATCCTGTTTCCTTTTTTTTCTTCCACTCTCAATGGCTAAAATGCTTACTAAATCACAACCTCAATGCTATTCTAAGCCGGTATTCTGAAATAACTAATTACGCTGGTTTAATGGTATTTCTCATACATCCAGAAGTTTCCAAAGCTTGCCTTCCTTTCGGATTTGTATTCAATAATTAATTTTTTTGTTGTTTTTTAGTCATCAAACCCAAATAAGAAAACAGCAGAAGAATTGCAAGAGGAGGAGGAACTACAGCTTGCCCTTGCGCTCTCTAAGTCAGAAGCTGAAAATAAGGAAAAAGAAGTAAGAGCACTGGATTTTTACTCCATCTGATGGCTTTAAAAGTTGGTCAGATCCAGCTGATCCTTCCGACCCTACACAATTTTTTAACTTATACATGGAATTTTATTATAAATGAAACAATTCACATCTCAATGTTTCTCTGGTTGCCTTCTGTGAGGCTCAGCTGTCACACAGTTTCTGGCATTCTCTCTCACATCAAGGAAGCTAATTTTAAATATTTTCTCATTTTACCAGAAAAATTTGGAGAATCTTTGACAATTTGTTTAAGGTAAATGTCCCTTTTAATTGATTACCTGATAAAGAAATTTTGTTCTTAATTCTCAGAAATTGAGAGCTACTTATAACATCCTTGGGAGTGGTTGGCGCACCAAACAGTCCTCTCCAACTCCTAAATCTGTATCATCAGCACCTATTGACCAGGAAGAGAGTGACCCAGAATTAGCCAAGTAAGTCATTGCATTGACAAAGTATGAGGCGAACCCAACCTGCCTTGAAGTGGAATAATAGTATAAATCCATTTGGTGTGTAGCGAGAGAGAGGAGTAGTTGAAACTTGGCATCATGCAAAATCTGCAGGGAATTAGGCTACTGAGCCTGGATGGAAAAGCTCATCAACTTCAACCTCTTTTCAAGCAAAGTGGGATCAATGTACATCAATGCCACCTAATAATCCCCCCGCCCTTTCTTTACATATAAAGGATGAAGAAGATTGGGTGCAATGTGAAATTAATTGGGTTAAGAGGAAATGTCTGTGAGATAGAGGAATCACCTAAACAAATTGAAAGATTCTTCTATGACAGGCTTGTATGGAGACGACGATTTGTAAGGTGCCTCTATTAAGAGCCTGATCTCTTGGGAGGATGGATGACTGAGATCCTTTTGCAGGCAAATAAGGGAGGGTCAAAGTTTCCTTTCCAGTCTATCCCCTACTCATGCTTACTAATATCATTAGGTGGTCATGATGGTAGTGGTGCTTTGAATGCATACATATATGCAAAAAAATGTTAGACAGGAAAGATTAAATGTAAATTCCATATACTTTCTAACTTTATTCACTTCATTCTCAAGGAACAAAAGAAAATTCATAGGAATATATGTATATATGAAAGCAAGACACATACTTCCCTTCCTGTGTGTGTGAAGGATGTCTTGACTGGTTATGTAGTGGATGGCTTGAGTTGCCTGGAGCTATATCGCACACTTAAGGCACATTAATTTTGTCTGTTGTCTTTTTGCGTTGGAAGTCCAAAATCTTATCCACTACAGTAACAAGCGCTCTTTGTTTTTATTGCTAAAAGGTGGGTGTGCCTCTAATTGCATCTTAGTGATTACTTGAATCGTTCATTTTGGTAGGTACTTGAACCGGTCGTACTGGGAGCAACAGAGACAGAAACATAAATCGAAGGAAGCTGAGTCCGAGACGAGTCCAAGACGCGCTCTTTCCCCTTCCCATCCTTCGGCGCCCATTAGCATTGCTAAAGGAACCTCATCGATGAAAACCCAAGAAGTAAGAGTGGAGGTTATGGGAGGGGGACATTACATGTTTAGCATTGCTGACTGAAATTATTGATTTGATTCTAAAAAGCAAGATGGGAGTGGTGATAGTGTATGAAGGGAAGACACACAAGGAAAGTCTCTTCATATCTCATTACCTCAGACATCCCCGCAGGAGAGTATTCTGTGTAGAGTGCTACACTTGGTACCTGGAGGAAGGGCATGTTATTCTGAACAGAGTGCCTGCAGTTAAGTACCATCCTTACCTCCACTATTTGCAGGACCTGCAGCTTTATTACTTGCACTATTTTTACTCTGCCTACATTCATCACTTTCCTTTCTGATCTCTTTTCACCCCGTAAGGGGCGCGGCGATTTGCCATCCTGGCCGCCGTGCTGACGGGATCCAGCGCTCCGTCCGGCCCCAGCTTAGCCTCTCTTCCTTCCTTCAGATAGCCCGATTTCTCCCCTACCTCGTCGCTTTTCATACAACCTCTCCCACAACTTTCTCTGGTCAGCCTCTAATTTCACAGGGTAGAATGCTGACCTTCTTCTCAAGCCAACCACCCCGGATCGGGGCTGAGGGGGGGAGGGGACATTGTTCCCTAACCCCTCAGCTCCGGTTCGGGATGGGGTTTTTTTAACAACCTGCTTCATCCCCACCCACATCTTCCTCACATCCCTTTTCCTCTCCTCTTCACAACCTATATTTTTTACGCCGTGTCCAAGGTGGAGCCGCCATGCCGAAGGACTGCCAGGCCACCAGGCGGGAGGGGTGGTCCCGAATGGCGGCGCCTGGCTCTGCCGGGCTTGTAAGCACCTCTCGCAGTGCGGGCAACTGCGAGAGGTGATGAGCTATTGCGTCCCGTGATCAAAAGAGGGTCACCATGCCCATGTATGAAAAAAAACAAAAACCCCAACCCCCAACTTCCCCAAAAACATCTACGGAGCCGCCCTCGGGCAGCTCCACCGAGAAAATGGAGGTCCCCCCCCTTGTGCTTGCGCAAGGGACCCTCCATAATTCTTTAACCGGAGAGGAGGCTTACTCCTCTCCTACGCCTACGGGTGTAGGGGACTCCCCCTCACCCCCTTCTCTGGAGGTGCTTTCGGGCACCTCCCTATCTCCAGCGGCAGTCCCTCCTTTGCTTTCTAAGGGGACTGCCAAGAAAGCCAGCAGGCAGCCCATTGCCGACCGCCCCTCGTGCAAGCGGCTCGGTAGGGCAAACCCCCTTAGGGGGGAGAGGGAAGCCAGGCCCCTTCGGTCGCTTCCCTCAAAAGACCTGCTGGCAAGAATTTTGAACCTTGCTGGGGTCAAGGCCTGTGCCTCCCCACACCACCTGACTAGTGACAATACTGCCAAGGGGACCTGCGATGTCCTGGGAGGGGATGGCCAACTGGAGGCCCCTCCTGTGATAGACATGGTCCTTGAGGAGACCCAGCCCCAGACGGTAGGGCCTTCCATGGGGGGGAATTCCGGCTCGGCGCCAAGCACCGAACCCGAATCCGCCCCTATGCAAGGTCCTCCTCAAATGGCTGAGGGCTCCGAGGCAGTAGAAGGAGGGGAGGGATCTCCTCCGACAGGTGCCCCTACGACAACCAGGACCTTCTCCATTTCGGAGAGGGACCTGGCTGAGGCTGGTCCATCTGGCCTGGGGACTTCTGCCGGCGGAGGTGAAAAGCGGGTTCATTCCCCGCCCTCCTCTCCTAAAAAGAAAAAGACTAAAAAGACTCAAAAGACGAAGAAGACTCGGGGCTCCTCTCCATCCGCGGGGGCTGCGGGGACGGATGGGTCTGCTACCACTTTGGTAGGCGACCAAGCCAAGATCGGCACATCCGGCCCCTCTACCCCCTCGTGTGCGGAGCCCATGACTACGACTAAGACCAAGAATGCACAGGGCGGAGCCTCGATGACATCGGGGCCCCTGATTCAGAGGTTACCTGGCGTTTTCGAGCCCGCTGGCTTCAAACGCTTCCTCGTTATTCGCTCCACTGATGGCACCATGTTGTCCAAGGGCAACATGATCCATCAGAGGAGAGGATTAGCTAGTGCAATTGGTAGAGAGCCGAAGGTAACCCGTTTCTCGGACGGGAGCCTTCTGGCGAATGCGGCGAATCCCGCCGAGGCGGCCAAGATAAGTGCTCTTCGGACACTTCATGGCACCCCGGTGAGTGTGACGCCGCACTCTACCATGAACTTTGTGAAAGGAGTAGTTTATGCGAGGGAACTCGTTGACTACTCCATTGAGGACATCACCCTAGAGCTGGCCGACCATGGGGCGGTCAAGGTCGAACGTGTGATGAGAAAACAGGGAGGGGCCTCGAGACCCACCCCTACACTCTTCGTCACGTTCGACTGTGACAAGCTCCCTGAGTCGGTGCGTGCCGGTTGGTACCGCTACCGCGTGAAGGCATTCGTGCCACTGCCGCGGCGGTGCTATTACTGCCACCGCTTCGGCCATACGAATCGATCATGTAGACGTGCAAAATCGGGGTCACCCGAAGTCTGTGTAAATTGCTCCAAGGTCGCACACGATAAGTCCAAATCGTGTGTGGCCAAGTGTGTCAATTGCGGAGAGCCGCACCCTGCTTCTTCGAAGCAATGTGGTGCATATCTCCTTGAGAAAGAAATCCTGGCCGTTCAGGCCCAGGATCGACTCTCATTCCGCGAGGCAAAGGACTTGGTCCTGGCGCGCCCGGCTCTGCCTGGGACGTCATATGCCTCAATAGTTAGAAAGGCACCCTCTGCTCCTGGCCCATCCAGGCCAACGAGCACGGTTGTTTCCGCGCCCATTCGGAGCCCTTCTGTGGGCTCTACCCAACCTGGGCGCTCCCCTGGTAAAGCTGGCGGCAAAAAGGGTTCATACCCTGCCCCGGCTAAAACCAGGGCTCCCCCCTCTTCCCCCAGCGTGACCGTTTCGCGTAAAGCGAAACGGCCACGCGCCTCCACCGAGTCGTTAGACTCACAGGAGGCAACACCCCTGAAGATGGTCGCTAGGCCATCTTCCGGGGTTCCTAAAGCTGTTCCCCGAAAGGAGGACAGCAACAAAGGAGCTTCGGCTCCTTTGCCCACGCCCCGAGGTGGAGCGAGTGGCTCGGAGACGGTGGTTCCTCGAAAAGAGGGCCCCCCGCCTCCGAAGCCGCAACGCCCGCCTAAAGTTTCGAGGCGGAGGGAGGAAAAGACTCGCATGGCGAGCCCAACCTCCCCCAATAAGTCCTCGAAGGCGACAGCGCCTTCAGCGCTTTGTCCGGCCAACAGCGCCCGGGGTTCTGCCCCCGGGAAGCGTACGGCCATTCCCGTGAGGGTCTTCAATTCGAGGAGGGCCCCCGCGTCTCCTCCGAGCTAGGCCTGGAGGGCATATTCCTTCAATGGAATTGCCGTGGACTCCGGGCCAACTGGGAGGAGCTGCGGAGGCTCGCCTCATCCCGTTCCCCGTTAGCTATTTTTTTTGCAGGAGACCATGCTAGGCGCGTGCCCCCTGCCTGCCCTCCCGGGGTATAAGGGTCTTGCGACCCAACCACCGCGGGACGGCCGGGCTGGGGGATGCGCGGTTTACACCCGGCATGATGTCTCCGTTCTTCCTTTCTCTTTAGATACCTCCTTTCAGGCAGTGGCTGTGCAGCTGCACCTGGATAGGAGGTATACTATCATTTCTGCGTACATTCCACCGTCAGCTGACTTCGACGCGGGGGACTTTCGCCGCGTCGTGGCACGGTTGCCGAGGCCCTATCTCTTGCTTGGAGATCTGAACGGCAGGCATCCTCTCTGGGGAGATTACACCATAAATCCCAGGGGACAAGTCCTTGCCGATCTGATCGAAGAGCTTGAGATGGGTGTCCTAAACGTGGATGAGTTTACGCATCACTGTCCGAGAACCGCTTCATTTTCTTGCCTTGACCTATCTTTGTGCTCTTCGGATGCACAGCCTGATTTTGATTGGGGGGTGGTCGATGACCTCCATGGTAGTGATCACTTTCCCATTCAAATATCATTTTCAGGGCAACTGCCGCCTGAGAGACCACCTCGGTGGTGCTTGGCGCGGGCGCGGTGGCCTGCATTTCAGGAAATGACTGAATTCTCTATCTCAGTCAAGGAGTTTAGGTCGGTAGATGAGGCCGTCGAGTTCTTCTCCGGCAACCTCATCGCCGTGGGCCTGACTACTATTCCTAGGACGTCTGGCCGTTTTGCACGCCGACCACTCCCATGGTGGTCGGCCGAGTGTGAGACGGCCCTCAAACAGAAGCGTTATGCCTACATGCGCTATAAGCGCCGCCCGAACGATTTCACCGTCGCTGAATTTCGTCGGGCTAGGGCTAGGTTCCGGTATATTTCGAAGCACGCCCGCCGCTCTTCTTGGCGGGCATACGTGTCTTCACTTAACGGGAAGACCCCTTTAGCTGAGGTGTGGAAGCGAGTCAAAAGGATTCGGGGCAAGTTCTCGCAGGACCCCCCTCCCGTTCTCCAGGAGAATGGGACCGCAATCTCGGACCCCGCGTCCGTGGCGGAATCCTTAGCGACCGCTTTTTCCGCATTCTCTAGCCGTGATGCTGCTCCGCCAGCATTCAATGCACGTCGTGATGTCGCGGAAGGCCGCCGGCTGGACTTTACCTCCAGAGGCGGAGAACCCTTCAACGACAAGTTTACTGTGAGTGAGTTGCGTTCCGCTCTCGCTTCGTGCGCGGACACCGCCCATGGTCCGGACGATGTCCCGTACGCCATGCTTCGACACCTGGGTGAGCGAGGCATGGCCTTTCTATTAGATTTGTTCAACAGGATCTGGGTGGAAGGTCTCCTCCCAGACTCCTGGCGAATCGCTACTGTGCTCGCCTTTCGCAAGCCGGGGAGAGATCACTCTACTCCGACCGGTTTCCGCCCAATCTCTCTAACCTCTTGCGTGTGCAAGTTGATGGAGAAATTGGTAAATGTTAGATTAGCCTATTTCCTGGACAGCGGAGGCCATCTGTCTTCTGCACAGTGCGGCTTCCGTAAGTTCCACTCCACGTCGGATGCTCTGCTCCGACTGGAAAATGCCGTCTGCGAGGCTTTCCTTCGTAGACAGCACTACGCCACGGTGTTTTTTGATCTGGAGAAAGCCTATGATACCGCATGGCGATACGGTATCATGGAGACTCTCCACACGATGGGGGCGAGGGGACGCCTGCCAATGTTTATATCTGAATTTTTGCGAGATCGTCGATTCCGCGTACGGGTGGGGGGAGCCCTCTCCGGCCCAAAGGAGCAGGAAGAGGGTGTCCCGCAGGGAAGTGTCCTCAGTGTCACACTCTTTGCCCTGAGCATCAACGGCATCACCTCGGTGCTGCCGGAAGATGTTCTCGCTACGCTCTACGTGGACGACCTTTCGATCTCCTTTGGCGCGGCCCAGATGCCGACTCCAACAGGCATTGAACCGCGTCTCTCGCTATGCCGAAGCGCACAGGTTTCGGTTTTCTTTGGCCAAGACTAAGGTGGTGCACTTCTGCCGCCATCCACGGCTTCACCCCGACCCAGATTTGTTTCTTAATGGGGTGCGCCTGGATGTGGTTGAGTCGCACCGTTTCCTTGGTCTTGTATTCGACCGACGCCTCACCTGGGAGGCTCATATTCGCAGCCTTAGGGTCTCTTGTACCCGCGCCATGGACATTCTCCGTTCCGTGACGTTCAGCGCTTGGGGCGCTGATAGGGCTACCGCCTTACTTTTTTATCGATCCTTTGTTCGCTCGAAGCTCGACTACGGTTGCGAGTTTTATGCATCCGCAGCCGAGCGTTTATTGCGGAAGGTGGATTCGATCCACCACACCGGCCTTCGCCTTGCGACCGGTGCCTTCCGCACTTCCCCCATTGAGAGCCTGTTGGTCGATGCTGGGGAGATGCCACTCGCTCTGCGCCGCGTGCACTGCATCACTCGCCTGTACGCGCGAGCCCGGCGCCTCCCTCAGTCGCCAACAGCTCTCACTGCATCCGCAGCTGATCTCGATGGTGCCTATGCCGCCGAGAGACGCCAGTCATACCCTAAGCCCTTTGGGTTTAGGGCCAGGAAACTCCTTCGAGAGCTAGATATAGCTCTCGGGCCGGTGGCGCCCCTGGTTCTGCCCAGGACGCCACCCTGGAGGGTACCACATTTGGCTATTTGTCGCCACGCCTCTGCTCCCAAAGCATGTACTGCGCCGGGAGTATTGCGTTCGACCTTTTTGGAGCACACATCGTGTCACGCTGGTACCGTGCCAGTGTATACGGATGGCTCCAAGTCCCAAGAGGGGGTCGGCTTCCACGCCGTATCCCCTCTGTTTGAAGTCAGCGGGGCTCTACCAGGCGCTGCGTCTGTCTTCACGGCCGAGCTGGTGGCAATACACCACTCGGTACGGGAGATTACGCGACGTGCCCGGTTCGGAGACCGGATTGTGATCTATAGCGACTCACAAAGCGCCCTGAGTGCTCTCGGGGCATTGGAATCTCCGCATCCCCTGGTTCGCGATATCCGTGACGCCACGGTTTTGGCGAACCGGGCAGATGTCGAGATTATCTTCTGCTGGGTTCCTGGACATGTAGGAATTGCGGGGAATGAGCGCGCCAAAGAGTCCGCGAGGACTCGGCGACCGGACCAGCGTTTCGCTCTTCCTCACACCGACTACATGGCAGGAATACGGGCAGCTCTTCGGACTGCTTGGCAAAGAAGATGGGAGACGGTCGAAGGGAACTTAAAGTTGCGTGCCATTGCGCCGCGACTGTTCCCATGGACCTATCCCCCAATGCCGCGGCGGCTTCAGGTTGCTTTCTGTCGTCTCCGAATCGGGCACACTCGTGTGACGCATCGCTATCTGGTGGAGCGCTCGCCTGCGCCCTATTGCAACGACTGCGTCGTCCCCCAGACTGTTCGGCACATTCTTGTCGAATGTCCCAGTCTGGGTGATCTTCGCGCACGACACCTGTCCCGGTACCGGGATGGGCGGGGTCGCTACCGCCTGTCCCTTGTACTCGGGACGAGTGTGTGCACTTTGACTGGTGGACTTGCTAACTTTTTGGGGGAGGCCGGCCTTCTCCCTTTTTTTTAACCAGGCTTAATTTTTGTTGTTGTTGTTTTTGTTATTGTTTTGTTATTGTTATTTCTTTTTTGTTGTTCCCTGTTCCATTTTTTGAAGTAGCCTAGAACTAGGCTGTTTGTTTACGGCGACTTATGCCTAAGTCGGCAGTCGCCAGATAGCCCCTTAAATTAAAAAAAAAAAAAAAATCGCTGAATTTCGTCGGGCTAGGGCTAGGTTCGGGTATATTTCGTACCATGCCCACCGCTCTTCTTGGCGTGCATACGTGTCTTCACTTAACGGGAAGACCCCTTTAGCAGAGTTGTGGAGGCGAGTCAAAAGGATTCGGGGCAAGTTCTCGCAGGACGCCCCTCCCGTTCTCCAGGAGAATGGGACCGCAATCTCGGACCCGCGTCCGTGGCGGAATCCTTTGCAACCGCTTTTTCCGAGTCTCTAGCCGGGATGCTGCTCCGCTAGCATTCAATGCACCTCGTGATGTCGCGGAAGGCCGCCGGCTGGACTTTACCTCCAGAGGCGGAGAACCCTTCAACGATAGTTTTACTGGGAGCGAGTTGCACTCCGCTCTCGCTTCGTGCGCGGACACCGTTTATGGTCCGGACGATGTCCCGTACGCCATGCTTCGACACCTGGGTGAGCGAGGCATGGCCTTTCTGTTAGATTTGTTCAACAGGATCTGGGTGGAGGGTCTTCTCCCAGATTCCTGGCGAATCGCTACTGTGCTTCCCTTTCGCAAACCGGGGAGAGATCACTCTACTCCGACCGGTTTCCGCCCAATCTCTCTAACCTCTTGCGTGTGCAAGTTGATAGAGAAATTGGTAAATGTTAGACTAGCCTTTTTCCTGGACAGCGGAGGACATCTGTCTTCTGCACAGTGTGGCTTCCGCAAGTTCCACTCCACGTCGGATGCTCTGCTCCGACTGGAAAATGCCGTCTGCGAGGCTTTCCTTCGTAGACAGCACTACGCCACGGTGTTTTTCGATCTGGAGAAGGCCTATGATACCGCATGGCGATACGGTATCATGGAGACTCTCCACACGATGGGGGCGAGGGGACGCCTCCCAGTCTTTATATCTGAATTTTTGAGAGATCGTCGATTCCGCGTACGGGTGGGGCGAGCCCTCTCCGACCCAATGGAGCAGGAAGAGGGGGTCCCTCATGAATTGTCCTCAGTGTACACTCTTTGCCCTGAGCATCAACGGCATCACCTCGGTGCTGCCGGAAGATGTTCTCACTACGCTCTACGTGGACGACCTTTCGATCTCTTTTGGCGCGGCCCAGATGCCAACTCTGGAGCGTCAACTCCAACAGGCATTGAACCGCGTCTCTCTCTATGCCGAAGCGCACAGGTTTCGGTTTTCTTTGGCCAAGACTAAGGTGGTGCACTTCTGCCGCCATCCACGGCTCCACCCCGACCCAGATTTGTTTCTTAAAGGGGTGCGCCTGGGTGTGGTTGAGTCGCACCGTTTCCTTGGTCTTGTATTCGACCGACGCCTCACCTGGAGGCTCATATTCGCAGCCTTAGGGTGTTTTGTACCCGCGCCATGGACATTCTCCGTTCCGTGACGTTCAGCTCTTGGGGCGCTGATAGGGCTACTGCCCTACTTTTTTATCGATCCTTTTTTCGTTCGAAGCTCGACTACGGATGCGAGTTTTATGTATCCGCAGCCGAGCGTTTATTGCGGAAGGTGGACTCGATCCAGCACACCGGCCTCCGCCGTGCAACCGGTGCCTTCCGCACTTCCCCCATTGAGAGCCTGTTGGTCGATGCTGGGGAGATGCCACTCGCTCTGCGCCGCGTGCACTGCATCACTCGCCTGTACGCGCGACACAGTGCCTCCCTCAGTCGCCAACAGCTTTCACTGCATCCGCAGCTGATCTCGACGGTGCCTATGCCGCCGAGAGACGCCAGTTATACCCTAAGCCCTTTGGATTTAGGTCCAGGAAACTCCTTCGAGAGCTAGATATAGCTCTCGGGCCGGTGGCGCCCCTGGTTCTGCCCAGGACACCACCCTGGAGGGTACCGAATTTGGCTATTTGTCGCCACGCCTCTGCTCCCAAAGCTTGTACGGCGCCGGGAGTATTGCGTTCGACCTTTTTGGAGCACACCTCGTGTCACGCTGGAACCGTGCCAGTGTATACGGATGGCTCCAAGTCCCAAGAGGGGGTCGGCTTCCACGCCGTATCCCCTCTGTTTGAAGTCAGCGGGGCTCTGCCAGGCGCTGCGTCTGTCTTCACGGCCGAGCTGGTGGCAATACACCACTCGGTACGGGAGATTACGCGACGTGCCCGGTTCCGAGATCGGATTGTGATCTATAGCGACTCACAAAGCTCCCTGGGGCTCTCGGGGCATTGGAATCTCTGCATCCTCTGGTTCGCGATATCCGTGACGCCACGGTTTTGGCGAGCCGGGCAGATGTCGAGATTATCTTCTGCTGGGTTCCTGGACATGTAGGAATTGCGAGGAATGAGCTCACCAAAGAGTCCGCGAGGACTGGGTGACCAGACCTGCGTTTGGCTCTTCCTCACACCGACTACATCGCAGGAATACGGGCAGCTCTTCGGACTGCTTGGCAAAGAAGATGGGAGACGGTCGAAGAGAACTTAAAGTTGCGTGCCATTGCGCCGCGACTGTTCCCATGGACCTATCCCCCAATGCCGCGGCGGCTTCAGGTTGCTTTCTGTCGTCTCCGAATCGGACACATAGCTATTTGATGGAGCGCTCGCCCGCGACGACTGCGTCGTCCCCCAGACTGTTCGGCACATTCTTGTCGAATGTCCCAGTCTGGGTGATCTTCGCGCACGATACCTGTCCCGGTACCGGGATGGGCGGGGTCGCTACCGCCTGTCCCTTGTACTCGGGATAGATTCGTGCACATTGACCTGTTGACTTTTGGGGGGAGGCCGGTCTTCTCCCCTTTATTTAAGGTTCTTTTTTGTTTGTTGTTTTTTTGTTTGTAGGTTGCACTCTCCTGCACCGGGGTGAGGGGGACCGCCCCCCTCTGCTGGAGATTGCTTCCTAATTGTTTTTCCTAAAAGTTTTTCCAAATTTTATCATTGTTATGTTTTCATATTTTTATTTTAAAGTAGCCTAGTTCTAGGATGTCGTGTTTTTCGGCGACTTATGCCCAAGTGGGCAGTTGCCAGATGGGCTCTATAAAATTGTAAAAAAAAAAATCCAGTGCGCTCACTATACTATCAGTATCTATTGGAACGTTAACTAATTCATTTTTCTTTTCCCGACACGTTTGTGCTGTTTTTTGGACATCTTGACCCATTTCTTTTCTTCCTTGTGCTTTTAACTTACTGGCTGTCCCGTGATTTTAGTGACTAGGTGAGATCTTTAAAAAAACCTGTAATAGCACCCTCCGGTCAATAAAAGTGAGTGTTCCGTGGTAGAGGCAGCCCATGGACTCACTTCTCGTCTTTAACTAGACACTCTTTGTCCAGACTTTCCAGAATGGCGGCGTGGAAGAGGTGGACGAATTTGTGTCGACTCTTCGCGGCCAGCTGGAGATCTTCGTGAACCGGATGAAGAGTAATCAGTCGCGGGGTCGGCCCATTGCCAACGACACCGCGGTCCAGTCCCTCTTCATGAACATCACGGCGATGCACGCGCAGCTCCTCACCTTCATTCAGGAACAGGATCGCAAGAGAGGTAATTCGCCTTCCTCCGTTCATTTAAAACTTCCATTGAACTTGGGAGGCTTGGCGGCTCCGGCCCTTTGTGGTCGAATTCGTCATACTTTTATTTGCTCTAACTTCTTCTTTATCTAAGAGTTCAAAAGCTTTCTTAAGGAGATGCTTCCGTTGCTCTCCTTTTAGTAGTATCTTTGTGACCATCATACCTCATTAGTGCTTTATTGTGTTCCTGCCATAGATCCCGTAAGGGGCGCGGCGATTTGCCATCCTGGCCGCCGTGCTGACGGGACTCAGCACTCCGTCCGGCCCCAGCTTAGCCTCTCTTCCTTCCTTCAAAACACTTGTTTCCTCTCTTTTCACACAACCTCTCCCACAACTTTCCCCCGTAAGGGGCGCGGCGATTTGCAATCCTGGCCGCCGTGCTGACGGGATCCAGCGCTCCGTCCGGCCCCAGCTTAGCCTCTCTTCCTTCCTTCAGATAGCCCGATTTCTCCCCTACCTCGTCGCTTTTCATACAACCTCTCCCACAACTTTCTCTGGTCAGCCTCTAATTTCACAGGGTAGAATGCTGACCTTCTTCTCAAGCCAACCACCCCGGATGGGGGCTGAGGGGGGAGGGGACATTGTTCCCTAACCCCTCAGCTCCGGTTCGGGATGGGTTTTTTTTAACAACCTGCTTCATCCCCACCCATACCTTCCTCACATCCCTTTTCCTCTCCTCTTCACATTCTATCTGTTTTACGCCGTGTCTAAGGTGGAGCCGCCATGCCGAAGGACTGCCAGGCCACCAGGCGGGAGGGGTGGTCCCAAATGGCGGCGCCTGGCTCTGCCGGGCCTGTAAGCACCTCTTGCAGTGCGGGCTACTGCAAGAGGTGGTGAGCGATTGCGTCCCGTAAAACAAAGAGGGTCACCATGCCCAATGATGAAAAAAAAACCATCTCACCTTAATTCCCCCTAAAACAACGGAGCCGCCCTCGTGCAGCTCCACAGAAAAGATGGAGGTCCCCCCCCCTGTGCTTGCGCAGGGGACCCTCCATACCTCTTTAACCGGAGAGGAGGCTTACTCCTCTCCTACGCCTACGGGTGTAGGGGACTCCCCCTCACCCCCTTCTCTGGAGGTGCTTTCGGGCACCTCCCTATCTCCAGCGGCAGTCCCTCCTTTGCTCTCTAAGGGGACTGCCAAGAAAGCCAGCAGGCAGCCCATTGCCGACCGCCCCTCGTACAAGCGGCTCGGTAGGGCAAACCCCCTTAGGGGGGAGAGGGAAGCCAGGCCCCTTCGGTCGCTTCCCTCAAAAGACCTGCTGGCAAAAATATTAAACCTTGCCGGGGTCAAGGCCTGTGCCTCCCCACTAAAGACTTATGACGCTGCCAAGGGGACCTGCGATGTCCTGGGAGGGGATGGCCAACTGGAGGCCCCTCCTGTGATAGACATGGTCCTTGAGGAAAACCAGCCTCAGAAGGTAGGGCCTTCCATGGGGGGGAATCCGGGCTTGGCGCCAAGCACCGAACCCGAATCCGCCCCTATGCAAGGTCCTCATCAAACGGCTGTAGATTCTCAGGCAGTACAAGGAGGGGAGGGATCTCCTCCGGATGATGCCCCTGCGACCACCAGGACCTTCTTCATTTCGGAGAAGGACCTGGCTGAAGCCGGTCCATCTGGCCTGGGGGCTTCTACCGGCGGGGGTGAGAAGCGGGTTCATTCCCCGCCCTCCTCTCCAAAAAAGAAAAGGACCAAAAAGACGAAGAAGACTCGGGGCTCCTCTCAATCCGCGGGGGCTACGGGGACGGATGGGTCTGCTGCCACTTTGACAAGTGACCAAGCCAAGATCGGCACATACGGGCCCTCTGCTTCCCCGGGTACGGAGCTCCTGACGATGACAAAGACCAAAAGTGCACAGGGCGGAGCCTCGATGACATCGGGGCCCCTCATTCAGAGGTTACCTGGCGTTTTCGAGCCCGCTGGCTTCAAACGCTTCCTCGTTATTCGCTCCACTGATGGCACCATGTTGTCCAAGGGCAACATGATCCATCAGAGGAGAGGATTAGCTAGTGCAATTGGTAGAGAGCCGAAGGTAACCCGTTTCTCGGACGGGAGCCTTCTGGCGAATGCGGCGAATCCCGCCGAGGCGGCCAAGATAAGTGCTCTTCGGACACTTCATGGCACCCCGGTGATTGTGACGCCGCACTCTACCATCAACTTTGTGAAAGGAGTAGTTTATGCGAGGGAACTCGTTGACTACTCCATTGAGGACATCACCCTAGAGCTGGCCGACCATGGGGCGGTCAAGGTCGAACGTGTGATGAGAAAACAGGGAGGGGCCTCGAGACCCACCCCTACACTCTTCGTCACGTTCGACTGTGACAAGCTCCCTGAGTCGGTGCGTGCCGGTTGGTACCGCTACCGCGTGAAGGCATTTGTGCCACTGCCGCGGCGGTGCTATTACTGTCACCGCTTCGGCCACACGAATCGATCATGTAGACGTGCAAAATCGGGGTCACCCGAAGTCTGTGTAAATTGCTCCAAGGTCGCACACGATAAGTCCAAATCGTGTGTGGCCAAGTGTGTCAATTGCGGAGAGCCGCACCCTGCTTCTTCGAAGCAATGTGGTGCATATCTCCTTGAGAAAGAAATCCTGGCCGTTCAGGCCCAGGATCGACTCTCATTCCGCGAGGCTAAGGACTTGGTCCTGGCGCGCCCGGCTCTGCCTGGGACGTCATATGCCTCAATAGTTAGAAAAGCACCCTCTGCTCCTGGCCCATCCAGGCTAACGAGCACGGTCGTTTCCGCGCCCATTCGGAGCCCTTCTGTGGGCTCAACTACACCCGGGCGCTTCCCTGGTAGAGCTGGCGGCAAAAAGGGTTCACACCCAGCCCCGGCTAAAACCAGGGCTCCCCCCTCTTCCCCCAGCGTGACCGTTTCCCGTAAGGCGAAACGGCCACGCGCCTCCACAGAGTCGTTAGACTCACAGGAGGCAACACCCCTGAAGATGGTCGCTAGGCCATCTTCCGGGGTTCCTAAAGCTGTTCCCCGAAAGGAGGACAGCAACAAAGGAGCTTCGGCCCCTTCGATCACGCCCCGAGGTGGAGCGAGTGGCTCGGAGACGGCGGTTCCTCGAAAAGAGGGCCCCCCGCCTCCCAAGCCGCAACGCCCGCCTAAGGTTTCGAGGCGGAGGGAGGAAAAGACTCGCATGGCGAGCCCAACCTCCCCCAATAAGTCCTCGAAAGCGACAGCGCCTTCAGCGCTTTGTCCGGCCATCAGCGCCCGGGGTTCTGCCCCCGGGAAGCGTACGGCCATTCCCGTGAGGGTCTTCAATTCGAGGAGGGCCCCCGCGTCTCCTCCGATCTAGGCCTGGAGGGCATATTCCTTCAATGGAATTGCCGTGGACTCCGGGCCAACTGGGAGGAGCTGCGGAGGCTCGTCTCGTCCCGTTCCCCGTTAGCTATTTTTTTGCAGGAGACCATGCTAGGCGCGTGCCCGCTGCCTGCCCTCCCGGGGTATAAGGGTCTTGCGACCCCACCACCGCGGGATGGCCGGGCTGGGGGATGCGCGGTTTACACCCGGCATGATGTCTCCGTTCTTCCTTTCTCTTTAGATACCTCCTTTCAGGCAGTGGCTGTGCAGCTGCACCTGGATAGGAGGTATACTATCATTTCTGCGTACATTCCACCGTCAGCTGACTTCGACGCGGGGGACTTCCGCCGCGTCGTGGCACGGTTGCCGAGGCCCTATCTCTTGCTTGGAGATCTGAACGGCAGGCATCCTCTCTGGGGAGATTACTCCATAAATCCCAGGGGACAAGTCCTTGCCGATCTGATCGAAGAGCTTGAGATGGGTGTCCTAAACGTGGATGAGTTTACGCATCACTGTCCGAGAACCGCTTCATTTTCTTGCCTTGACCTATCTTTGTGCTCTTCGGATGCACAGCCTGATTTTGATTGGGGGGTGGTCGATGACCTCCATGGTAGTGATCACTTTCCCATTCAAATATCCTTTTCAGGGCAACTGCCGCCTGAGAGACCACCTCGGTGGTGCTTGGCGCGGGCGCGGTGGCCTGCATTTCAGGAAATGACTGAATTCTCTATCTCAGTCGAGGAGTTTAGGTCGGTAGATGAGGCCGTTGAGTTCTTCTCCGGCAACCTCATCGCCGTGGGCCTGACTACTATTCCTAGGACGTCTGGCCGTTTTGCACACCGACCACTCCCATGGTGGTCGGCCGAGTGTGAGACGGCCCTCAAACAGAAGCGTTATGCCTACATGCGCTATAAGCGCCGCCCGAACGATTTCACTGTCGCTGAATTTCGTCGGGCTAGGGCTAGGTTCCGGTATGTTTCGAAGCACGCCCGCCGCTCTTCTTGGCGGGCATACCTGTCTTCACTTAACGGGAAGACCCCTTTAGCTGAGGTGTGGAAGCGAGTCAAAAGGATTCGGGGCAAGTTCTCGCAGGACCCCCCTCCCGTTCTCCAGGAGAATGGGACCGCAATCTCGGACCCCGCGTCCGTGGCGGAATCCTTAGCGACCGCTTTTTCCGCATTCTCTAGCCGTGATGCTGCTCCGCCAGCATTCAATGCACGTCGTGATGTCGCGGAAGGCCACCGACTGGACTTTACCTCCAGAGGCGGAGAACCCTTCAACGACAAGTTTACTGTGAGTGAGTTGCGTTCGGCTTCGCTTCGTGCGCGGACACCGCCCATGGTCCGGACGATGTCCCGTACGCCATGCTTCGACACCTGGGTGAGCGAGGCATGGCCTTTCTGTTAGATTTGTTCAACAGGATCTGGGTGGAAGGTCTTCTCCCAGACTCCTGGCGAATCACTACTGTGCTCGCCTTTCGCAAGCCGGGGAGAGATCACTCTACTCCGACCGGTTTCCGTCCAATCTCTCTAACCTCTTGCGTGTGCAAGTTGATGGAGAAATTGGTAAATGTTAGATTAGCCTATTTCCTGGACAGCGGAGGCCATCTGTCTTCTGCACAGTGCGGCTTCCGTAAGTTCCACTCCACGTCGGATGCTCTGCTCCGACTGGAAAATGCCGTCTGCGAGGCTTTCCTTCGTAGACAGCACTACGCCACGGTGTTTTTTGATCTGGAGAAGGCCTATTTTACCGCATGGCGATACGGTATCATGGAGACTCTCCACACGATGGGGGCGAGGGGACGCCTCCCAATGTTTATATCTGAATTTTTGCGAGATCGTCGATTCCGCGTACGGGTGGGGGGAGCCCTCTCCGGCCCAAAGGAGCAGGAAGAGGGTGTCCCGCAGGGAAGTGTCCTCAGTGTCACACTCTTTGCCCTGAGCATCAACGGCATCACCTCGGTTCTGCCAGAAGATGTTCTCGCTACGATCTACATGGACGACCTTTCGATCTCTTTTGGCGCGGCCCAGATGCCAACTCTGGAGCGTCGACTCCAACAGGCATTGAACCGCGTCTCTCGCTATGCCAAAGCGCACAGGTTTCGGTTTTCTTTGGCCAAGACTAAGGTGGTGCACTTCTGCCGCCATCCACGGCTTCACCCCGACCCAGATTTGTTTCTTAATGGGGTGCGCCTGGATGTGGTTGAGTCGCACCGTTTCCTTGGTCTTGTATTCGACCGACGCCTCACCTGGGAGGCTCATATTCGCAGCCTTAGGGTCTCTTGTACCCGCGCTATGGACATTCTCCGTTCCGTGACGTTCAGCGCTTGGGGCGCTGATAGGGCTACCGCCTTACTTTTTTATCGATCCTTTGTTCGCTCGAAGCTCGACTACGGATGCGAGTTTTATGCATCCGCAGCCGAGCGTTTATTGCGGAAGGTGGATTCAATCCACCACACCGGCCTTCGCCTTGCGACCGGTGCCTTCCGCACTTCCCCCATTGAGAGCCTGTTGGTCGATGCTGGGGAGATGCCACTCGCTCTGCGCCGCGTGCACTGCATCACTCGCCTGTACGCGCGACACGGTGCCTCCCTCAGTCGCCAACAGCTTTCACTGCATCCGCAGCTGATCTCGACGGTGCCTATGCCGCCGAGAGACGCCAGTTATACCCTAAGCCCTTTGGATTTAGGTCCAGGAAACTCCTTCGAGAGCTAGATATAGCTCTCGGGCCGGTGGCGCCCCTGGTTCTGCCCAGGACACCACCCTGGAGGGTACCGAATTTGGCTATTTGTCGCCACGCCTCTGCTCCCAAAGCTTGTACGGCGCCGGGAGTATTGCGTTCGACCTTTTTGGAGCACACCTCGTGTCACGCTGGAACCGTGCCAGTGTATACGGATGGCTCCAAGTCCCAAGAGGGGGTCGGCTTCCACGCCGTATCCCCTCTGTTTGAAGTCAGCGGGGCTCTACCAGGCGCTGCGTCTGTCTTCACGGCCGAGCTGGTGGCAATACACCACTCGGTACGGGAGATTACGCGACGTGCCCGGTTCGGAGACCGGATTGTGATCTATAGCGACTCACAAAGCGCCCTGAGTGCTCTCGGGGCATTGGAATCTCCGCATCCCCTGGTTCGCGATATCCGTGACGCCACGGTTTTGGCGAACCGGGCAGATGTCGAGATTATCTTCTGCTGGGTTCCTGGACATGTAGGAATTGCGGGGAATGAGCGCGCCAAAGAGTCCGCGAGGACTCGTCGACCGGACCAGCGTTTCGCTCTTCCTCACACCGACTACATGGCAGGAATACGGGCAGCTCTTCGGACTGCTTGGCAAAGAAGATGGGAGACGGTCGAAGGGAACTTAAAGTTGCGTGCCATTGCGCCGCGACTGTTCCCATGGACCTATCCCCCAATGCCGCGGCGGCTTCAGGTTGCTTTCTGTCGTCTCCGAATCGGACACACTCGTGTGACGCATCGCTATCTGATGGAGCGCTCGCCTGCGCCCTATTGCAACGACTGCGTCGTCCCCCAGACTGTTCGGCACATTCTTGTCGAATGTCCCAGTCTGGGTGATCTTCGCGCACGACACCTGTCCCGGTACCGGGATGGGCGGGGTCGCTACCGCCTGTCCCTTGTGCTCGGGACGAGTGCGTGTACTTTGACTGGTGGACTTATTGACTTTTTGGGGGAGGCCGGCCTTCTCCCTTTTTTTTAACCAGGCTTAATTTTTGTTGTTGTTGTTTTTGTAATTGTTTTGTTATTGTTATTGTTATTTCTTTTTATTGTTTTCTGTTTAATTTTTTAAAGTAGCCTAAAACTAGGCTGTTTGTTTACGGCAACTTATGCCTTAGTCGGCAGTCGCCAGATATCCCCTTAATTAAAAAAAAAAAAAAAAATCCTGCCATAGAATGAAAAATGAGAATCGGCCGCCGTAATTCGCGTAAAGGCCGGCCAGTCCCCCGATACAACCTCATTCACTAAGCACATACACTTTGATGTATGGACAGGATCTCATTTCTCAACGATTTGTGGTTGTAAAAGGCAACTAAGCTTGGATAGAGGGCTGTTGACCTTGTCCAAGAGGCGCCCCATAAAACTTTATCCTAGGAGCGGCACAGATTCTTGTGTGGAAGCTGAGCGGTATATTTGATGAGGGAAAGAGGAAGATTGCAGATACTTTCCCTCTGTGATACAAACATGACAGGGAATGAAGAGTTTGAATAGGATGGAGTGCGATCAGGGTGATAGGGATAAAGAAGGTATGGCATTGCTTTTGAGTGGCATGGTGCAATAGTTAGGTATGAATATGTGAAGCCGAGATTTACAAAGGTGAAACTGTGCGTGGTTATAGTGTATGGAGTCTACTGATACAAGTGAAGCTGAGAATCACTTGGGACGAGTAGTGGAGGGGAATGAGTATCGGTTGATGGTTAAGTTAATTGCACCACTTGTCAATTTTCAATGGTGGACTAGGTCCCCCGGCCGGATAATGAAATTCACATAATGATCAGAATGAGTCGCTCGCAAGCCCGAAGGCACCAATGGCCGGTCTTTTTTTGTTTTTGTGGAGTGTTTTTGGAGGCGGGGGGTGTCATGAAGAGCGATAGTAGTCTCTTTTGCAACCAACTAGCCAGCATGGAACCCTTTGGGCATTGTTGTTTTTTTTTTGGGGGGGGAGGTGCATCGAAGAGTAGTGCGTTGTGTGCGTGAGGAGGAAGGAAGTGAGGGCGGTGGTACGAGTGGTTATATACTTGGCCTGAGCTGTCTTCATGTATGCCTCGGAATAGATACACCGCTACATTGGCGGCGGTCCGCTGCGGACGTTGATTTCTTTGTATTTGCTCTCGCCTGAAATCGACCCCGTCACCCAGGCGTGGAAATCCCACACCATATTCACTAGTCTAGCGAAACCTCCTTGTACCTGGATGAACGGCACGGCCCAGTGCCCCTGGTAGTCTCAGACTAGATTGAGGCTACTTGGGATTTACTATTCGATTTCCCCGTAAGGGGCGGGCGATTTGCTTTCCTGGCCGCCGTACTCGCGGGACTCAGTGCCCCGTCCGGCCCCAGCTAAGCCTCTTCTCCTTTCAGACAGCCTGTATTTCTCGCCTACTTCCTCACTTTCCCTACAACCTCTCCCACAACTTTCTCTGGTCGGCCTCTAATTTCACAAGGTAGATGCTGACCTTCTTCTCAGCCAACTATCCCGGATGGGGGCTGAGGAGGGTATTGGACAATGTTCCCTAACCCCTGAGCTCCGGTTTGGGATGGTGGGTTTTTAACAACGTGCTTCATCCCCACCCATACCTTCCTCACATTCCCTTTCCTTCTCACTTCACTATCTATTTTTTTTTTACGTCGTGCCCAAGGTGGAGCCGCCAGGTCACCAGGTGGGAGGGGTGGCCTAAAATGGCGGCACCTGGCTCTGCCAACCCCATACGCACCCCTCGCAGAGCGGGCCACTGCGAGGGGTGATTAGCGTCTGCATCCCGCAAAGAGAATAGGGTCCCCATACCCGATGATGAAGATCTAACAAAAAACCATCTTACCCTTTCCCCTCTCACGATCGATGGAGCCGCCTTCGGGCAGCTCCACTCAAAATATGGAGGTCCCCCCACTGTGCTCTCGCAGGGGACCCTCCAAATTCTTTAACTGGAGAGGAGGCTTACTCCTCTCCTCTCGTTCGCCTACGGGTGTAGGGGATTCCTCCTCACCTCCCCTTTACTTTCCAAGGGGACTGCCAAGAAAGCCAGCAGGCAGCTCATAGCCGACCGCTCCCCATTGAAGCGACTTGGTAGGGCAAACTCCTTTAGGGCAGAGAGGGAAGACAGGCCCCATCGGTCGCTTCCCTCAAAAGACCTGCTTGCGAATTTGGGCTCGGCGCCATGTTGGCTAAGAGCAACATGATCCATCAGAGGAGAGCTTTAGCTAGTGTGATTAGTAGAGAGCCGAAGGTGACCCGTTTCTCGGACGGGAGCCTTTTGGCGAATGCGTCGAATCACTCCGAGGCGGCCATGATTAGTGGAGAAGGCATATGATACCGCATGGCGATACGGTATCATGGAGACTCTCCACACGATGGGGGCGAGGGGACGCCTCCCAATGTTTATATCTGAATTTTTGCGAGATCGTCGATTCCGCGTACGGGTGGGGGGAGCCCTCTCCGGCCCAAAGGAGCAGGAAGAGGGTGTCCCGCAGGGAAGTGTCCTCAGTGTCACACTCTTTGCCCTGAGCATCAACGGCATCACCTCGGTGCTGCTGGAAGATGTTCTCGCTACGCTCTACGTGGACGACCTTTCGATCTCTTTTGGCGCGGCCCAGATGCCAACTCTGGAGCGTCGACTCCAACAGGCATTGAACCGCGTCTCTCGCTATGCCGAAGCGCACAGGTTTCGGTTTTCTTTGGCCAAGACTAAGGTGGTGCACTTCTGCCGCCATCCACGTCTTCACCCCAACCCAGATTTGTTTCTTAATGGGGTGCGCCTGGATGTGGTTGAGTCGCACCGTTTCCTTGGTCTTGTATTCGACCGACGCCTCACCTGGGAGGCTCATATTCGCAGCCTTAGGGTCTCTTGTACCCGCGCCATGGACATTCTCCGTTCCGTGACGTTCAGCGCTTGGGGCGCTGATAGGGCTACCGCCTTACTTTTTTTTTCGATCCTTTGTTCGCTAGAAGCTCGACTACGGATGCGAGTTTTATGCATCCGCAGCCGAGCGTTTATTGCGGAAGGTGGATTCGATCCACCACACCGGCCTTCGCCTTGCGACCGGTGCCTTCCGCACTTCCCCCATTGAGGGCCTGTTGGTCGATGCTGGGGAGATGCCACTCGCTCTGCGCCGCGTGCACTGCATCAGTCGCCTGTACGCGCGAGCCCGGCGCTTCCCTCAGTCGCCAACAGCTCTCACTGCATCTGCAGCTGATCTCGATGGTGCCTATGCCGCCGAGAGACGCCAGTCATACCCTAAGCCCTTTTGGTTTAGGGCCAGGAAACTCCTTCGAAAGGTAGATATAGCTCTCGGGCCGGTGGCGCCCCTGGTTCTGCCCAGGACGCCACCCTGGAGGTTACCACATTTGGCTATTTGTCGCCACGCCTCTGCTCCCAAAGCTTGTACTGCGCCGGGAGTATTGCGTTCGACCTTTTTGGAGCACACATCGTGTCACGCTGGTACCGTGCCAGTGTATACGGATGGCTCCAAGTCCGAAGAGGGGGTCGGCTTCCACGCCGTATCCCCTCTGTTTGAAGTCAGCGGGGCTCTAACAGGCGCTTCGTCTGTCTTCACGGCCGAGTTGGTGGCAATACACCACTCATTACGAGAGATTACGCGACGTGCCCGGTTCGGAGACCGGATTGTGATCTATAGCGACTCACAAAGCGCCCTGAGTGCTCTCGGGGCATTGGAATCTCCGCATCCCCTGGTTCGCGATATCCGTGACGCCACGGTTTTGGCGAGCCGGGCAGATGTCGAGATTATCTTCTGCTGGGTTCCTGGACATGTAGGAATTGCGGGGAATGAGCGTGCCGATGAGGGCGCCAAAGAGTCCGTGAGGACTCTGCGACCGGACCAGCGTTTCGCTCTTCCTCACACTGACTACATGGCAGGAATACGGGCAGCTCTTCGGACTGCTTGGCAAAGAAGATGGGAGACGGTCGAAGGGAACTTAAAGTTGCGTGCCATTGCGCCGCGACTGTTCCCATGGACCTATCCCCCAATGCCGCGGCGGCGGCTTCAGGTTGCTTTCTGTCGTCTCCGAATCGGGCACACTCGTGTGACGCATCGCTATTTGATGGAGCGCTCGCCTGCGCCCTATAGCAACGACTGCGTCGTCCCCCAGACTGTTCAGCACATTCTTGTCGAATGTCCCAGTCTGGGTGATCTTCGCGCACGACACCTGTCCCGGTACCGGGATGGGCGGGGTCGCTACCGCCTGTCCCTTGTACTCGGGATGAGTGCGTGCACATCGACTGGTGGACTTATTGACTTTTTGGGGGAGGCCGGCCTTCTCCCTTTCATTTAACCCGGTTTAATTGTTGTTGTTTTTGTTATTGCTTTGTTATTGTTATTGTTATTTCTTTTTATTGTTGTTTCCTGTTCAATTTTTTAAAGTAGCCTAGAACTAGGCTGTTTGTTTACGGCAACTTATGCCTAAGTCGGCAGTCGCCAGATAGCCCCTTAATTAAAAAAAAAAAAAATCCTCTTCCTCATTTGCTTATTGGTAGTCGATCGTATCCGATGACGACGCTCTCCTCGGGATCATCGGTGACTCCTTTGATGGCTGTAGAGTCCTATTCTTGATCTGCACACATTGTTACAGACAGGACAGGTAAAGTTCACGTGTGGTGGTACAGGGTTAGCTTGATGGGCGTGCCTCCTTGTACGTCTGTCATTTCTTGATTGTTTAATGCTATCTTCCAGTTCTTCTGCCCCCTCGCGGCATATTGTCCTCCAAAGATGTCGATCGGCGGCAAAGTCTTCCAGATTTGCTGGGTTTTTATTTATTTTCTTTAAAGTTCCTTTAATATTGTCTTTGTATCTTTTCTTTTGGCCACCTGCTGAACATCGACCTTTGTTTAATTGGCTGTAAAGTATTTTTCGCGGTACTCGGTCTTCTGGCATCCTTATTACGTGTCCAAGCCATCTGAGCTGGTGTTGTGTAATAATACTTTCTATGCTGGTACATGAAGTTCTCTCAAATATTTGGTTGTGGGTCAGCCTATCTCGCCAGGTGATTCCCAGAATACGTTGGAGGCAATATATGTGGAAGGCCTCCAACATTTTCATGTGGCGGCTATATGTAGTCCAGGCTTCACATCCGTATGTTAGAGTCGAGATACATACTGCCCTGTAGACTGCTACTTTGGTCTTCAAGCTCAGGTCATTGTTCACATACACTCTTTTCCTTAAGCTACCGAAGGAGGCTGAAGCTTGCCGTAGACGATGTTGGATTTCATTATTCAGGCTGCAGTTGTAGGAGAAATAGCTTCCGAGGTATTTAAAATCATTGATTTTGGTTAAGTCAGTGTTGTTAATAGTGAAAATGGGTGGATCGTGTGGGGGACCATTTGCCCATTGACATAGTATTTCTGTTTTGTTAGTGTTGACAGAGAGTCTGATCCTTCTATAAGCATTTGTTACTGCTGTTAGTGTAGCCTGTAATGATTCTGGCGCATGTGCAACAAAAGCACAGTCATCTGCATATTGTAGATCTAAGATTGTCTCTAATGAAATTTTTGTGACTGCCTGAAATTGTCTGATGTTCAAAAGGTTACCATTAAGCCTGTAAGCTATCTTCACACCGCTGTTTTCTTGTATATTCTGCTTGAGTAAGTTGGTAACACAGACAAGAAACATGTTAAATAACACAGGTGCAAGCACACAACCTTGCTTTACACCAGAGTGAACTTCGAAGGATTCTGACTCTAGTTCCCCGACAGTGACGCGAGCAAACATTCCATCGTCAAACTGTCGTAAGATATTAATAAATTTTGATGGACAGCCAAATTTGTGGAGTACTTCCCATAACAGTTTCCTATAGACAGTATCAAAGGCTTTGGACAGATCTATAAAGCCTATAAAAAGATTATTATGCTGTTATCTGCACTTTTCTTGAAGCTGTCTCGTTGTGAATATCATGTCAACTGTTCCGCGATTTGGTCTAAACCCACAATGGGTCTCCGGCAATATTTCCTCAGATATATGGCGTATTAAACGATTGAGGAGTATCTTAGCCAGGACTTTCCACGTTGTGATTTTTCCCCTTTGTTTTTATAGGTTGTTACAATGTTGGCGTCTTTCTACTGTTGAGGAACAGTTTCTTCACTCCATAGTTTTAAAATAATTATGTGAAGATTCCTATGACAGAGATAGCCACCATCTTTTATGATCTCTGCTGGAATATTATCATGTCCAGGAATTTATTGTTTTTCAGAGACCTAATTGCTGAGAGGACTTCTACAAAAGTTGGGTCATGGTCAAGGACAGGCATCTGTGGCAGCGTTAAGAGTTGGGTTGGGTTGGGCTGGTTCAGTAGAACTTTGAAATGTTCTGCCCATCTGTTTACTATTTGTGATTGTTCCTTTAAAAGAGTACTTCCATCAGCAGTTTTGATGGGCGTCAATGAACAATTCTTGGGTCCATAAAACTTTTTACAGCTGATAGAATTGGTCTTTAATTTCATTGCTGGAAGGTAATGTTGGGGCATATGCATTTAGAACAGATGCATACCGGTGTTTTGCCAGAGGGATACGAAGTGTTATGCTGTGATACGCCAACTCCCTGCTCCACTCAAATCATCTCCTTTGCGCAGGTTTTTCTCTGCCCTGTAATACCTCGGTGACTCTTATTATGTCAAAGTCTGACGGCGAAGAGAGACCTGGTGACGGGGGTAGGCAAGAATATGCTTGAGGCCTCTAGCTCGGCTCTCACACGTCAGCGGCACAGGGCTATTTTTGGTCGCTAGCAGTTTGGGATTGAGTGGGAACTGCTCTCGGCAGACCCCTGTGCGACTGAGCAGCCCTGTTTAGGGACCGCACTGCTCACCCCAATTTGGGGAGGGGCCTAGAAAAGGTGGCCTAAAAATTGTCCACTCAACCTCTCCTTGTATAGGAAACTGCGCCTATCGGGAACTCCACTTTGCGGTCGAAAAACGCATAATATTTTTCTAAAATTTGCCACTTGGAATATCAGAACCCTTTTAGATATTGATCATGGTACCAACAGACCCGAACGCAGAACAGCACTGATCGCATCTGAACTCAGGCGGTATGATATAGATATAGCTGCTCTTAGTGAGACAAGGCTTTTGGAAGAAGGCTCAATCAAAGAAACTCAAGAAGGATACACATTTTTCTAGAAAGGATATCCTCAAAATGGGCAACATTTACACGGAGTTGGTTTTGCTATAAAAAAATAAGTTATTAAAGAACCTCACAGTCTACAAACTGCATAAGCGAGAGGCTTATAACATTTCTTCCTCACACTGCCTACATGGCAGGAATACGGGCAGCTCTTCGGGCTGCTTGGCAAAGAAGATGGGAGACGGTCGAAGGGAACGTAAAGTTGCGTGCCATTGCGCCGCGACTGTTCCCATGCCCTCCCCCCCCAATGCCGCGAAGGCTTCAGGTTGCTTTCTGTCGTCTCCGAATTGGACACACTCGCGGGACGCACCGCCATTTGATGGAGCGCTCGCCTGCGCCCTACTGTGAAGACTGCGTTGTTCCCCAGACTGTTCGGCACATTCTTGTTGAATGTCCCATTCTGGGTGATATCCGCGCACGTTACCTGTCCCGGTACCGGGATGGGCGGGGTCGCTACCGCCTGTCCTTTGTACTCGGGACGGGTTCGTGCACACCGACCTGTGTACTTTTTGACCTTTTGGAGGAGGCCGGCCTTCTCCCCTTTATTTAAATAGTGTGGGCGGGGGGTGTTTTTTCTTATTTTAGTAGGTCGCATGTTCCTGCGCTGGGGGGGGGGGAGGCGGACCTCCCCCCGACGCCGGAGCTTGCTTCCTGCTTATTACCTTTTTTCTTCGTTTTATTTTTATTGATGTTTTTTTTTAGCATCCTCTTTTAAATATGCCTAATTTTAGGCAATGTTGAATACGGCGACTAATGCCCAAGTAGGCAGTCGCCAGATGAGCTCTTAAAAAAAATAAATAAATAAATACTCTTATAATGCTCTCTTTTCCGTCTATGACCTGCGGGATGCTTTGGCTCACTGTGGCTTCACCTCTCCTGGTGATGATTGCATCCACTACGACTTTCTCCGTCGTCTCCATCCCCACTCCGAGTTATTTTTGTTAGACCTTTACAACCTGCTTTGTGTCAAATGTACCTATCCGTCCTCCTGGCATGTGTGGGTTGTTTTACCTTTTCTCAAGCCCGGTAGGGACGGTTTGGACCCCATTCGCTATCGCCCGATTGCTCTTACGAGCTGCCTCAGTAAGTTATTCGAGAAGATGGTTCAAGTTCGCCTCACTTGGTTTTTGGAGTCCAACTCGCTCCTCTCTCCATTTCAGTGCGGTTTTCGCAGCGGCCGTAGTATTCTTGACCACCTCATCCGTTTCGAAAACTCGGTTTTACGTGCTTTTTCCTCCAGGTATCAGGTGTTAGCGGTGTTTTTCGACATTCAGAAGGCCTACGATACCACCTGGAGATATGGTGTTTTACGTCAGTTATATGATTGGGGTATGAGGGTTTTTTTACCGGTTTTTATTCAAGAATTTTTATCCTCCTAATTTTAAGGTCCGTATTGAGGATGCTTTCTCAGGCTTGCGGGCTTAAGAGGAGGGGTGTTCCCCAGGGGGAGGTACGGTGCAATCACCTCGCAGGGAGCACCAAAAGACTCGTAAACAATCTATCCATCCCCAAGGGTGTTTTAAGTGTGACATGTTTCGCCGTTGCCATTAATAGTTGTGTCCACTCTTCCGGGAGGGGGGGCTTCTCTCTTCGTGGATGACTTGGCGTTGTTTTGTTCATCTCCCTGCTTGCCTTCTGTTGTCCGTCGATTACAACTGGCAATTGATGCCGTGTCAGGTCGTGCTGTCTCCAAGGGTTTCCGTTTTTCGGTCACCAAAACGAAGGCTATGCATTTTTATCGGGGTCGTGGTGTCCTTGGTCTCCCTCCCCTCTTCTTGGACGGCACGGCAATTGAGTATGTCCTCGTTTTTAATTTCTTGTGTTTAACGCTTGATATCAAGCTCACTTGGGTGCCCCATGTGCGTCGCTTGAGGGCTTCCTGTTCGAAGTCTATGGATTTGCTTCGGGTTTTATCCCACACCACTTTGGGTAGTGGTAGGCGCACCTTGTGGTCGCTTTATTCGGCGCAGGTTCAATCCCGGCTGGACTACGGTTGCCAGGTGTATTCTTCAGCGTCTCCTTCGGCCTTGAAGTTACTTGACTGTTCGTTCGCTTGGGGCCCGTCTTAGTAGTGGAGCCTTTCGCACATCGCCTACCCCTAGCCTCTTTGTGGAGGATGGCGTGCTTTCCTTGCGATATCACCGGCTGCAGGTGGGCCTACGATTCCTGTTTCGTCTTCAGCAGTGCCCTTCATCCCCAGTCCATGAGTGTCTTTTTGTCCCGTCCTCTTCGGCATCTTTTGATCGGCGGCCATCTCTACCCCGGCCTCTGGGGCTCCGGTTTGGGGACCATCTCGCTTCCCGGGGTGTTGGCCCTGCCATTCCCGCCGTATCCGTGTTGGAGCGTTCGCCCTCCTGAGGTCTACGGCTTTTTGGCACCCGTCTATTAAAGTGCCTGTTTCTTGAACATGCGTGTTCTCATGCACACCAGCGTTCCATCTATACTGATGGCTCGAAGTCGGACCTCGGTGTTAGGGCGGCCGCGGTGTCCTCTACGGAGTCCCTTCGGTCTGCTCTCCCTCCTGTAGCATCCGTTTTTACCGCAGATTTGACGGCCATTTTTTTGGCTTTTAATTTGATTTTATCTCTCAATTCTTCGGATTTTATTGTTTTCAGCTATTCCCGGCCTGGTTTGGAGGCGGTCCGTTCTTTTACGTCCACCCACCCTTTTATCCTTTTACACCCTTGATGGTTTTAAATTCCTGTACTTCCATTCTATTGATCTTAATTTCATAGCTATATTTTTGTATATTCTCCAGATGTCTATATTTTTATTGAGAACACTCGTGCAAATTACCCGTCCTTGAATTTGGCTGCGGGCTAGTCCGTTTGGGCTTTGCAGCAATTATTTTTGGGCACTATTCATTCATTCATTCCACCCACCCTTGGAGTATTACGTTTTTCCGGTGGTTATACCCTTGTCGGCAGTCGCCAGAGAACCTTACAAAAAAAAAAATAAACCATGCCATCATGACGCTTCATGAGTCGTTGCGGGCCAGTTGGTTTCGCTACTGGGTCATGGCTTTCGTGTCATTGCCGCGGTGTTAGTTAGTTAGTTAGTCAGCGCCAATCCTTCCATGATACTGGGAGGATCCCCGACCGGATAATGAAATTTATATAAGGTCAGTATGACAATCGCTGGTCGGCCCGAGAGCCACAGGAGCCGGCCATCTTTTGGGAAGAGGTGGCAGGAAGTATTATGTTTTGATAACAAACAGCGTTCAGGTGGAAGCCTTTGTCACCTCGGGGGAGAGGGACCTGTTCCGCTTCAGAGGTACGTGGATATAGATACCCATCGGCAGGATTCTGCCGAAGGCGGGAGAGGAAAGAAAGCAGTGTTGTGATTGGCTATGTGTGAGGTGAGAGGTGTAAGATCTACCCACCCGAAAACGGGGTGAGCACAGCGCGTCTACCAATCGGTAGCCAAATCTCTACGTGCGCTGACGTTTGTGTCCGCTCATGCCAGTATTCGGAATCGAACCCGTTACCGCGACGTTGGGAGGCCAACGCCGTATCCACTCGGCTAGCATGAGTTCTGCCGCGGAGGTGTTACCATTGTCACCGCTTCGACCAGACATGATAAGCCGAGTTAACCCGAAATCTGTGCTGTAGTGTCTAAAGCCAAGTGTGTTAATTACGGCGAGCCGCACCCTGCTTCCTCGAAGCTATGTGACTCGTATCTTTTCGAAGTGGAGTTTCTCCTCATTCAGGCTTCAGACCGAATCACTTTTCGAGAAGCCTAGGGATTGAACCAGGCGCGCGAGCATGGACTTAGGCCTCTCAGCAACCCAGCCAGCCCCTCCAGGCTACGAGCAAGGTAGCGCCCAGTCGGAACCCTTCTTCTAGTTCTACATTCACCAGGAGCCCCCCTCCCCCTTTGGCGAAGGTTCTTCTCCCATTCATCTTTAGCTACTTTGCGCACCATCCATCGCTTCCCGGGGTGTTGGCCCTGCCATTCCCGCCGTATCCGTGTTGGAGCGTTCGCCCTCCTGAGGTCTACGGCTTTTTGGCACCCGTCTATTAAAGTGCCTGTTTCTTGAACATGCGTGTTCTCATGCACACCAGCGTTCCATCTATACTGATGGCTCGAAGTCGGATAATGAAATTTATATAAGGTCAGTATGACAATCGCTGGTCGGCCCGAGAGCCACAGGAGCCGGCCATCTTTTGGGAAGAGGTGGCAGGAAGTATTATGTTTTGATAACAAACAGCGTTCAGGTGGAAGCCTTTGTCACCTCGGGGGAGAGGGACCTGTTCCGCTTCAGAGGTACGTGGATATAGATACCCATCGGCAGGATTCTGCCGAAGGCGGGAGAGGAAAGAAAGCAGTGTTGTGATTGGCTATGTGTGAGGTGAGAGGTGTAAGATCTACCCACCCGAAAACGGGGTGAGCACAGCGCGTCTACCAATCGGTAGCCAAATCTCTACGTGCGCTGACGTTTGTGTCCGCTCATGCCAGTATTCGGAATCGAACCCGTTACCGCGACGTTGGGAGGCCAACGCCGTATCCACTCGGCTAGCATGAGTTCTGCCGCGGAGGTGTTACCATTGTCACCGCTTCGACCAGACATGATAAGCCGAGTTAACCCGAAATCTGTGCTGTAGTGTCTAAAGCCAAGTGTGTTAATTACGGCGAGCCGCACCCTGCTTCCTCGAAGCTATGTGACTCGTATCTTTTCGAAGTGGAGTTTCTCCTCATTCAGGCTTCAGACCGAATCACTTTTCGAGAAGCCTAGGGATTGAACCAGGCGCGCGAGCATGGACTTAGGCCTCTCAGCAACCCAGCCAGCCCCTCCAGGCTACGAGCAAGGTAGCGCCCAGTCGGAACCCTTCTTCTAGTTCTACATTCACCAGGAGCCCCCCTCCCCCTTTGGCGAAGGTTCTTCTCCCATTCATCTTTAGCTACTTTGCGCACCATCCATCGCTTCCCGGGGTGTTGGCCCTGCCATTCCCGCCGTATCCGTGTTGGAGCGTTCGCCCTCCTGAGGTCTACGGCTTTTTGGCACCCGTCTATTAAAGTGCCTGTTTCTTGAACATGCGTGTTCTCATGCACACCAGCGTTCCATCTATACTGATGGCTCGAAGTCGGATAATGAAATTTATATAAGGTCAGTATGACAATCGCTGGTCGGCCCGAGAGCCACAGGAGCCGGCCATCTTTTGGGAAGAGGTGGCAGGAAGTATTATGTTTTGATAACAAACAGCGTTCAGGTGGAAGCCTTTGTCACCTCGGGGGAGAGGGACCTGTTCCGCTTCAGAGGTACGTGGATATAGATACCCATCGGCAGGATTCTGCCGAAGGCGGGAGAGGAAAGAAAGCAGTGTTGTGATTGGCTATGTGTGAGGTGAGAGGTGTAAGATCTACCCACCCGAAAACGGGGTGAGCACAGCGCGTCTACCAATCGGTAGCCAAATCTCTACGTGCGCTGACGTTTGTGTCCGCTCATGCCAGTATTCGGAATCGAACCCGTTACCGCGACGTTGGGAGGCCAACGCCGTATCCACTCGGCTAGCATGAGTTCTGCCGCGGAGGTGTTACCATTGTCACCGCTTCGACCAGACATGATAAGCCGAGTTAACCCGAAATCTGTGCTGTAGTGTCTAAAGCCAAGTGTGTTAATTACGGCGAGCCGCACCCTGCTTCCTCGAAGCTATGTGACTCGTATCTTTTCGAAGTGGAGTTTCTCCTCATTCAGGCTTCAGACCGAATCACTTTTCGAGAAGCCTAGGGATTGAACCAGGCGCGCGAGCATGGACTTAGGCCTCTCAGCAACCCAGCCAGCCCCTCCAGGCTACGAGCAAGGTAGCGCCCAGTCGGAACCCTTCTTCTAGTTCTACATTCACCAGGAGCCCCCCTCCCCCTTTGGCGAAGGTTCTTCTCCCATTCATCTTTAGCTACTTTGCGCACCATCCTGGGATATAAGGATTTTGCAACCCAGCCAGTCGCTACTCCTCTTCTCCCAAATTTTTACCTCGCCGGGAGTACTGCGTTCCAATTATTTTGTGCACGCGTTGGTGCCCTGCCAGTGTACACGGATAGCTCCAAATCCGAAGAGAAGGTAGTCTTTCAAATTGTGATTTATAGCATCTAAGAGGGGCCTGAGCCTCCTATAGGCTTTGAACTCTCCACACACCCCGTTCGTAGTATCCCTAACACCACAACTGCAGCGAGACGGAAGAATGTCGAGATTGTGATCTTCTGGGTTCCTGGGCATGTAGGAATGGAAAATCAGACAGTCTGCCACCGGACCAGTGTTTCGTTCTTCCCCACTCTAAATACATGGCAGGAATTGGGTCAGTTTTCGGGCTGCATGGCAAAGAAGATCGAAGGCAGCCGACGGTAATCTAAAGTTTTGTTATTGTGCCACGACTTTTCCCGTGGACCTACCCACAATGCCTCGACGTCATAGGGTTGTCTTTTGTCGCCTCCGAATCGGGCACTCTCGCGGCCGCAGCGCCATTGGATGGAGCGCTCCCTTGAACCTTACTATGAGAACTGCTTTGTCCTCCCGTCTGACACATTCTTGTTGAATGTCCCACTCGGTACCGAAACGAACGGGGTCACTTCCACTTGTTCCTTGTACTCGAGATGAGTTAGTTCACACTGACTTGCGAAATTGTTTCTTTAGGAGGCATGTCTCCATTTTAGTTTAGCTTTTGTCCCCTACACTCTTGCACATACTTTCTAAACGTCCCAGCCTGAGGGATCTTCGTCCCTGCTACCTCTTCGGGTACCATATTGAGTGGAGTCACTATCGCTTGTCCTTTGTAATAAAGGCGAGCTCGTGGGCGTCCGACTTTGAGATAGTGGCGTTCTTGGAGGAAGCAGGTCTACTCCACTGTGTTTAGTTGTTTACTTTTCTGTGTGTGTTCGTGCCCCGCTGGTACGCAGGCCTCCCTCGTGTGCCTCTGCAAACTTTATTTATAGTTCTAGTTTGATTTTATTTGAAATAATTGTTTCTTGTTTTTCCCTTTGTTTCTTTTTATCCTTGTTTTATAGCCAAGAATAGGCCAAACTTTCATTTCGGTGGCTGTCTTTGATGACAGTCGCCAGGTGAGACCCTCCATTTAATTAAAAAAAAAAACGTAATCACATTGCGGGTCTGCATCTGCCTACAGTCCACTGCGAGCAGCTGCAAGACAAGATTTCTCAGATCAGGGACGCGAGAGCAGCTCTGGATGCCCTCCGGGAGGAACATCGTGACAAGGTTCGCCGGGATCGAGAGGAACAGGAGCGAATAAGGCAAGTTGGACGTTTTGCTTAAATTTTCACGCTCTGGGGAACTTAAATGTCTACACTAGTATATCCCTGGAATCCGTCTTTAATCCCGACGACAAGGCTTGTTTTGTCTCTTTTATTAGTCCTTTTCCTGCCTCTTCTCTAGCTATACTCATCTCATTATGTCCAAGGGGCGGTCAATAGGTTTTGCGAATCGGTAGGGCAAAACAGAGGAAGGGGAATGGCTCTTTGTGGGGGTGTTAAGACAAGTTATGACAAGTCACGGCCTGCAGACGCACGCTCCTGCCTCGTCTATTTAAGAAGCAGTAGCTGATCGCAGATCGTCAGTCACAAATTTTTCAACAATGGAGAAGGTTGAGCACCGCGCAGTGATCAAATTTTTGACCAAGGAAGGCAAGAATGCAAAAGAGTTCCATGAACGCAAGGTTGCAGTGTACACCGACACCGCCCCTTCCTATGCAACCATTGCTCGCTGGAATAGGGAGTTCCGCCATGGTCGTGAGTCCCTTGAAGATGACCCCCGTCCAGGATGCCCGTCAGACGTGACCAACGAGGACAATGTGGCCCATGTGGAGAGGATGATCCTCGAAAATCGACGGGTGATGGTCGAAGAAATCGAGCGAGAACTTGGAATATCACATGGAAGTGTTATAAACATCATCGACGACAATTTGGCCATGACCAAGGTCTGTGCCCGTTGGGTCCCTAGAAACCTCACGCCCCATGATCGACCTTAACGTCGTCAAAGTTCGGAGGAGCTGCTGTTCCTGTACAACCAAGACCCGGCGGGATTCGAGTCACGCATAATGACAGGTGATGAAACGTGGGTCCATCACTGGGATCCCGAGACCAAGCTCGAAAGCATGGCTTGGAAGGACAGGGGCTCTCCGAGCCACATCAAGTTCCGGACCCAACCCTCAGCCGGGAAGATCATGGCCACCATCTTCTGGGATTCTGAGGGAGTGTTGATGGTGAACTATGCGCCTCGTGGAAGGACCATCACAGGCCAATATTACGCCGAGGAACTGGCTGGGTTGAAGAAGTGAATCCGTCACAAGCGGCCCTGCGCGAGTGCGGATTCGAGGAGCTCAACCATCCCCCCTACACTCCAGATCTGGCCCCTAGCGACTACATTTTATTCCGCCAGCTCAAGGCTGCACTGCGTGGACGCCGGTATGGGGACGATGAAGATGTCCAGCTCGCCGTCCAGGAGTGGATTGAACAGCAGTCAGGAGATTTCTGGTTGTCGGGAATTCGAATCCTCAGGGACAAGTGGCGCAAGTGCATTGAAGTCGAGGGTTGTTATATTGAAAAATAATAAAACACTTTTCATCATATCTCGTTTCCTTATATCCGAATTGCAAAACTTATTGACCGCCCCTCGTATGTTAAGCCCTGTGGACGAGTGACATTTTGAGTTTTGGAAGCCTCACAATGAAGAGATGTTTCACAATTTTGAGTTTGGGTGTTTCTTTTTTTATTTGGTTCCAGGATCTCTAAAAAGAAATCCATCCAAGACCATCTCGACATATTAAGTATACAATTAGACATCAAACTGCAATGCTTCTCGCACCATCTGCACAAACTTCCATTCCTACCCCTAGAACCATCAAAACCACCCTCACCACCCACAATTCTTAGCAATTTGTCAACCAGACCGAACTAGAATGCATTTAAACACCTACACACCTACTTTACCCTCTTAGCACTTCAGAACCAGTGGCAAAATGCCACTGGAGATAGCGCCCCTCCATACTAAACGCTGGCAAAAACCACGTGCCGTAGCGTCATTCCTGAGTGCCTCCGGGTTTGACTGGCAAGAACAAGAGTGGTCACGTCATGCTGGAGTGGGACCACCCCACTTGCATGTATTCCACGTGAGGTTAAGTTGCTAATAGAACTTCCACTTCCTAACTGTTCCATGGACCACTAGCACAGGGGGTGTTATAAAATTCCCACAGCATGCGACAGCCTCCCTCCACTTTAAGCTGGTTCCTCAGGACAGCCTCGCAGAAAGCGCTGCCCTACTTAATGGTGGTAACGTCGATGGGGTCCTACAACGGAGGCTGTAGGATCAAAGGCTTTCTCCCTCAATCCCTTAAACGGTGGTGGGAGGAGCAGAAGTGATCTGCTCTTGGGGGAAGTCAACAGCGACAACAAACTGAAGACCCGCCCGGGGGGGGCGGGCGACAAAGGGCGGACTAAAAAATTCTTCTCCCAATTACTATGTTGCAACATTCGTTTCGTTCGTGGGCGAGACCTAATCGAATAATGAGAACAACATAAAGATGCGCATGACCATCGCTGGTGAACCCGAATTCACCAGTGGCCAGTCCTCGTTTTTGGGGGTGGGAGGGGTCAAGTGTCAAGTACTATTGTTTACTCTACCAGTGATCAGGTAGCAACCTTCTCCTCACCCCATGGGGAAAGGAAACCCCCTTCCGCGTCGGGTATGTGGGTACAACTACACATTGGTAGGAGTCCTTGGAATAGAGGAGACCAATGTGGGTTGTCTTGTGAAGAGGGGGAATGTAGCGCTGTTATTAGCCTTTTTGCGATGATCTATATAAGATCTACCTACCACCCACCATGGGGGTCAGCACAGCACTTCCACTAATCGGTAGCCAGATCTCTACGTGCGCAGGTTTGTGTCCGCTCTCGCTGGGCTTTGAACCCGACACCTTGAGGGTAGAAAGCCAATGCCGTATCCACGAGGTTAGCGAGAGCACTGCACTCCCAACATCACTATTTATGTAGGCTTATGAATATTGGTTTAGCATTCTATGTTCTCTTTGATATTTTTTCATTTACTCTTCCCCAGCAATTTTATACCTTTGTCAACGGTGGACATAACCGCGTTGGATTACATGCTGGCACTCCTAGGAGTGCTTATCCTAACTTAGCCACTTTTAATACATTTTATCAAAATTTCTCCCAGAGATGCCTTCGTTGATTTTCGCTTAATTTTTGTTTCATTTGACAAACTTCAGTTCTGTATTATTTCTTGATCTGCAAAAATAGGAATTTGGCCTTCAAAATTAGGTCGATATCGTTTAATGGGGCAGATATTGAATAACGATGGCATCAACAAAAATAATGGTGGCTATGCCAGGAGCGACTATTATATAAAATCTCTAGTACTTAGAACGAAATAACTAAATTTACCACTTAATTAAATTTGCTAACACCTTTGTGTTTCTAGGCAAATGCAAATGATGCAGAAACTCGAGATTATGCGGAAGAAAAAGCAAGAATATCTGGAGTACCAGAGGCAGTTGGCTCTGCACCGGATGGCGGAAAGTGAAAGGCAAATTCTAAGTGCTCAGCATGGACCCCCGCTTCCGGGACACCCTGGGGGCCCTCCCGGATTCGCCCCTCAAATGAGCTTTCCTCCAGGCTACCCTCCCCAGGCTCAAATAGGGAGTTACATGTATCCTGGTCATGGTGGAGATAACCCCCAGAATCAAGGTATGATGCCACCTTTCCAAGGACCGCAGCCCCCGATGGGACCATCTATGCCACCTCCAGTTGGATCTTCCGTACCACCCCCGGTGAGTGGTTTCTCGGCAACCCATCCTGCACCTCCGAATTCTGAATACGGACACTATAATATGCCGCCAGGTTAGTACCGTCTCAATGTACTTTTCCTTTTCCCACCCCAGCTTTTAGTTCGTGTTTTCTTGTTGATTTTAAATTGTCCCACTCGTTGGAGGACCACTCTATTTAGACGGGACTCCCTCATACCGCGGAGCATGCTTTTATTTTTGTTTTTCTTAGTGTCTCTTCGTGGATTTTTTTTTTTTTTTTTTTTTTTTAAGTTTTTTGGAAGTGGTTTTGGTTTTATTTTAATGTAGCCTATTAGGCTAATTTAATTTAGGCGACTATTTCCTATGTGTGCTTTAGAAAAAAAAATATATTTCGCCTCGCCGCCAAGAGTCCAAGGCAGTTTCTGCGAGAACTGCACTGGCGTCCCATCTGGCTCGGCATCTTTAACTTTCTCCCTCTTGTTAGTATTATTGTAGTGTACTCGTTGATAGTTCAATGTAAATAAAAGTACATTGGAAAGGAGTTACCATTTTGTTAGTACAAGTAGGTGACTAGTTTCGGAGCAGCACTCTCCATCTTTCAGCTGTGCAACGACTGACCAAATATTGTCAAGGAAATATTCTCTATATGCAACCTAAAAAAAAACAAACGAGCAGGAATGGGCCGGTGATTCCTATTTTGGAGGTGATTAGCGATCTAATGACTCGGTTCAACCGGAACTTCCTTTTCGACAAATTAAAATTTTGGAGGCAATCATTTAAAACTGCCTCAACTTGTCGTTTCAGCCAGTAATTAGAGGTATAAATATATCATGCATTTTCTCAATCGGGGCTGTCTTGAGTGGTCATCATACGTTGAAATAAGTGCTTATGTTGGGCGTGGGTTCTTTCCTCTGGATTGAGGCCCGGTGGAATGCCCTTGAAAAGGTGGGTGCTTAGGTGTGTGGGGAGGGGGGTCCACATGTCACGTGGAGGCTGGTATGGTCTTTGAATGTACGAGGGGCGGTCAATAAGTTTTGCGAATCGGTAGGACAAAACAGAGGAAGGGGGATGGCTCTTTGTGGGGGGGTTAGGACAAGTTATGACAAGTCAGGACCTGCAGCCGCACGCTCCTGCCTCGTCTATTTAAGAAGCAGTAGCTGATCGCGGATCGTCAGTCACAAATTTTTCAACAATGGATAATTAAATGCACATAAAGATCAGAATGACAATCGTTAGCAAGCCACCTCCCTATCTTCTTCACTAAAGCTCTTCCAACCCCAGACAGCCTTGTTGCATGCATGTCGCAGCTGTTCGTGCTCCATGGGTGACCGTATCTTCTCAAACTGTGCCCCTAAGACGTGGAATGAACTGTTGGCCACTATACCTTGAAGACGCCTTGTCTGAGTGCTAGATAGGCGCTCCGTGAGGGTCTAATGCCTATAAAAAAAAGCTGAATATGCTGTCTTTTATACTTTTGAGTTGTTCTTTGTACCAGCTTTTGTTCTTGGAGAATTATAATGCACTTCCCAGCCTCGCCATTTTGAGCGTTGACAGGATTTTTTTATAGTAAAGTCATCCCTGGTTGCTCCATTTCCTCTTTTTTCTAAAAATTCTAAGGTTATTTTAGTTCTTGTCCATGTATTTTGTTCCCTCAATGGGTCCTAAATTCGTACCCCCTTTGATGCGTATGCCCATTTCTTCCTGGAAGCTTTAATTGCCCCCCCCTCCCCCGCACACCTTTAAGGGCAATATTTGTTTAAATGTTTCCTTGTTCCTACCCTCCCATACAAATAGGTTCCCTTAATTATTCCGTTCTGATTTTCATTACAGCCGCTTCTGCCATGAATATGCCGGGCTATGGACCCCCAATCACCTCTCCTCCGGGCACTGCCCCTCCCCCACAAATACCAGACCCTCAGATGATCTCCCCGCAGCAGCAGCCCGCTCCAACTAACCTGTCACAGCAGATAGTCACCTCCCCGGCTCCTCTTCCCCCGGAG
Organism: Ceratothoa steindachneri; assembly: GCA_963969495.1. Lineage (NCBI taxonomy): Eukaryota > Metazoa > Arthropoda > Malacostraca > Isopoda > Cymothoidae > Ceratothoa > Ceratothoa steindachneri. Next base: position 40,614,882 of record OZ018320.1, read on the forward strand.
GAACATGAAGCCCCACTCATTTCCTTCGACTGATGTGCCGAGGAGCTAAGAGAAACCCTGTGGCAATCACTATGCTCTATTAATGATTTTTGTTACGTCTTAAATATATATATATAGATAGATATATATATGCACACACATTGTAGGGTTTATTTTAATGCTGTTAAATGACATTCCTATATTATCAGAGATAATCCGCTTGTTTAGAAACTGTTATTTTAATTTTTATTATTTGCTCGTGTACACCACATTGCTAATTTATTCTCATTTGAATGGTATTTCCTTTTCCTTTTAAATAGGCAAATAAAACACCCTCAATTTTTTTGTATTATGCAGTTTTTGCTCAGTCGAACAAAACTCGCAATCTTGTTTTATTAACGAACTATATATCATTACTCACGGTGCCACCTCGATGGTTGTTGGGGATTTAAAATAAATCAACTTTGTACTTCAATGTATATGCAGTTTATTCCTGGAGATTTGGGGTATCTCTCTACCACATTTATTTTACTGTTCGTCTAAGTCGATACCATCTATCCACCTCCATAACCTAGAGGCCCACAGACAATGTTTACCTGAGTAAATGCCATAGGATCAAAATGGGAATTAGTCTCTAAAAGCTGGTTGAGATCAGTTAAAAATTCATGCAATTTCACACACACACACATTTTATGTATTGGTCGGTCATTCATTTGCCGATAAGTCTGCTTTTCCCCCCACCAAAGACCATATTGGAATGTCCTCAGTCATGCAAATATAAATCAGATAAGTCTCTGCTGGCAAGGTTGCCATTATGGGATACCATTGACACTGGTGTTTACCAATCTAATCCCCAAACTACTGCTATTGATCTTATTCCCCATTCTTGAACTATGTATATGGTAAAATTGTACCATTTGAGATGGGGTCAATTAGCTTAAATGCCCCATTTCTCGTATCCAATTGTACCAATTGAGAAGTAAAATGTATACTACTAAAGGATTGTTTTTCTATATTTTTAACCACTGTAGTGACTAATCGAAAGATGCGTAAATGCCATAACGTAGAAAAGTAGGATATAATTTTCTTAAATGGTAAACTATAGTTTACCATTTAACATCATCTTTTTGATGATGACAGACCCCCTATCTTAGGTTGTCATGGCAACCGGCTTTGATGAACTGAAATTATGTTACGTTATGTTAACTAACACGACCGAACCAGGTTTTTCCAGGGTTCCAGCACTCTGTGTATCCGTGAATTTTGTCTTCTAAAGACCCCTGCAAATATGTCCAAGTCGCAATCGAGTGATCAAAATGCGGAAGCTGGTCCTACTACCCCACACGCTGTGCTGGTTTCGGGTACAAGAATGTCTCGCACAGAACCTTGCACATCAACAAATCCCCAAGCTCTACCAACACCCAGCCCACTCCACACACCATTGAGACATTCAACATCTTACAACTAAAATGGTATATGCAACAAATGGAGCTCGAGGAATTCCTCATCAACCACAACATACATCTGGCTTTCATCCAGAAGAGAAAATTTTAAAAAGGCACCCTCGAATTACCAAAATACAGACACGGAAACGATGAGGGTAGAGGCCTAATCACATACTGGGGTTGGTTGGACAAAATAATATGACCACTTGACAGAAACACTGTATTCGGTTATCAATAAGGTGTTGGTCCACCATTTGCCTTTAGTACAGCTCCAACCGTTCGTAGAATAGACTCATACACCTCTATATCTTTTCCAATGGAATGTTGTCCCTATTCTTCTATTAAAACGTCTTCATATTGCTTCAGTGATGACGGAAGTGAAAATCTCCTTCGCACTTTCTGCTACAAAACTGCCCATAATGGTGACTGTGTTGGCCTGAGAAGATGTTGGATCATATTCCGATGCTCCTCAAACCAAGATAACATTTTTGCCATTGTGTACGCCGGATTATCATCATGAAAAGTGTCGGTGTCTGAAAACTATGCTAGTCAAAGTAAGAATCTAGTCATTGTTGGCAGTAACCCAACCATTGATGGTAATGATGGGACCAGTTGAATACAAAGATATAGCCGCCCAAACCATTACTGACCCGCCCTCGTGTTTGAGGGCTGGAAGCAGATAGTCCGGATTGTAGGCTTCCTTTGGGCTTCTCCATACATAAAAACGTCCATTTGTGGGAAATAATTAATATGATGACCCGTCAGGCCATACTACAAATCTTCTAGTCATTAAGTGTCGATGTTTATAATGGTGACACCATTTCTTTCGCAATTTGGGGTTGGTATCCGTTAATAGCACTCTAAATTGCTGCCTTTCCATGAATGTTACTTTGTGAAGTCCATAAAATACACTTCTTATCGAAACAGTGCAGTTCAGATGGCTATTGAGTTCTGCTGTCACCTTTGCTGCAGTAGTTTTGTTTTTCTTGGCCACAATCCTTGTCGTTGTTCGATGACCCCTGTCTGTTAACTTCGGTTTATCCCAGATGACGTCTTACCGCTTTTTTGTGTATGTTGTCATAACCGTGGATAATGTTGCTTGTGACATTTCTATTACAGACGTTTCCACTAATCGAGCTCCAACGAGTTGCCCTCTTTGGAAGTCTAATAGGTCACGCATTATTCCGTCCAACAGTCGTGACCCTCATCACTAACAACGTGGTGTACACTGAAATATAAAATACAAGGATTAAAAGGTCATCGAAAAAATTAACTCCAGCATATGTAGGCGGTGTTGCCAACATATAAAAATGTATGGAATATAACGTGATGTTTACATTATTCTTTCCCAGCCCTGTACATCAGAGATGCCATCCCCTTCAATCAATATCTTCATATTCACCTCAGCCTTTATCTCTCCATGACCAAAAGGAATTTCCAATACTCCGAGCACGGACCACCACACCAAACTACACCTTCCTCAACCTGTAACACCCCCGCCGCCAAACTACGAGCCAACGCTATACCCCTCCTAGCACATCAAGATAGAAAGCACCCTTGTAATCGCGAACTTTAATGCTCACTACCCTGCCTTATTAGAATTCCAAGAAAGAACGCACTAACTCAAATCACCTAAACCACCTATTCGTCCTGAACAACCCTTCAACACCTACTACCCAGACACGACTATACCTAGACAGCAAAATAATTTGGAAAACTCTCAACGCACTAACTTCCGACCTCCCAATCACCATACAAATTTCTCGTGAAGCCCATGTCGCCACGCACTGCCACCAACTACAACCGAGCTGGTTTTACTAACTATATTGAGAAAAAGTTCCAAGGCTACTCATCCACCCAGCTCAAAGTCATAAACAAAGACTGCATACTCTCAACAGCCAGTAACAAATACATCCCTACCAGAAATCTAAAATACTACATACAACTCTAACTTCCCATCACAAATCAGACAGCTCACTAAATCAAAGAACCTGTGAAAACAAGACATTAAAAACAACGCGCAGCATTCAGCACTGATTCCACACCAAAACGACACTGGCAAGCTTTCCTCGACACTAAACCCAAAAAGATACGGCCTGAAAAAATGGGAAACTACCTTGAGACTTGCCAAGACACCAAATAGGCAAACACCCTGATACGCAAAGATTTGGCTGCAATCAACTCTCACGACCACATTGGACAGTATTGGCAACAATAGACATAAGCAACTGCTTCGACTAACTTTCCCACAAAGTGTGGTGGGCCCTTATTGAAAAATACTAAATGCCACGCACGGCCGATGACATCACCATCCTCGCCCAACACAGCACAACCAGGCAGATCGTGATTTACCTTGTTACATCGCAAGACTCGAACGCTGGCTACAACAGAACCTGATGAATGTCTCACCTTGAAAATTCTGTCAGTCTCCTAACTCACAAACTGTAGTACAACATACATCCCTGTATCATCCTATCAAACACTGCACTCCCTTTGAATAAACACTTACAGTGCTATGTCACACTGGATACACGACGGCATTCCGACAATGAACAAAGCTAAAAAACAACAACATTTCGAGCACTCACGCAAACGGCATCCTGCCACTATATCCGTCCTACACTCCTATCTCTATGGCATTGGCACCCAATTTCGCCTCTATTCACCACAGTACACTACATAAAACACAAAACAAAGCACTCCACCTCGTCATGGAATGTACCCGCAGCACCCCCAACAAACCACACACACTGAAGCAAATTAGTCCCCTCAAAACACTATCTTCACTTCAGTAGAAAACATTTTGTCCATCGTACGCCTAACTCAAACCATCATTGCTATTACATACAAGGTCCCTACCAAAACACTCTACACACATAACACAGCATAGCATCCAATCTCCTGGTTAAAATCACCACCTCAACACCATTCCACTACATGTCAACCCAGAAAAACAGCAGTCCCACGTCACACACGAGACACCTTGGCAAGGGCTTCGGTGCGATCACCACCCATAACTAAACACAAATATCGGACTAGCCTGCCCGATACCGACATTTGATCATGTCGCCACCAGCCGCTAGACCTAAGTCAACATATATTCACCACATACCCAACACAAGTGCATACTGAGACAAAACCCACAAATACACAGGAGTGCTAGATATCTAGGTAAACCCCGTCCGGTCAACAGAGTTCGTCGAGGTTGCCTGCCTTAGCCGGAACTAGCTTTAGTAACGAGAGGGTTTTGACCTTGATAATGAATGGTCTGTTTGTTCGTTTTGTGTACATGGGAGAATAGATATGGAGTGGGGGCTTTTAATTGAAAAAAAGTGGATAGTAGACATAACAGAAGTGCAGCAATATCAAAAAGTAAAGAAAATGAAATTATCCAAATAAAAATCAGGGGCTGTCATCAAACGTAAATACTCAATGGGGATAAGAGGAAATGAATGTTTTAATCCAAAGGGCTTACCTAGCGAATACCTAAGAGGACTGGGAGGGTGCACGCGGTTCAGACGAGGTTAGGTGGCTAATATATAGTTTTTCTGGTATGGCCCAAGCGAAAGCGAACCGGCACGACTTCTTCACAGTGAGAAGACAATTTAGTATCCGAGGAAGGGTTTTATATGGTGGAGTTTAGTTCAAGGCACTATGGATTTCGCATAGATCTCCCTCTGTGGAAACAAGTAAAGAGAAGAGGAACTGGGCGAGCAGTGTTAGAATTCCGGGCAGCTTGGCCAACCGCCTCCTTGCCAATTACCTAACATGAAATGGAACCCAATACACAAGATGTCAATTTTCATTTAAAAGACTGAAAGTTCATATAAGAGCAAACAGACATCGCGGATCAGGGTGTGCGGGTGTAAGTACTGGGACAGTGGAAGAATGGAATTCGTGCAAATCACTAGTTCCACGGAGGTGAGTATCGGATAAAATAGAGAACTTCGCAGATGACAATTCCGTCAATAACACTGAAAGGGCATCTGTTGAGAGACGGAAGGAAAAATAGCACCGATAAACAGTTTTTACACAACGGCGCCCGAGGAGCAGAAGGCATTGGTAGAAAGTGGACAGATGCTAACCTCAGGAAGTCAGCACAGAGGCTGGCTTTGAGAACTTGCCATTAGCCGTAAGCCATGGAAACGCGTCTCGTAAAGGACGTATGACAAACAATGAGCAAAGGAGATGGTGAGAGGAATCTAAAGACAGTAACACCATCCTAGGGGAATTAATGCCATGTTCTTCAGTGGAAGGAATGCCGAACACCACTGGGAATACGGGATATATTCGAATTTGCCGAAGCCGAGCTTAGATAAGTAATAGCCGCCAATCCCATTGAATTTGAGGAGGAGAGTGTGTTAAAGACAATAATTCTTGCATATTAATTCGTAAATTAAAAAGTAATTAATAACGTCGGGGGCAAGAAACAAATAACATGCACAAGTCATAAAAAACTAAAATTAGGAAGAACAAGGTAGTAAAAGTAGAGAAGAGAACAGACCCGACTGATAAAAAACTAAGGCCTCTGGCACAAAAGTACCCCCTCTGCTAACAAAATTGGATCGGCAAAAAGATAGACTACTTAACGTTGTCGCCACAGTAATCACATAGTGAAATCGCAAGACTTTTGGAAAACTAAATGAGATGAGTCGGCCAGGTATGGCCGATTTGCAGGGGGCAAAGAACCATCTCAAAGGATCGAAGTTTCTGAGTGTTCGAAGGCTAATAAAGGACAGAGTAATTGGTACCTCGTAGCTTCAAATCCCGTATCGTCCAATTAGCACTATCGTAAGTCCCATAGCCTTCCTGCACCACCCATTGAGAACTTCCGCACTCCTGTAAACTCGGTGGGCTTATTCCCCGCAATCCCCACATGCCAAGGAACGAGCCAGAAGATAATCTCAGCATCTGTCCGGCTCGCAGCAACCGTAGCGACACATACCACGAACCAAGGTATGTGGATATTCTAATGCCCCGAGGATACTCAGAGCGCTTTATGATTCGCTATAGATCACGATCCGGTCATCTAACAGTGTACAATGCGTTATCTCCCGTACCGAATGGTGTATTGCAAGCAGCTCAACCGTCAAGACAGAAGCAGTGGCTGGTAGAGCCCCACTGACTTCAAATAGATGGGATACGGCGGAGAAGCCGACCCCTTCCTGGGACGTTGCTCCATCCGTAGACACTGTCACGGATCTTGTGTTACACGAAGTGTTCCAAAAAGATTAAACGCAGTCCTTGCGCTGTGGAAGCTTTAGAGCAGAATAATGGCGACAAATAGTCAAATGTGGTAGCCTCCAGGGTGGCGTCCTGGGCACAGAACCAGAGGCGCCGTGGCCGCAGAGCTACACAGAGCTCTCGCCTCTCGGCGGCAAAGGCAGCGTCAGGATCGACCGCGAATGCAATGAGAGCCGTCGACGACTGAATGAGGCGCTAGGCACGCGTATACAACCTCATAATGTAATGTGCACGGAACAGAACGAGTTGCGTCTTCTGGGAATCTACAAGTAGGCTTTCGCCAGACGGAGACCGGTGTGATAGAATGCATCCATCTTTTGCAATAGCCGCTCGGCTGCGGATGCGTAAAATCACACCAGTAGTCATGCTTCGAACGAGCGTCACGGAACGAAGAATGCCCATGGCGCGGGTAGAAGCGACCCTAAAGCTGGGAATATGAGCTTCCCAGGTGAGGCGTCCGTCGAAAAAGTGCGAATCCACCACTTCCAGGCGAACCCCGATTAGGAAAAAGGCCGGGTCGGGATGGAGCCGTGGATAGCGTACGAACTGCATCTCCTTATTCTTGGCCATGGTAAACCGAAACCAGTGCACTTCGGAATAGCGAGATGCCTTTCTCACCCAATTGTCGAAATATCGCTTACAGTATATCGTCCGGACAATGCATGGTATCCGCTCTGGAGGTAAAGTCCATTCGGCGGCTTACCGCGAGCACACGACGTGCTTTAGAGGAGGGACGAGGATCCTGCGAGAACTTGCCCCGAATCCTTTTGCCTTATTTCCACAGCTCTGGAAGAGGGGTCTTAGCGTTAAGAGAAGACAAACATGGCGGCTAAGAAAAAGGTCGTCGAACAACAAATTTATTTATGGTGAAATCATTCAGAAGGTGCTTGTAACCCATATAGGTATATCGTTTCTCTCTAAGGGTTGTCTCACACTCAGTGGACCAACGAGGAGGAGGACGGCGTATAAAACAGCCTGACGTTGTAGGAATAGTAGTTAGGCTCACAGCTTTGAGAGTGCTAAGAGAACTCAACGGCCTCATCACCGAAATAAACTCCTCGACTGAGTTTTAGAGAAATCAGTCATTTTCTGAAAGGCGGACGGCAGCATCCGGTCGAAGTACCACTGTAGTTGTTTCTCAGATGTCAGTGGCACAGAAAACGATACCTGGATAGAAAAATTATCACTACGATCAAGGTCATCGACCACCTCTCACTCAAATTAAGGTGTGCGTCCGGAGAGCAATGGACAGATTAAGGTTCTCGGAATGAGGCATGAATTAATTTACATTTAAGACAACGATCTCTAGCTCTTCAATCTGGTTGGTAAGGGCCTGGCCCCTGGGATTGATCGTGTACACCATTCTCACCAGGAGTCCTTACCGTTCAAGTCTCCAAGGAGGATAAAGGCCCTCGGCAACCATGTCACAACACGACGGAAGTCTGCCGCATCCAAGTCAGTTGACTCTGGAATACACGCTGACATAAAAATATACCTCTTCTCCACGTGTACCCCCGCACTGCCACTACCCGAAAGAAGCTATTTAAAGCAAAAGCGAGAACGGCGAAATATCTCCATATCCCCCATCCCGTGGTGGTGTGGTTGCAAAACTCTTATACCCTGGGAGGTTGGGCAGGGGGCACGCACCCAACATGGCCTCTTGAAGGCAAATAACTAAAGGAGAGCGGGAAGAGAATCGCTACTTGATGGAGCGCTCGCCTGCGCCCTATTGCAACGACTGCGTCGTCCCCCAGACTGTTCGGCACATTCTTGTCGAATGTCCCAGTCTGGGTGATCTTCGCGCACGATACTTGTCCCGGTACCGGGATGGGCGGGGTCGCTACCGCCTGTCCCTTGTACTCGGGACGAGTGCGTGCACCATGACTAGTGGACTTATTGACTTTTTGGGGGAGGCTGGCCTTCTCCCTTTCATTTAACCCAGTTTAATTGTTGTTGTTATTTTTGTTATTGTTTTTGTTATTGCTTTTTTATTGTTATTGTTATCTCTTTTTATTGTTTCCTGTTTAATTTTTAAAGTAGCCTAGAACTAGGCTGTTTGTTTACGGCGACTAATGCCTAAGTCGGCAGTCGCCAGATAGCCCCTTAATTAAAAAAAAAAAAATAAAAAATCACCCAAGTTGGCTCCGAATCCAAGGCAATTCCATTGAAGGAAAATGCCCTCCAAGTCTAGCTCAAGGCGACGTGGGGGCCCATTTGGATTTAAAGACCCTCACACGATTAGCCGTAACTTTCCTCAACATAGAGCTCACGGGGCTATACCCTTCATCCAAGAAACACACTTAACACCTCAACAACAACCCCCCCTCCCAATCTACCAATAAACGGCACAAAGACTTGACACCACACCCAAAGCCCACGGACTCATAAAACTCATACACAACACAATACCCTTCAGAAACACCACCACTCACACCAAAACACTCCTATTCAACGATGCGAATATAAAAAAAACAATCCATCAGAGTTAAAGTCATTAACACCGAATACAACCTATTAAACTCAAGACATTCCCTCAAATCCAAAAGGATCCTATCAAACTATAAGCCTACCATAGCAGTACTTACACAACATTCAAACTTATTTATCAGTGGCGATTTCAACGCACATCACCCAACATGGCTACGAACACAATTTGAAAGTAGAGCCACACGCATTGCAGATCAACCACGAATTAAACAAACACCCTACAATTAAATTAAATGGAGAAGCACTCCTCCTGAACAAAACCCCACCCTCCTCGACATCACGCTTGACACCCACATGACTTTCAAAGCACATACAACCAAGATAATAAACAAAGCCACAAAGAAAATTAAGGCCTTCAAAACACTAGCCAACGAACCATCCTAAACGACGCTGCACCAGTCTGGCATCCAACACACACTCCAAACAGCTCCAAATTACACAAAATAATACACAGAGTAATGACATGAAACCAAAGTAATACCCAATAAATTACACCTAAATATGATAGGAACCCAAAACTTCAGAGGAGCACAAAGCTTTTCCCACTCCAACCACCACAACCCAGAGAAAAAAGATATCCCCCAGCACCTTATTTCCAAGCTAAGCTCGATAACCTTCCCTCCAATCCCCCAAACCACACCTTAATAAAACATATCCACAGTCCACACCCGCGAACACCTACGCACTGCCCCGCATAACCACCTCCCTAACGAGCAGCCCCAACAAATCTACTCCTCAGAAAAATCCCTCCACAGAAAACACTGAGTACTCCTATCCCATTTATGAACCAGTCACTCACCAATACTACAACAATACAAACAAAGCTCACACAAACACCAACATGCACTGGGTGTAATCGAGCATAAGGAGACACAAAACACGTCCTCAAATCCCTTTACCTATCACTTGCACACAACGCACACTTTATTACATCACTAAGGGACCTCTGGACCCGCCCGGGGGACGTTGTGGCATTCCTGGGGGCCACCCGCCTCACTGAAGGGAGGAGAGAGGCAAATGAGTAAGTTGGTCGCAGAATGCGCTATTGCCTTTGAAGGCTTACTGGATGCGAGTTGGTTCATCGCACGAGCCCTCTTCTCAAGTTTCGAAACCTTTGGCGGGCGGGGTGGCTTTTGAGTCTGGGGTCCCTTGTCTTTTGGAAGGTCCCGACTCAGGCAAGGGTTATAGAGTAGAAGCTTCCTTGTTGCTGCGTTCAAAACGGGGCCAGACTTAAGAAGCCCCAGAGATGATATCACGACCACATTCCGGGGATTTGCCTTATGTGAGTCTATCGACTCGCGTCGTTGGATGAGAAAGTGGAAATAGCAGACACGTCCGTCGCCTTACAGAAGGAACTACTCTTGCCTGTTTCATCTATATCTTATGAGACCAACAGGAAATGGCCCCAGGGTAGAATGTACCACAAAATTGGTGGAGAGAAGAGTGGGCAGAGAAGAAAACTAGTGAGTTGTGGGTGGCTAGGGCTTCATCATTTTTATTTATTTATTTTTTTATTTAAGGGGCTATCTGGCGACTGCCGACTTAGGCATAAGTCGCCGTAAACAAACAGCCTAGTTCTAGGCTACTTTAAAAAATTGAACAGGAAACAACAATAAAAAGAAATAACAATAACAAAGCAATAACAAAAACAACAACAATTAAACCTGGTTAAATGAAAGTGAGAAGGCCGGCCTCCCCCCCAAAAGTCAACAAGTCCACCAGTCAAAGTGCACGCACTCGTCCCAAGTACAAGGGACAGGCGGTAGCGACCCCGCCAATCCCGGTACCGGGACAGGCGTCGTGCGTGAAGATTACCCAGACTGGGACATTCGACAAGAATGTGCCAAACAGTCTGGGGGGACGACGCAGTCGTTGCAATAGGGCACAGGCGAGCGCTCCATCAAATAGCGATGCGTCACACGAGTGTGCCCGATTCGGAGACGACAGAAAGCAACCTGAAGCCGCCGCGGCATTGGGGGATAGGTCCATGGGAACAGTCGCGGCGCAATGGCACGCAACTTTAAGCTCCCTTCGACCGTCTCCCATCTTCTTTGCCAAGCAGTCCGAAGAGCTGCCCGTATTCCTGCCATGTAGTCAGTGTGAGGAAGAGCGAAACGCTGGTCCGGTCGCAGAGTCGAGTCCTCGCGGACTCTTTGGCGCCCTCATTCCCCGCAATTCCTACATGTCCAGGAACCCAGCAGAAGATAATCTCGACATCTGCCCGGCTCGCCAAAACCGTGGCGTCACGGATTTCGCTAACCAGGTGATGCGGAGATTCCAATGCCCCGAGAGCACTCAGGGAGCTTTGTGAGTCGCTATAGATCACAATCCGGTCTCCGAACCGGGCACGTCGCGTAATCTTCCGTACCGAGTGGTGTATTGCCACCAGCTCGGCCGTCAAGACAGACGCAGCGCGTGGTAGAGCCCCGCTGACTTCAAACAGAGGGGATACGGCGTGGAAGCCGACCCCCTCTTGGGACTTGGAGCCATCCGTATACACTAGCACGGTTCCAGCGTGACACGATGTGTGCTCCAAAAAGGTCGAACGCAATACTCCCGGCGCAGTACAAGCTTTGGGAACAGAGGCGTGGCGACAAATAGCCAAATGTGGTACCCTCCAGGGTGGCGTCCTGGGCAGAACCAGGGGCGCCACCGGCCCGAGAGCTATATCTACCTTTCGAAGGAGTTTCCTGGCCCTAAACCCAAAGGGCTTAGGGTATGACTGGCGTATCTTGGCGGCATAGGCACCATCGAGATCAGCTGCGGATGCAGTGAGAGCTGTTGGCGACTGAGGGAGGCACCGGGCTCGCGCGTACAGGCGAGTGATGCACTGCACGCGGCGCAAAGCGAGTGGCATCTCCCCAGCATCGACCAACAGGCTCTACCTGGGGGAAGTGCGGAAGGCACCGGTCGCAAGGCGAAGGCCGGTGTGGTGGATCGAATCCACCTTCCGCAATAAACGCTCGGCTGTGGATGCATAAAACTCGCATCAGTAGTCGAGCTTCTAGCGAACAAAGGATCGATAAAAAAGTAAGGCAGTAGCCCTATCAGCGCTGAACGTCACGAAGCGGAGAATGTCCATGGCGCGGGTACAAGAGACCCTAAGGCTGCGAATATGAGCCTCCCAGGTGAGGCGTCGGTCGAATACAAGACCAAGGAAACGGTGCGACTCAACCACATCCAGGCGCACCCCATTAAGAAACAAACTGGGTCGGGGTGAAGCCGTGGATGGCGGCACAAGTGCACCACCTTAGTCTTGGCCAAAAAAAAACGAAACCTGTGCGCTTCGGCATAGCGAGAGACGCGGTTCAATGCCTGTTGGAGTCGACGCTCCAGAGTTGGCATCTGGGCCACGCCAAAAGAGATCGAAAGGTCGTCCACGTAGAGCGTAGCGAGAACATCTTCCGGCTGCACCGAGGTGATGCCGTTGATGCTCAGGGCAAAGAGTGTGACACTGAGGACACTTCCCTGCGGGACACCCTCTTCCTGCTCCTTTGGGCCGGAGAGGGCTCCCCCCACCCGTACGCGGAATCGACGATCTCACAAAAATTCACATATAAACATTGGGAGACGTCCCCTCGCCCACATCGTGTGGAGAGTCTCCATGATACCGAATCGCCATGCGGTATCATAGGACTTCTCCAGATCAAAAAACACCGTGGCGTAGTGCTGTCTACGAAGGAAAGCCTCGCAGACGGCATTTTCCAGTCGGAGCAGAGCATCCGACGTGGAGTGGAACTTACGGAAGCCGCACTGTGCAGAAGACAGATGGCCACCGCTGTCCAGGAAATAGGCTAATTTAACATTTACCAATTTCTCCATCAACTTGCACACGCAAGAGGTTAGAGAGATTGGGTGGAAACCGGTCGGCGTAGAGTGATCTCTCCCCGGCTTGCGAAAGGCGAGCACAGTAGCGATTCGCCAGGAGTCTGGGAGAAGACCTTCCACCCAGATCCTGTTGAACAAATCTAACAGAAAGGCCATGCCTCGCTCACCCAGGTGTCGAAGCATGGCGTACGGGACATCGTCCGGACCATGGGCGGTGTCCGCGCACGAAGCGAGAGCGGAACGCAACTCACTCACAGTAAACTTGTCGTTGAAGGGTTCTCCGCCACTGGAGGTAAAGTCCAGCCGGCGGCCTTCCGCGACATGACGACGTGCATTGAATGCTGGCGGAGCAGCATCACGGCTAGAGAATGCGGAAAAAGCGGTCGCTAAGGATTCCGCCACGGACGCGGGGTCTGAGATTGCGGTCCCATTCTCCTGGAGAACGGGAGGGGGGTCCTGCGAGAACTTGCCCCGAATCCTTTTGACTCGCTTCCACACCTCAGCTAAAGGGGTCTTCCCGTTAAGTGAAGACACGTATGCCCGCCAAGAAGAGCGGCGGGCGTGCTTCGAAATATACCGGAACCTAGCCCTAGCCCGACGAAATTCAGCGACAGTGAAATCGTTCGGGCGGCGCTTATAGCGCATGTAGGCATAACGCTTCTGTTTGAGGGCCGTCTCACACTCGGCCGACCACCATGGGAGTGGTCGGCGTGCAAAACGGCCAGACGTCCTAGGAATAGTAGTCAGGCCCACGGCGATGAGGTTGCCGGAGAAGAACTCAACGGCCTCATCTACCGACCTAAACTCCTCGACTGAGATAGAGAATTCAGTCATTTCCTGAAATGCAGGCCACCGCGCCCGCGCCAAGCACCACCGAGGTGGTCTCTCAGGCGGCAGTTGCCCTGAAAATGATATTTGAATGGGAAAGTGATCACTACCATGGAGGTCATCGACCACCCCCCAATCAAAATCAGGCTGTGCAACCGAAGAGCACAAAGATAGGTCAAGGAAAGAAAATGAAGCGGTTCTCGGACAGTGATGCGTAAACTCATCCACGTTTAGGACACCCATCTCAAGCTCTTCGATCAGATCGGCAAGGACTTGTCCCCTGGGGTTTATGAAGTAATCTCCCCAGAGAGAATGCCTGCCGTTCAGATCTCCAAGCAAGAGATAGGGCCTCGGCAACCGTGCCACGACGCGGCGGAAGTCCCCCACGTCGAAGTCAGCTGACGGTGGAATGTACGCAGAAATCATAGTATACCTCCCATCTAGGTGCAGCTGCACAGCCACTGCCTGAAAGGAGGTATCTAAAGAGAAAGGAAGAACGGAGACATCATCCGGGTGTAAACCGCGCATCCCCCAGCCCGGCCATCCAGCGGTGGTGGGGTCGCAAGACCCTTATACCCCGGGAGGGCGGGCAGGGGGCACGCGCCTAGCATGGTCTCCTGCAAAAAGATAGCTAACGGGGAACGGGACGAGACGAGCCTCCGCAGCTCCTCCCAGTTGGCCCGGAGTCCAAGGCAATTCCATTGAAGAAATATGCCCTCCAGGCCTAGCTTGGAGGAGACGCGGGGGCCCCTCTTCGAACTGAAGACCCTCACGGGAATGGCCGTACGCTTCCCGGGGGCAGAACCCCAGGCGTTGTTGGCCGGACAAAGCGCTGTCGCCTTCGAGGACTTATTGGGGGAGGTTGGGGTCGCCTTGCGAGTCTTTTCCTCCCTCCGCCTCGAAACCTTAGGCGGGCGTTGCGGCTTCGGAGGCGGGGGGCCCTCTTTTCGAGGAACCACCGTCACCGAGCCACTCGCTCCACCTCGGGGCGTGGGCGAAGGAGCCGAAGCAACTTTGTTGCTGTCCTCTTTTCGGGGGACAGCTTTAGGAACCCTGGAAGATAGCCTAGCGACCATCTTCGGGGGTGTTGCCTCCTTTGGGGCTAACGACTCGGTGGAGGCGCGTGGCCGTTTCGCCTTGCGGGAAACGGTCACGCTGGGGGAAGAGGGGGGGGCCCTGGTTTTAGCCGGGGCTGGGTATGAACCCTTTTTGCCGCCAGCTTTACCAGGAAAGCACCCGGGTTGGGTAGAGCCCGCAGAAGGGCTCCGAATGGGCAAGGAAACAACCGTGCTCGTTGGCCTGGATGGGCCAGGAGCAGAGGGTGCCTTTCTAGCTACTGAGGCATATGACGTCCCAGGCAGAGCTGGGCGCAACAGGACCAAGTCCTTAGCCTCGCGGAATGAGAGTCTATCCTGGGCCTGAACGGCCAGGATTTCTTTCTCCAGGAGATATGCACCACATTGCTTCGAAGAAGCAGGGTGCGGCTCTCCGCAATTGACACACTTGGCCACACACGATTTGGACTTATCGTGTGCGACCTTGGAGCAATTTACACAGACTTCGGGTGACCCCGACTTTGCACGTCTACATGAGCGATTCGTATGGCCGAAGCGGTGACAGTAATAGCACCGCCGCGGAAATGGCACGAATGCCTTCACGCGGTAGCGGTACCAACCGGCACGCACCGACTCAGGGAGCTTGTCACAGTCGAACGTGATGAAGAGTGTAGGGGTGGGTCTCGAGGACCCTCCCTGTTTTCTCATCACACGTTCGACTTTGACCGCCCCATGGTCGGCCAGCTCTAGGGTGATGTCCTCAATGGAGTAGTCAACGAGTTCCCTCGCATAAACTACTCCTTTTACAAAGTTCATGGTAGAGTGCGGCGTCACACTCCCTGGGGTGCAATGAAGTGTCCGAAGAGCACTTATCTTGGCCGCCTCGGCGGGATTCGCCAGAAGGCTGCCGTCCGAGAAACGGGTCACCTTCGGCTCTCTACCAATTGCACTAGCTAATCCTCTCCTCTGATGGATCATGTTGCCCTTGGACAACATGGTGCCATCAGTGGAGCGAATAACGAGGAAGCGTTTGAAGCCAGCGGGCTCGATAACGCCAGGTAACCTCTGAATGAGGGGCCCCGATGTCATCGAGGCTCCGCCCTGTGCACTCTTGGTCTTAGTCAGGGGCTCCGCACACGGGGGGGTAGAGGGGCTGGATGTGCCGATCTTGGCTTGGTCGCCTACCAAAGTGGCAGCAGACCTATCCGTCCCCGCAGCCCCCGCGGATGGAGAGGAGCCCCGAGTCTTCTTTGTATTTCTAGTCTTTTTCTTTTTTGGAGAGGATTTTTTTTTTTTTTTTTTTTTAAGGGCTCATCTGGCGACTGCCTACTTGGGCATTAGTCGCCGTATTAAAACTGGCCTAGTTCTAGGCTACTTTAAAATAAAATTAAAGAAAAAAACAAAACAAAACACCCAAAAATGGGGAAAGGAAGCAAGCTGGTGCGTCGGGGAGAGGTCCCCCCGGCGCAGGAGCGTGCAACTAAAGGAAAAAAACAAACAAAAAACAAAACAAAACAAAACACAAACCTTGCTTAAATAATAGGGAGAAGGCCGGCCTCCCCCCAAAAGTCAGCAAGTCCACCAGTCAAAGTGCACGCACTCGTCCCGAGTACAAGGGACAGGCGGTAGCGACCCCGCCCATCCCGGTACCGGGACAGGTGTCGTGCGCGAAGATCACCCAGACTGGGACATTCGACAAGAATGTGCCGAACAGTCTGGGGGACGACGCAGTCGTTGCAATAGGGCCCAGGCGAGCGCTCCACCAGATAGCGATGCGTCACACGAGTGTGTCCGATTCGGAGACGACAGAAAGCAACCTGAAGCCGCCGCGACATTGGGGGATAGGTCCAGGGGAACAGTGGCGGCGCAATGGCATGCAACTTTAAGTTCCCTTCGACCGTCTCCCATCTTCTTTGCCAAGCAGTCCGAAGAGCTGCCCGTATTCCTGCCATGTAGTCGGTGTGAGGAAGAGCGAAACGCTGGTCCGGTCGCAGAGTCCTCGCGGACTCTTTGGCGCCCTCATCGGCGCGCTCATTCCCCGCAATTCCCACATGTCCAGGAACCCAGCAGAAGATAATCTCGACATCTGCCCGGCTCGCCAAAACCGTGGCGTCACGGATATCGCGAACCAGGGGATGCGGAGATTCCAATGCCCCGAGAGCACTCAGGGCGCTTTGTGAGTCGCTATAGATCACAATCCGGTCTCCGAACCGGGCACGTCGCGTAATCTCCCGTACCGAGTGGTGTATTGCCACCAGCTCGGCCGTGAAGACAGACGCAGCGCCTGGTAGAGCCCCGCTGACTTCAAACAGAGGGGATACGGCGTGGAAGCCGACCCCCTCTTGGGACTTGGAGCCATCCGTATACACTGGCACGGTTCCAGCGTGACACGATGTGTGCTCCAAAAAGGTCGAACGCAATACTCCCGGCGCAGTACAAGCTTTGGGAGCAGAGGCGTGGCGACAAATAGCCAAATGTGGTACCCTCCAGGGTGGCGTCCTGGGCAGAACCAGGGGCGCCACCAGCCCGAGAGCTATATCTACCTCTCGAAGGAGGTTCCTGGCCCTAAACCCAAAGGGCTTAGGGTATGACTGGCGTCTCTCGGCGGCATAGGCACCATCGAGATCAGCTGCGGATGCAGTGAGAGCTGTTGGCGACTGAGGGAGGCGCCGGGCTCGCGCGTACAGACGAGTGATGCACTGCACGCGGCGCAGAGCGAGTGGCATCTCCCCAGCATGGACCAACAGGCTCTCAATGGGGGAAGTGCGGAAGGCACCGGTCGCAAGGCGAAGGCCGGTGTGCTGGATCGAGTCCACCTTCCGCAATAAACGCTCGGCTGCGGATGCATAAAACTCGCATCCGTAGTTGAGCTTCGAGCGAACAAAGGATCGATAAAAAAGTAAGGCGGTAGCCCTATCAGCGCCCCAAGCGCTGAACGTCACGGAACGGAGAATGTCCATGGCGCGGGTACAAGAGACCCTAAGGCTGCGAATATGAGCCTCCCAGGTGAGGCGTCGGTCGAATACAAGACCAAGGAAACGGTGCGACTCAACCACATCCGGGCGCACCCCATTAAGAAACAAATCTGGGTCGGGGTGAAGCCGTGGATGGCGGCAGAAGTGCACCACCTTAGTCTTGGCCAAAGAAAACCGAAACCTGTGCGCTTCGGCATAGCGAGAGACGCGGTTCAATGCCTGTTGGAGTCGACGCTCCAGAGTTGGCATCTGGGCCGCGCCAAAAGAGATCGAAAGGTCGTCCACGTAGAGCGTAGCGAAAACATCTTCCGGCAGCACCGAGGTGATGCCGTTGATGCTCAGGGCAAAGAGTGTGACACTGAGGACACTTCCCTGCGGGACACCCTCTTCCTGCTCCTTTGGGCCGGAGAGAGCTCCCCCCACCCGTACGCGGAATCGACGATCTCGCAAAAATTCAGATATAAACATTGGGAGGCGTCCCCTCGCCCCCATCGTGTAGAGAGTCTCCATGATACCGTATCGCCATGCGGTATCATAGGCCTTCTCCAGATCGAAAAACACCGTGGCGTAGTGCTGTCTACGAAGGAAAGCCTCGCAGACGGCATTTTCCAGTCGGAGCAGAGCATCCGACGTGGAGTGGAACTTGCGGAAGCCGCACTGTGCGGAAGACAGATGGCCACCGCTGTCCAGGAAAAAAGCTAATCTAACGTTTACCAATTTCTCCATCAACTTGCACACGCAAGAGGTTAGAGAGATTGGGCGGAAACCGGTCGGAGTAGAGTGATCTCTCCCCGGTTTGCGAAAGGCGAGCACAGTAGCGATTCGCCAGGAGTCTGGGAGAAGACCTTCCACCCAGATCCTGTTGAACAAATCTAACAGAAAGGCCATGCCTCGCTCACCCAGGTGTCGAAGCATGGCGTACGGGACATCGTCCGGACCATGGGCGGTGTCCGCGCACGAAGCGAGAGCGGAACGCAACTCACTCACAGTAAACTTGTCGTTGAAGGGTTCTCCGCCACTGGAGGTAAAGTCCAGCCGGCGGCCTTCCGCGACATGACGACGTGCATTGAATGCTGGCGGAGCAGCATCACGGCTAGAGAATGCGGAAAAAGCGGTCGCTAAGGATTCCGCCACGGACGCGGGGTCTGAGATTGCGGTCCCATTCTCCTGGAGAACGGGAGGGGGGTCCTGCGAGAACTTGCCCCGAATCCTTTTGACTCGCTTCCACACCTCAGCTAAAGGGGTCTTCCCGTTAAGTGAAGACACGTATGCCCGCCAAGAAGAGCGGCGGGCGTGCTTCGAAATATACCGGAACCTAGCCCTAGCCCGACGAAATTCAGCGACAGTGAAATCGTTCGGGCGGCGCTTATAGCGCATGTAGGCATAACGCTTCTGTTTGAGGGCCGTCTCACACTCGGCCGACCACCATGGGAGTGGTCGGCGTGCAAAACGGCCAGACGTCCTAGGAATAGTAGTCAGGCCCACGGCGATGAGGTTGCCGGAGAAGAACTCAACGGCCTCATCTACCGACCTAAACTCCTCGACTGAGATAGAGAATTCAGTCATTTCCTGAAATGCAGGCCACCGCGCCCGCGCCAAGCACCACCGAGGTGGTCTCTCAGGCGGCAGTTGCCCTGAAAATGATATTTGAATGGGAAAGTGATCACTACCATGGAGGTCATCGACCACCCCCCAATCAAAATCAGGCTGTGCAACCGAAGAGCACAAAGATAGGTCAAGGAAAGAAAATGAAGCGGTTCTCGGACAGTGATGCGTAAACTCATCCACGTTTAGGACACCCATCTCAAGCTCTTCGATCAGATCGGCAAGGACTTGTCCCCTGGGGTTTATGAAGTAATCTCCCCAGAGAGAATGCCTGCCGTTCAGATCTCCAAGCAAGAGATAGGGCCTCGGCAACCGTGCCACGACGCGGCGGAAGTCCCCCACGTCGAAGTCAGCTGACGGTGGAATGTACGCAGAAATTATAGTATACCTCCCATCTAGGTGCAGCTGCACAGCCACTGCCTGAAAGGAGGTATCTAAAGAGAAAGGAAGAACGGAGACATCATCCGGGTGTAAACCGCGCATCCCCCAGCCCGGCCATCCAGCGGTGGTGGGGTCGCAAGACCCTTATACCCCGGGAGGGCGGGCAGGGGGCACGCGCCTAGCATGGTCTCCTGCAAAAAGATAGCTAACGGGGAACGGGACGAGACGAGCCTCCGCAGCTCCTCCCAGTTGGCCCGGAGTCCAAGGCAATTCCATTGAAGAAATATGCCCTCCAGGCCTAGCTCGGAGGAGACGCGGGGGCCCTCCTCGAATTGAAGACCCTCACGGGAATGGCCGTACGCTTCCCGGGGGCAGAACCCCGGGCGCTGTTGGCCGGACAAAGCGCTGAAGGCGCTGTCGCCTTCGAGGACTTATTGGGGGAGGTTGGGCTCGCCATGCGAGTCTTTTCCTCCCTCCGCCTCGAAACTTTAGGCGGGCGTTGCGGCTTCGGAGGCGGGGGGCCCTCTTTTCGAGGAACCACCGTCTCCGAGCCACTCGCTCCACCTCGGGGCGTGGGCGAAGGAGCCGAAGCTCCTTTGTTGCTGTCCTCCTTTCGGGGGGCAGCTTTAGGAACCCCGGAAGATGGCCTAGCGACTATCCTCAGGGGTGTTGCCTCCTGTGAGTCTAACGACTCGGTGGAGGCGCGTGGCCGTTTCGCCTTACGGGAAACGGTCACGCTGGGGGAAGAGGGGGGAGCCCTGGTTTTAGCCGGGGCAGGGTATGAGCCCTTTTTGCCGCCAGCTTTACCAGGGGAGCGCCCGGGTTGGGTAGAGCCCGCAGAAGGGCTCCGAATGGGCAAGGAAACAACCGTGCTCGTTGGCCTGGATGGGCCGGGAGCAGAGGGTGCCTTCCTAACTATTGAGGCATATGACGTCCCAGGCAGAGCCGGGCGCGCCAGGACCAAGTCCTTTGCCTCGCGGAATGAGAGTCGATCCTGGGCCTGAACGGCCAGGATTTCTTTCTCAAGGAGATATGCACCACATTGCTTCGAAGAAGCAGGGTGCGGCTCTCCGCAATTGACACACTTGGCCACACACGATTTGGACTTATCGTGTGCGACCTTGGAGCAATTTACACAGACTTCGGGTGACCCCGACTTTGCACGTCTACATGAGCGATTCGTATGGCCGAAGCGGTGACAGTAATAGCACCGCCGCGGAAGTGGCACGAATGCCTTCACGCGGTAGCGGTACCAACCGGCACGCACCGACTCAGGGAGCTTGTCACAGTCGAACGTGACGAAGAGTGTAGGGGTGGGTCTCGAGGCCCCTCCCTGTTTTCTCATCACACGTTCGACCTTGACCGCCCCATGGTCGGCCAGCTCTAAGGTGATGTCCTCAATGGAGTAGTCAACGAGTTCCCTCGCATAAACTACTCCTTTCACAAAGTTCATGGTAGAGTGCGGCGTCACACTCACCGGGGTGCCATGAAGTGTCCGAAGAGCACTAATCTTAGCCGCCTCGGCGGGATTCGCCGCATTCGCCAGAAGGCTCCCGTCCGAGAAACGGGTTACCTTCGTTTTTTTTTTTGTTTTTTTTTTAATTAAGGGGCTATCTGGCGACTGCCGACTAAGGCATAAGTTGCCGTAAACAAACAGCCTAATTTAGGCTACTTTAAAAAATTAAACAGAAAACAATAAAAAGGAATAACAATAACAATAACAAAGCAATAACAAAACAATTACAAAAACAACAACAACAATTAAATCGCGTTAAATAAAAGGGAGAAGGCCGGCCTCCCCCCAAAAGTCAATAAGTCCACCAGTCAAAGTACACGCACTCATCCCGAGAACAAGGGACAGGCGGTAGCGACCCCGCCCATCCCGGTACCGGGACAGGTGTCGTGCGCGAAGATCACCCAGACTGGGACATTCGACAAGAATGTGCCGAACAGTCTGGGGGACGACGCAGTCGTTGCAATAGGGCGCAGGCGAGCGCTCCATCAGATAGCGATGCGTCACACGAGTGTGTCCGATTCGGAGACGACAGAAAGCAACCTGAAGCCGCCGCGGCATTGGGGGATAGGTCCATGGGAACAGTCGCGGCGCAATGGCACGCAACTTTAAGTTCCCTTCGACCGTCTCCCATCTTCTTTGCCAAGCAGTCCGAAGAGCTGCCCGTATTCCTGCCATGTAGTCGGTGTGAGGAAGAGCGAAACGCTGGTCCGGTCGCAGAGTCCTCGCGGACTCTTTGGCGCCCTCATCGGCGCGCTCATTCCCCGCAATTCCTACATGTCCAGGAACCCAGCAGAAGATAATCTCGACATCTGCCCGGCTCGCCAAAACCGTGGCGTCACGGATATCGCGAACCAGGGGATGCGGAGATTCCAATGCCCCGAGAGCACTCAGGGCGCTTTGTGAGTCGCTATAGATCACAATCCGGTCTCCGAACCGGGCACGTCGCGTAATCTGCCGTACCGAGTGGTGTATTGCCACCAGCTCGGCCGTGAAGACAGACGCAGCGCCTGGTAGAGCCCCGCTGACTTCAAACAGAGGGGATACGGCGTGGAAGCCGACCCCCTCTTGGGACTTGGAGCCATCCGTATACACTGGCACGGTACCAGCGTGACACGATGTGTGCTCCAAAAAGGTCGAACGCAATACTCCCGGCGCAGTACAAGCTTTGGGAGCAGAGGCGTGGCGACAAATAGCCAAATGTGGTACCCTCCAGGGTGGCGTCCTGGGCAGAACCAGGGGCGCCACCGGCCCGAGAGCTATATCTACTTCTCGAAGGAGTTTCCTGGCCCTAAACCCAAAGGGCTTAGGGTATGACTGGCGTCTCTCGGCGGCATAGGCACCATCGAGATCAGCTGCGGATGCAGTGAGAGCTGTTGGCGACTGAGGGAGGCGCCGGGCTCGCGCGTACAGGCGAGTGATGCACTGCACGCGGCGCAGAGCGAGTGGCATCTCCCCAGCATCGACCAACAGGCTCTCAATGGGGGAAGTGCGGAAGGCACCGGTCGCAAGGCGAAGGCCGGTGTGGTGGATCGAATCCACCTTCCGCAATAAACGCTCGGCTGCGGATGCATTAAACTCGCATCCGTAGTCGAGCTTCGAGCGAACAAAGGATCGATAAAAAAGTAAGGCGGTAGCCCTATCAGCGCCCCAAGCGCTGAACGTCACGGAACGGAGAATGTCCATGGCGCGGGTACAAGAGACCCTAAGGCTGCGAATATGAGCCTCCCAGGTGAGGCGTCGGTCGAATACAAGACCAAGGAAACGGTGCGACTCAACCACATCCAGGCGCACCCCATTAAGAAACAAATCTGGGTCGGGGTGAAGCCGTGGATGGCGGCAGAAGTGCACCACCTTAGTCTTGGCCAAAGAAAACCGAAACCTGTGCGCTTCGGCATAGTGAGAGACGCGGTTCAATGCCTGTTGGAGTCGACGCTCCAGAGTTGGCATCTGGGCCGCGCCAAAAGAGATCGAAAGGTCGTCCACGTAGAGCGTAGCGAGAACATCTTCCGGCAGCACCGAGGTGATGCCGTTGATGCTCAGGGCAAAGAGTGTGACACTGAGGACACTTCCCTGCGGGACACCCTCTTCCTGCTCCTTTGGGCCGGAGAGGGCTCCCCCCACCCGTACGCGGAATCGACGAACTCGCAAAAATTCAGATATAAAAATTGGGAGGCATCCCCTCGCCCCCATCGTGTGGAGAGTCTCCATGATACCGTATCGCCATGCGGTATCATAGGCCTTCTCCAGATCAAAAAACACCGTGGCGTAGTGCTGTCTACGAAGGAAAGCCTCGCAGACGGCACTTTCCAGTCGGAGCAGAGCATCCGACGTGGAGTGGAACTTACGGAAGCCGCACTGTGCAGAAGACAGATGGCCTCCGCTGTCCAGGAAATAGGCTAATCTAACATTTACCAACTTCTCCATCAACTTGCACACGCAAGAGGTTAGATTTTTTTTTTTTTTTTTTTTTTTTTTTTTTTTTTTTTATGAGCTCATCTGGCGACTGCCTACTTGGGCATTAGTCGCCGTATTAAAACTGGCCTAGTTCTAGGCTACTTTAAAATAAATTAAAGAGAAAAAAAAACCAAACAAAAAAAACAAAACAAACAATACCCCAAAAGGGGGAAAGGAAGCAAGCTGGTGCGTCGGGGAGAGGTCCCCCCGGCGCAGGAGCGTGCAACTAAAGGAAAAAAACAAACAAAAAACAAAAAAAAACAACAAAAAAAACAACAACAAACAAACCTTGATTAAATAATAGGGAGAAGGCCGGCCTCTCCCAAGAAGTCAATAAGTCCACAAGTCAATGTGCACGAATCTGTCCCGAGCACAAGGGACAGGCGGTAGCGACCCCGCCCATCCCGGTACTGGGACAGGTATCGTGCGCGAAGATCACCCAGACTGGGACATTCGACAAGAATGTGCCGAACAGTCTGGGGGACGACGCAGTCGTTGCAATAGGGCGCAGGCGAGCGCTCCATCAGATAGCGATGCGTCACACGAGTGTGTCCGATTCGGAGACGACAGAAAGCAACCTGAAGCCGCCGCGGCATTGGGGGATAGGTCCATGGGAACAGTCGCGGCGCAATGGCACGCAACTTTAGGTTCCCTTCGACCGTCTCCCATCTTCTTTGCCAAGCAGTCCGAAGAGCTGCCCGTATTCCTGCCATGTAGTCGGTGTGAGGAAGAGCGAAACGCTGGTCCGGTCGCAGAGTCCTCGCGGACTCTTTGGCGCCCTCATCGGCGCGCTCATTCCCCGCAATTCCTACATGTCCAGGAACCCAGCAGAAGACAATCTCGACATCTGCCCGGCTCGCCAAAACCGTGGCGTCACGGATATCGCGAACCAGGGGATGCGGAGATTCCAATGCCCCGAGAGCACTCAGGGCGCTTTGTGAGTCGCTATAGATCACAATCCGGTCTCCGAACCGGGCACGTCGCGTAATCTCCCGTACCGAGTGGTGTATTGCCACCAGCTCGGCCGTGAAGACAGACGCAGCGCCTGGTAGAGCCCCGCTGACTTCAAACAGAGGGGATACGGCGTGGAAGCCGACCCCCTCTTGGGACTTGGAGCCATCCGTATACACTGGCACGGTACCAGCGTGACACGATGTGTGCTCCAAAAAGGTCGAACGCAATACTCCCGGCGCAGTACAAGCTTTGGGAGCAGAGGCGTGGCGACAAATAGCCAAATGTGGTACCCTCCAGGGTGGCGTCCTGGGCAGAACCAGGGGCGCCACCGGCCCGAGAGCTATATCTACCTCTCGAAGGAGTTTCCTGGCCCTAAACCCAAAGGGCTTAGGGTATGACTGGCGTCTCTCGGCGGCATAGGCACCATCGAGATCAGCTGCGGATGCAGTGAGAGCTGTTGGCGACTGAGGGAGGCGCCGGGCTCGCGCGTACAGGCGAGTGATGCACTGCACGCGGCGCAGAGCGAGTGGCATCTCCCCAGCATCGACCAACAGGCCCACAATGGGGGAAGTGCGGAAGGCACCGGTCGCAAAGCGAAGGCCGGTGTGGTGGATTGAATCCACCTTCCGCAATAAACGCTCGGCTGCGGATGCATAAAACTCGCATCCGTAGTCGAGCTTCGAGCGAACAAAGGATCGATAAAAAAGTAAGGGGGTAGCCCTATCAGCGCCCCAAGCGCTGAACGTCACGGAACGGAGAATGTCCATGGCGCGGGTACAAGAGACCCTAAGGCTGCGAATATGAGCCTCCCAGGTGAGGCGTCGGTCGAATACAAGACCAAGGAAACGGTGCGACTCAACCACATCCAGGCGTTCCCCATTAAGAAACAAATCTGGGTCAGGGTGAAGCCGTGGATGGCGGCAGAAGTGCACCACCTTAGTCTTGGCCAAAGAAAACCGAAACCTGTGCGCTTCGGCATAGTGAGAGACGCGGTTCAATGCCTGTTGGAGTCGACGCTCCAGAGTTGGCATCTGGGCCGCGCCAAAAGAGATCGAAAGGTCGTCCAGGTAGAGCGTAGCGATTTTTTTTTTTTTTTTTTTTTTTATAGAGCCCATCTGGCAACTACCCACTTGGGCATAAGTCGCCGAAAAACACGACAGCCTAGAATTAGGCTACTTTAAAGTTAAAATATGAAAACTTAACAATCAATATAAATTTGAAAAACTTAACAATCGAAGCAATCTCCGGCAGCGGGGGGAGGTCCCCCTCACCCCGGTGCAGGAGAGTGCAATCTAAAACAAAACAATAACAAAAAAAGGAACCTTAAATAAAGGGGAGAAGGCCGGCCTCCCCCAAAAAGTCAATAAGTCCACCAGTCATGGTGCACGCACTCGTCCCGAGTACAAGGGACAGGCGGTAGCGACCCCGCCCATCCCGGTACCGAGACAGGTATCGTGCGCGAAGATCACCCAGACTGGGACATTCGACAAGAATATGCCGAACAGCCTGGGGGACGACGCAGTCGTTGCAATAGGGCACATGCGAGCGCTCCACCAAGTAACGATGCGTCACACGAGTGTGTCCGATTCGAAGACGACAGAAAGCAACCTGAAGCCGCCGCGGCATTGGGGGACAGGTCCATGGGAACAGTCGCGGCGCAATGGCACGCAACTTTAAGTTCCCCTCGACCGTCTCCCATCTTCTTTGCCAAGCAGTCCGAAGAGCTGCCCGTATTCCTGCCATGTAGTCGGTGTGAGGAAGAGCGAAACGCTGGTCCGGTCGCAGAGTCCTCGCGGACTCTTTGGCGCCCTCATCGGCGCGCTCATTCCCCGCAATTCCTACATGTCCAGGAACCCAGCAGAAGATAATCTCGACATCTGCCCGGCTCGCCAAAACCGTGGCGTCACGGATTTCGCGAACCAGGGGATGCGGAGATTCCAATGCCCCGAGAGCACTCAGGGCGCTTTGTGAGTCGCTATAAATCACAATCCGGTCTCCGAACCGGGCACGTCGCGTAATCTCCCGTACCGAGTGGTGTATTGCCACCAGCTCGGCCGTGAAGACAGACGCAGCGCCTGGTAGAGCCCCGCTGACTTCAAACAGAGGGGATACGGCGTGGAAGCCGACCCCCTCTTGGGACTTGGAGCCATCCGTATACACTGGCACGGTACCACGTGACACGATGTGTGCTCCAAAAAGATCGAACGCAATACTCCCGGCGCAGTACAAGCTTTGGGAGCAGAGGCGTGGCGACAAATAGCCAAATGTGGTACCCTCCAGGGTGGCGTCCTGGGCAGAACCAGGGGCGCCACCGGCCCGAGAGCTATATCTACCTCTCGAAGGAGTTTCCTGGCCCTAAACCCAACGGGCTTAGGGTATGACTGGCGTCTCTCGGCGGCATAGGCACCATCGAGATCAGCTGCGGATGCAGTGAGAGCTGTTGGCGACTGGGGGAGGCGCCGGGCTCGCGCGTACAGGCGAGTGATGCACTGCACGCGGCGCAGAGCGAGTGGCATCTCCCCAGCATCGACCAACAGGCTCTCAATGGGGGAAGTGCGGAAGGCACCGGTCGCAAGGCGAAGGCCGGTGTGGTGGATCGAATCCACCTTCCGCAATAAATGCTCGGCTGCGGATGCATAAAACTCGCATCCGTAGTCGAGCTTCGAGCGAACAAAGGATCGATAAAAAAGTAAGGCGGTAGCCCTATCAGCGCCCCAAGCGCTGAACGTCACGGAACGGAGAATGTCCATGGCGCGGGTACAAGAGACCCTAAGGCTGCGAATGTGAGCCTCCCAGGTGAGGCGTCGGTCGAATACAAGACCAAGGAAACGGTGCGACTCAACCACATCCAGGCGCACCCCATTAAGAAACAAATCTGGGTCGGGGTGAAGCCGTGGATGGCGGCAGAAGTGCACCACCTTAGTCTTGGCCAAAGAAAACCGAAACCTGTGCGCTTCGGCATAGCGAGAGACGCGGTTCAATGCCTGTTGGAGTCGGCGCTCCAGAGTTGGCATCTGGGCCGCGCCAAAAGAGATCGAAAGGTCGTCCACGTAGAGCGTAGCGAGAACATCTTCCGGCAGCACCGAGGTGATGCCGTTGATGCTCAGGGCAAAGAGTGTGACACTGAGGACACTTCCCTGCGGGACACCCTCTTCCTGCTCCTTTGGGCCGGAGAGGGCTCCCCCCACCCGTACGCGGAATCGACGATCTCGCAAAAATTCAGATATAAACATTGGGAGACGTCCCCTCGCCCCCATCGTGTGGAGAGTCTCCATGATACCGTATCGCTATGCGGTATCATAGGCCTTCTCCAGATCAAAAAACACCGTGGCGTAGTGCTGTCTACGAAGGAAAGCCTCGCAGACGGCATTTTCCAGTCGGAGCAGAGCATCCGACGTGGAGTGAAACTTACGGAAGCCGCACTGTGCAGAAGACAGATGGCCTCCGCTGTCCAGGAAATAGGCTAATCTAACATTTACCAATTTCTCCATCAACTTGCACACGCAAGAGGTTAGAGAGATTGGGCGGAAACCGGTCGGAGTAGAGTGATCTCTCCCCGGTTTGCGAAAGGCGAGCACAGTAGCGATTCGCCAGGAGTCTGGGAGAAGACCTTCCACCCAGATCCTGTTGAACAAATCTAACAGCAAGGCCATGCCTCGCTCACCCAGGTGTCGAAGCATGGCGTACGGGACATCGTCCGGACCATGGGCGGTGTCCGCGCACGAAGCGAGAGCGGAACGCAACTCACTCACAGTAAACTTGTCGTTGAAGGGTTCTCATCCTCTGGAGGTAAAGTCCAGCCAGCGGCCTTCCGCGACATCACGACGTGCATTAAATGCTGGCGGAGCAGCATCACGGCTAGAGAATGCAGAGAAAGCGGTCGCTAAGGATTCCGCCACGGACGCGGGGTCCGAGATTGCGGTCCCATTCTCCTGGAGAACGGGAGGGGGGTCCTGCGAGAACTTGCCCCGAATCCTTTTGACTCGCTTCCACACCTCAGCTAAAGGGGTCTTCCCGTTAAGTGAAGACACGTATGCCCGCCAAGAAGAGCGGCGGGCGTGCTTCGAAATATACCGGAACCTAGCCCTAGCCCGACGAAATTCAGCGACAGTGAAATCGTTCGGGCGGCGCTTATAGCGCATGTAGGCATAACGCTTCTGTTTGAGGGCCGTCTCACACTCGGCCGACCACCATGGGAGTGGTCGGCGTGCAAAACAGCCAGACGTCCTAGGAATAGTAGTCAGGCCCACGGCGATAAGGTTGCCGGAGAAGAACTCAACGGCCTCATCTACCGACCTAAACTCCTCGACTGAGATAGAGAATTCAGTCATTTCCTGAAATGCAGGCCACCGCGCCCGCGCCAAGCACCACCGAGGTGGTCTCTCAGGCGGCAGTTGCCCTGAAAATGATATTTGAATGGGAAAGTGATCACTACCATGGAGGTCATCGACCACCCCCCAATCAAAATCAAGCTGTGCATCCGAAGAGCACAAAGATAGGTCAAGGCAAGAAAATGAAGCGGTTCTCGGACAGTGATGCGTAAACTCATCCACGTTTAGGACACCCATCTCAAGCTCTTCGATCAGATCAGCAAGGACTTGTCCCCTGGGATTTATGGTGTAATCTCCCCAGAGAGGATGCCTGCCGTTCAGATCTCCAAGCAAGAGATAGGGCCTCGGCAACCGTGCCACGACGCGGCGGAAGTCCCCCGCGTCGAAGTCAGCTGACGGTGGAATGTACGCAGAAATAATAGTATACCTCCTATCCAGGTGCAGCTGCACAGCCACTGCCTGTAAGGAGGTATCTAAAGAGAAAGGAAGAACGGAGACATCATGCCGGGTGTAAACCGCGCATCCCCCAGCCCGGCCGTCCCGCGGTGGTGGGGTTGCAAGACCCTTATACCCCGGGAGGGCAGGCAGTGGGCACGCGCCTAGCATGGTCTCCTGCAAAAAAATAGCTAACGGGGAACGGGACGAGGCGAGCCTCCGCAGCTCCTCCCAGTTGGCCCGGAGTCCACGGCAATTCCATTGAAGGAATATGCCCTCCAGGCCTAGCTCGGAGGAGACGCGGGGGCCCTCCTCGAATTGAAGACCCTCACGGGAATGGCCGTACGCTTCCCGGGGGCAGAACCCCGGGCGCTGTCGCCTTCGAGGACTTATTGGGGGAGGTTGACCTCGCCATGCGAGTCTTTTCCTCCCTCCGCCTCGAAACCTTAGGCGGGCGCTGCGGCTTCGGAGGCGGGGGGCCCTCTTTTGGAGGAACCACCGTCTCCGAGCCACTCGCTCCACCTCGTGGCGTGGGCGAAGGAGCCGAAGCTCCTTTGTTGCTGTCCTCCTTTCGGGGGACAGCTTTAGGAACCCCCGAAGATGGCCTAGCGACCATCTTCAGGGGTGTTGCCTCCTGTGAGTCTAACGACTCTGTGGAGGCGCGTGGCCGTTTCGCCTTACGGGACACGGTCACGCTGGGGGAAGACGGGGAAGCCCTGGTTTTAGCCGGGGCTGGGTGTGAACCCTTTTTGCCGCCAGCTCTACCAGGGGAGCGCCCGGGTGTAGTAGAGCCCGCAGAAGGGCTCCGAATGGGCGCGGAAACAACCGTGCTCGTTGGCCTGGATGGGCCGGGAGCAGAGGGTGCCTTCCTAACTATTGAGGCATATGACGTCCCAGGCAGAGGTGGGCGCGCCAGGACCAAGTCCTTAGCCTCGCGGAATGAGAGTCTATCCTGGGCCTGAACGGCCAGGATTTCTTTCTCCAGGAGATATGCACCACATTGCTTCGAAGAAGCAGGGTGCGGCTCTCCGCAATTGACACACTTGGCCACACACGATTTGGACTTATCGTGTGTGACCTTGGAGCAATTTACACAGACTTCGGGTGACCCCGACTTTGCACGTCTACATGAGCGATTCGTATGGCCGAAGCGGTGACAGTAATAGCACCGCCGCGGCATTGGCACGAATGCCTTCACGCGGTAGCGGTACCAACCGGCACGCACCGACTCAGGGAGCTTGTCACAGTCGAACGTGACGAAGAGTGTAGGGGTGGGTCTCGAAGCCCCTCCCTGTTTTCTCATCACACGTTCGACCTTGACCGCCCCATGGTCGGCCAGCTCTAGGGTGATGTCCTCAATGGAGTAGTCAACGAGTTCCCTCGCATAAACTACTCCTTTCACAAAGTTCATCGTAGAGTGCAGCGTCACACTCACCGGGGTGCCATGAAGTGTCCGAAGAGCACTTATCTTGGCCGCCTCGGCGGGATTCGCCGCATTCGCCAGAAGGCTGCCGTCCGAGAAACGGGTCACCTTCGGCTCTCTACCAATTGCACTAGCTAATCCTCTCCTCTGATGGATCATGTTGCCCTTAGACAACATGGTGCCATCAGTGGAGCGAATAACGAGGAAGCGTTTGAAGCCAGCGGGCTCGAAAACGCCAGGTAACCTCTGAATGAGGGGCCCCGATGTCATCGAGGCTCCGCCCTGTGCATTCTTCGTCTTAGTCTTGGTCAGGGGCTCCGCATACGAGGGGGTAGAGGGGCCGGATTTGCCGATCTTGGCTTGGTCGCCTACCAAAGTGGCAGCAGACCCATCCGTCCCCGCAGCCCCCGCGGATGGAGAGGAGCCCCGAGTCTTTTTCGTCTTTCTTGTCTTTTTCTTCTTTTTAGGAGAGGAGGGCGGGGAATGAACCCGCTTCTCACCCCCGCCGGTAGAAGCCCCCAGGCCAGATGGACCGGCCTCAGCCAGGTCCTTCTCTGAAATGGAGAAGGTCCCGGTGGGCGCAGGGGATTCATCCGGAGGAGATCCCTCCCCTCCTTGTCCTGCCTGAGAATCCACAGCCGTTTGATGAGGACCTTGCATAGGGGCGGATTCGGGTTCGGTGCTTGGCGCCAAGCCCGGATTCCCCCCCATGGAAGGCCCTACCGTCTGAGGCTGGGTCTCCTCAAGGACCATGTCTATCACAGGAGGGGCCTCCAGTTGGCCATCCCCTCCCAGGACATCGCAGGTCCCCTTGGCAGCATCATAAGTCTTTAGTGGGGAGGCACAGGCCTTAACCCCGGCAGGGTTTAATATTTTTGCCAGCAGGTCTTTTGAGGGAAGCGACCGAAGGGGCCTGGCTTCCCTCTCCCCCCTAAGGGGGTTTGCCCTACCGAGCCGCTTGTACGAGGGGCGGTCGGCAATGGGCTGCCTGCTGGCTTTCTTGGCAGTCCCCTTAGAAAGCATAGGAGGGACTGCCGCTGGAGATAGGGAGGTGCCCGAAAGCACCTCCAGAGAAGGGGGTGAGGGGGAGTCCCCTACACCCGTAGGCGTAGGAGAGGAGTAAGCCTCCTCTCCGGTTAAAGAGGTATGGAGGGTCCCCTGCGCAAGCACAGGGGGGGGGACCTCCATCTTTTCTGTGGAGCTGCACGAGGGCGGCTCCGTTGTTGTTATAGGGGGAATTAAGGGGAGATGTTTTTTTGTTTCATCATTGGGCATGGTGACCCTCTTTGTTTTACGGGACGCAATCGCTCACCACCTCTTGCAGTAGCCCGCACTGCAAGAGGTGCTTACAGGCCCGGCAGAGCCAGGCGCCGCCATTTGGGACCACCCCTCCCGCCTGGTGGCCTGGCAGTCCTTCGGCATGGCGGCTCCACCTTGAACACGGCGTAAAACGGATAGATTTTGAAGACGAGAGGAAAAGGGATGTGAGGAAGGTATGGGTGGGGATGAAGCAGGTTGTTAAAAGCCAACCACCCCAGACCGGAGCTCAGGGGTTAGGGAACTTTGTCCCCCACCCACTCAGCCCCGATGTGGGACGGTTGGCTGAAAGGAAGGTCAGCATCTACCCTGTGAAATTAGAGGCTGACCAGAGAAAGTTGTGGGAGAGGTTGTGTGAAAAGAGAGGAAACAAGTATTTTGAAGGAAGGAAGAGAGGCTAAGCTGGGGCCGGACGGAGCGCTGGATCCCGTCAGCACGGCGGCCAGGATGGCAAATCGCCGCGCCCCTTACGGGGGACCGCCGCGGCAGTGGCACGAATGCCTTCACGCGGTAGCGGTACCAACCGGCACGCACCGACTCAGGGAGCTTGTCACAGTTGAACGTGATGAAGAGTGTAGGGGTAGGTCTCAAGGCCCCTCCCTGTTTTCTCATCACACGTTCGACCTTGACCGCCCCATGGTCGACCAGCTCTAGGGTGATGTCCTCAATGGAGTAGTCAACGAGTTCCCTCGCATAAATTACTCCTTTCACAAAGTTCAGGGTAGAGTGCAGCGTCACACTCACCGGGGTGCCATGAAGAGCACTTATCTTGGCCGCCTCGGCGGGATTCGACGCATTCGCCAGAAGGCTCCCATCCGAGAAACGGGTCACCTTCGGCTCTCTACCAATTGCACTAGCTAATCCTCTCCCCTGATGGATCATGTTGCCCTTGGACAACATGGTGCCATCAATGTAGCGAATAACGAGGAAGCGCTTGAAGCCAGCGGGCTCGAAAATGCCAGGGAACCTCTGAATGAGGGGCCCCGATGTCATCGAGGCTCCGCCCAGTGCACTCTTGGTCTTAGTCAGGGGCTCCGCACACAGGGGGGTAGAGGGGCCGGATGTGCCGATCTTGGCTTGGTTGCCTACCAAAGTGGCAGCAGACCCATCCGTCCCCGCAGCCCCCGCAGATAGAGAGGAGCCCCGAGTCTTCTTTGTCTTTCTTGTCTTTTTTTTCTTCTTTTTAAGAGAGGAGGGCGGGGAATGAACCCGCTTCTCACCTCCACCGGCAGAAGCCCCCATGCCAGATGGACCGGCCTCAGCCAGGTCCCTCTCCGAAATGGAGAAGGTCCTGGTAGTCATAGGTGCACCTGTCGGAGGAGATCCCTCCCCTCCTTGTACTGCCTCAGAGCTCTCAGCCGTTTGAGGAGGACCTTGCATAGGGGCGGATTCGGGTTCGGTGCTTGGCGCCAAGCCCAGATTCCCCCCCATGGAAGGCCCTACCGTCTGAGGCTGGGGCTCCTCAAGGACCATGTGTGTCACAGGAGGGGCCTCCAGCTGTTTCAGGGGAAGTTGAGGGTTGGGCTTTTTTTTGTTGTACATACATGGGCATGGTGACCCTCTTTTTTATACGGGACGCAATCGCACATCACCTCTCGCAGTAGCCCGCACTGCGAGAGGTGCTTACAAGCCCGGCAGAGCCAGGCGCCGCCATTTGGGACCACTCCTCCCGCCTGGTGGCCTGGTGGCTCCACCTTAGACACGGCGTAAAACAGAATGTGAAGAGGAGAGGAAAAGGGATGTGAGGAAGGTATGGGTGGGGATGAAGCAGGTTGTTAAAAACCAACCACCCCAGACCAGAGCTCAGTGGTTAGGGAATATTGGCCCCTCCCCCCTCAGCCCTGATCCAGGACAGTTGGCCGAGAAGAAGGTCAGCATCTACCCTGTGAAATTAGAGGCTGACCAGAGAAAGTTGTGGGAGAGGTTGTATGAAAAGAGAGGAAACAAGTGTTTTGAAGGAAGGAAGAGAGGCTAAGCTGGGGCCAGACGGGGTGCCGAGTCCCGTCAGCACGGCGGCCTGGATGGCAAATCGCCGCGCCCCTTATGGGGGGGAGGGAGTAGAACCTGCAGAAAGGTTCCAAAAGGGGAGCGTAAGCGACTGGTCTCGGATCGACTGAGCAGAAGGTGCCTACTTAGCAATTGAGGCATAGGACGTGTGAGGTTGTACTGAGTGTGACAGGAACAAGTCCTTAACCTCACAAAAGGATAAGTCACTCAGCAGCCAGGAAGGTCAGGACCACCACCTCCTCAAAAAGATACGAGCTGCATTGCTTCGAGGAAGCAAGGTGCTGTTCGCCACAATTTGCACACTTGGAATTGCTTAATACGAATCTATCATGCAATGCCTTAGAGCAGTTTGCACAGCATTCGGATTGACCACACACGGCATGTCTGCAGGTTCAATTTGTATGGTCAAAGCGGTGGCAATGGTAACACCTCCACGGTAGTGGAACGAATGCCTAGACCCGATAGCGATACCAACTGACATGCACCGAGTCGAGCCCAGCCCAGATCCCACACACATTGTTTTCCCATCACACGTTCGTCCTAAACCGCTTCTTGGTCGGCCGGCTCTTCTGTGATGTCTTCTAAGGAGTTGTCTACAAGTTCCTTCACATAAATCATGCCCTTAACAAAATTCATGGTAGAGTACGGTGGTCACCCCTGCGCCATGGTCGCAGGGGTAGTGTCCGCCGCATTCACTACAAGGGTCCCGTCTGGGAAACTTAGGACCTAAGGTTCTTAACCACGAACCCTATCAAATGCTTGGCGCTGATGGAGCATGTGTCCTTTGGACAACATGTTCCTATACATAGAATAAACATTCAAGCAACGTTTGAAGTCGGCGAGTTCGATGAGAGGCTGTGCAGCTTCTCAATGAGGGCACCGACGTCACTGAGGCTCCACTCACATTACTTGCAACTAAAGTCTTTGTCATATTGTGTGGCCCACCCTAGGACCCCTCAGTGAGGGACATGCCAGTCGTAGCCTGGTAAGATGCAGAAAGAGCAGGAGACACCCACCCTTCCCCGCCCACGTGGTATGAAGGTCTTATGGTCTTCTTCGGCTCTTTCTTAATATGCGAGAGGAAGGCGAAGTGAGCCCTCACTTCTCCACCCCCGGAAAGGGCACCAAGGTGGAACAAGCCGACCTCAGCAAAGTCCTCCAAAATGGATGAAGTCCATGGCTGGCAAGGAGGCACAAACCGGGGGAGATCTCTACGCTCCTTTAGAGTCCCCAGGCATCTTTGCCACATCAGGAGGATCTTGAAGAGGGGATGGCTTAGTTCTATGGGAGACACCCCCCAAGTCATTGTTCACCCTGTTAGAAGACCTTGCCATCTGAGGTGGGCCGGCGAGCGAACTCCATAGGGAAAGAAATGGGAAGCAGGTATGCAGGCCACCAATAGGGTCGGGATACTGCTCAAAAACAGTGGTAGGCCCAATCACCTCTCTTCCCTATAAGGAGATTTGCCCTGTCGATTTTAGACCACCTGCTGGGTTTTTATAGACAGCACCTACTTAAAGGAAAGAAAAAGTGCTTCACCTGTACATAGAACATAAGAAAAGAAGGAGACTGCAAAAGACCATTCATGGCCTACACTTGGCAGCTCCTGTTCCAGTCAACACACAAAAGATTTCTTACCAGAGAAAAGTCATCAACATTGTCACCCTTTACAGGAGTTCGTCAGATCTAAACTACAATATACATAAAATGCATCCAGAGGATTATGTCCATTCATGCAACCGCAAAATATAATCTCCCCACTCCTTAGAAAAATATATACATAAAAAAGTCAGTCCCATCTAGCAGCTTCATCCATATATTTATCTAATCTATTCTTAAAACTACCCAGAGAGGAGGCTTCTA
This sequence comes from Ceratothoa steindachneri, assembly GCA_963969495.1. Classification (NCBI taxonomy): domain Eukaryota; kingdom Metazoa; phylum Arthropoda; class Malacostraca; order Isopoda; family Cymothoidae; genus Ceratothoa; species Ceratothoa steindachneri. The sequence continues at coordinate 40,651,009 of OZ018320.1, forward strand.
TCACATGTCTAGTGAGCCTATTCCATTCATCTACCACACGATTTGTAAACCAATTCCTCCCAATCTCCTTCCTAAACCTATACTTATCAAGCTTAAACCCATTGCTACGTGTCCTGTCATGTTCACTAAGTATAAGAACCTTACCCAGATCCCCTTTATTATATCTTTTACCCATTTGAAGACTTCAATCAATTTCCCTCTGACTCTTCTCCTTTCCAATGTATGTAGATTTAGTTTTCTGAGCCTTTCACCATAAGGTAAGTTCCTTAGCCCACCAATCATCTTTGTCATCCTTCTCTGCACAGACTCAAGCAAATCAATATCCTTCCTATAATATGGTGACCAAAATTGTACTGCATAGTCTAGATGAGGCCTAACTAGCGCCAGATACAGTTTTAGAATGACTTCAGCACTCTTATTGCTTACACTCCTCCTAATGAATCCCAATATCCTATTAGCTTTATTCTTAGCATTTAGGCATTGCTTTCTAGGACGAAGGTCTGAACTTACCAAAATACCCAAGTCCCTCTCACAATCGGTCCTCCCTAAAATTCTCCCATTTAATTTATAACTATTCAATGGATTATTTCTACCTATACTAAGTACACTACATTTGTCTATGTTAAACTTCATTTGCCATTTCTCGGCCCAATTGGACAGAATGGTCAATTCCTCCTGCATTACAACAGCATCAGAATCAGCCCTAATGGCCCTACCTAGCTTAGACATAAGAGAGGGATCAAACTCCCTCTGATGAGATTTTTGGAGGGGAGGACCTGAGAAAGCACCGGGAGGGGGGGAGGAGGCACTTCCATCACTGAGGTGGAGCAGTAAGAGTGCGGTTCCGAATATTACGAAGGTGAAACAGGTTTGTTGCACAAAAATGGCACAAATACCAGTCAGTGGTGCTGTCATGGTATTCCTTGCCTACCTCAACACCAATGTAGGGCGAGGATTCACTAATAAGGATGTATTCCTAAATTTTGCTTTAACAAACCAACACACGTAAATTCTGGAAGCTTGTGACCAATGAAAAAAAGGAGGGGGGGTTGTGGGCTATATCCTGTGTCTATCAGTTCCTGCTTATCCCATCTCAGGTTTTCAGACTTTTCAGGTCTACCATGAGTGCGTTAAAGTTTGGTGTGCGCACCTGTAAAGCGACACACACCAACCAGAAGTTGCCCAGTGGAAGATCAATCCCCAAAGGCCATGGCCCCCAACTGAGCAGCAAAGATAGGGTGGATTTTCCTTACTAGATCACACTAACCGTAGAGAGCACAACCAGGATCTGGATCTGTTGTGGTAGAACCAGAGACTAATAATTGGCCTGGCAGTCAACAAGGTAGTAAAGCATACCCACCATAAACAGTAATCTTATGCACCTAAGAATGGCCGTAGGGTAGTTAGCACATTACACACAGGGAATAGATTATTGGGGCAAAACAGATCTTCCCATTAATCATGCCCCAATGCCAAGGACCCTCTCAAGTCCTGGTATCTTGCAACCTGCAAGGGTTCCAAAGCCTCTCTTCTGACATGTCATGAGGTAGCTAGTCAGGTCTTTGAGCCTAGAAAAAAGAGGTTGAGGAGAAAGATGGAGAAAAAATGAGGTGTTGAGAGGAATCAATAGGAAACACCTTAACTTCCCAAGGCGCCATCAGAGTTCAAGTCAACCCAGTGATGGGGCCTTCCTTATTTGCACTTGGGCCAGGAGGATGCGCTGCTCCTACAGGTACCAAGTGCAACAAGCTAAACATGGTACCCACTGGGGGGGAGGTGCATGGACATTGAGGGAAAACATGGGAACGGTGACCGAGAGCGCTAAAGGTGGAAGGAGGCATAATTGATTGCATTGCATAGGCAGGGGATGGGACATTGGCCAGGTCATTTTTCTTTTCTAAATTTCCCATCCACTATTGCGATATTCAAAAGGGAGGACCCCAGCCATGTTTGCATCTTACAGCAACACCCGCCCCATAAGTCTCTCCACCTGCCTTTAACATGGTCTACCCCTCTCAATCAGGCATCTCATACTCCGGGGTATTACAAAGACCCAAACAGGGAACCTAACCATCTGGCATGGTGCAGCCTATATACTGTGACATCACTCAGAGCCCAAGATTATCACAAGCTCTCATAATGACCAGTGTGAGGAAAAAAAAAAGACTAGGGAGAAAGGAAAAATAAAATAAATTAATTAAAAGGAGGGAGAAGAAAGGACATAATGAAAGTCTGCTTGGTCACAGACAAGCCTGCTAATCCTCTCACCTCGAGAAGATAGAAGCCATCCCAGGGAAGACCCAGGGCAAGGAAGAAAAATAAATAAATTAACACCGGGAGCAAATCACCATGTTTGCCAAAAGCCATGCATATTTATGTACGTTTGAGCTGACATAACGTATATGGCACAAGTTTCTCTCAGCACAGAAACATACTGCTTTCTATTTTCCTTTTGCTAATTATACCAAATTCCCCAGTTATTCCATCTCTGCTCCTGGCACCTCTCAACTTTTATCTCCTACAAACATCAACTGATAACCAAATCCCATCTACCAATCACCCTAAATCAATCCAGAATCTCTCCTTGTCAGCTGCAATTCTAACACAGCAGGGTCCATAAACTACAACCACACACAGTTTCACCCTTGCAAATTTCAATTTCACCCAATATTATCAAACCTTTAGGAAATGCCACTCATCAACAGCCACTATAGAGGGGTTCAGAAATGAATGGCCCTGGCACTATGTCCTCGAGCTCTGACAAGATGCTATGAGCAAATTTATAAAAAAAAAGAGTCTAGATCTGCCTCTCATTACATTCCTACTTTTTCTTTCTCCAAATCACCAAGATAGGAATACAGAAAATAGGACTAAAGGAAGTGAACTTTGATAAAACACCAATAAAAAGAATAAATTTATTGAAACACAAGCTAATCTAACAGCATGAAACAAAAGTCATAAAAGCTACCAGTTGTTTATCACATAGGATAGTAATAATGATAGTAATGAGAAGAAGCAACGAGTCACAGGTTTCTCCTGATTAAAAACCAGTGAACATCTTCAAAAATTCAACATCAACCATTATCCCACACAAAAGTGGGGTTGATGCACTTCAACACTACTACAAACTACCCATACCTCCCACCTCTTTTATGACCTATTAAGCACAAGGACACACATTATCTTGTCCATGCCAAATTGGCCCTTCATAGTGATGAGGTGCTGTGCGCTGCTGCATCTCATCCAGTCATGACTAGTAGTCCCTGGCAGAAGGCCCCAATTACACTCCTTCACAAACCTCCTCCATGCATACCCATCATCCAATTCCACATCGATCAGCTCTATCTTTCTTTCTAGCACTCATTCGCCAAATAAATCCACTTTGGTCTTCCACCCCTCCTTACACTCACTCTCCTATATTCTATTTACAAGTCTATTTGCATACATTCTTTTTACATGCCCATAGACATCAGAACTCTAAGTCACAACCTCGTTCATACCCTTCTACACACTATAAACCTCTTAATCCCAGTCATTTCCTCACTATTTACCTTTCACACTCCAAGTATCCCTCTCAAGTCGTCCATTTTTCACTCACTCAAGATCTTTCTTCTCCTTCCATACCATAATCACACTCTTATACAACATTTAGCATCAGTATACTCTCATGCAGCTTCCTGGCACATTCCACATTCAAACTGTTACTCTTCACTAAGGTTTTCTTAATCTATGCACACCTTTCCTGACTTTAAACCTGCTTGTTCATCTCATCAAAAACTCTCCCACCATAAAAGCTTGCGATCACAATCTGCATCATCTGTACCACTATCATTTACAATGCATCTGAGATACTTAAAACTTTGTACTTATTTACGGGTGACACCACTTTTTCTGCATTCCTTTTTAGACCCCTCCTCTCACACACACTAACAAAGCTACAATCAACATTTCCAAATCTCTCTTACTCTTAGCCACAAACACCAGATCATCAACATATTCTAACATAGAATCCATCCTTCACCATTCCTCATCAGTCTCAACAAACCTTTTTCTTATATATACTTTCCTCGGTATTCCATCCATAAATATATTGAACAACTATGGCGACATCACAAAACCTTATCTTACACCCACATGTACATATGTCAAACCACACTGTGGCTATATTTCACCCTAACACATGCTTTGATTGTAACATAAATACTCTTCACATCATCCATTGGTCTAGCACTCACTCTACATTCTTAGCACATACTATAATGCTTTTCTATCTACACAATCATAAGCTTTTGCCAGAACCATGAACCCATCATACAGTTTAAACCTCTTTTACCTTGTTTTCCCACCTCTCAGTGAAAATAATTAATCCATGCACACCTTCCCACACACTTACCTACAAGATTCAGACTTATCTCCTTGTAGTTCTTACATTCACCTTTATGCCCTTAACCCTTATACAATGGCACTATTACTGCATTCTTCTAGTCCTCAGGCACTCCTTCACTTACAACACAGCCACAAGACCCAGTTCATGACACAATCACCACCACTTTATAGCATCTTAGTGACTATATCATCTACTCCAGCTGCCTTCCATTTTTCAGACCTCTCACAGGATTAACAACCCCTTGCATTTTTATTATCTCTTCTATACCCTGATGCAGCTCCCAATTTATACCCATGAAACCAATCATATTTACATTTGTATCATCTTCCATACTCTCATTATACAACTCAGGGTATTCTTACTATCTACTTTTGACCTCCTCATTGCTTCCTGTTCCCATCAGGATCCTCATTCATCTTTTGTCCAAACGCTTAATTTGCTGCTTTCCTACTCAGTTTAATCAACAAAAAAAAATCGTTTAAATAGCAAAAATGAGGAATCCAAATCTCAATCTCAAATCTCAATGAAAAAGTCTGAGCAAAGGCAAAATATACCAACCATTTTAACAACTTTTCTCTGTGGGTTGATTACGATTATATTTTGTTTTGCTTCTTAATTTGTCTATTTTTTTCTTTACCTTACTTGCAATGCTCATGAAGGCATTAAATTGATATCAAAATTATATTAATCCTTAAAAATTAAACTTCATTAACACTTACATATTAAGTAAGATCAAGCAGCGACATAGATATACAATGAAAACAATTCCATCATTTTAAGGTTTTCTCGATGCATAGAAATTGAAAAATGAACATATTTGAAAGATCAAATTGAAAGAAAGTTAAACCATTCATTTTATATCTTAAAGCTACAACAAAATGATCATAGAATAAAAGATATGCTTCAGCTCTCTAAATTCCTGTATTTGGCAAGTATATAATCGAATATGACATGCTTTATTAGTAACATAATTTTGTACTCAGTACAAAACCAACCTTAGCCCAGGGGGTAAGGACAAACAGCAAAAATATATCTTTTCACTTCAGAGAACTAAGATAGGAAAACAAATTGTAAACCAATAAAGCTGCTCATTTTAAAAGTATCTATTTCTAGCCTCAAAACTAAAAAAAACAAACCCTTAAACCATAATGGAAATAGATAAAGAAATACTTGAATAATGCAAGTGAGAGATTTACTAAAAGAAATAAAAGTTCTGACATTAAAATGGTTAACAATTATAGGTTGATTCATAAGTTTCAACTGCAAGGAACATACAAAAAATACTTGGATAATAACCCAAATAGGAGTGATAGATATAGTAAAAAGAATAAATGTTCTGCATTGGTAATGGTCAGCAAACAGTCTGACTGAATAAATGATTAGAAATGGAGTAAGGTTTTAAAATAAAATATACAAAATTATATCATTAGTTTTTCTGAGTAATATTTAACCCTTCCACACAAAAACTATTGTTGGCGTCATACCATGCTTTGCTATAAATTGCAATGATGCATGTTTACATCATTACTTTTACTTTTGCTGTTAAATGTAAATATGTCATTTTTCATTACTCACGGCACTTTCTGCAAGTTGAGAGTAAGGGATTAAGGCAAATAAATCCAATTTAAACCAAATAAAAATTGGAATTTATCATCAATAATAATTGACATGCCAAATTTCTTAAGTTCAAACAGACTATGAAGTGTCTAGAGTGATAACTTTCAAAGAAATTCAGTTAAGTATGAAAATATTTAAACTTCTATTAGTGAGATATTTTTAACCTATGACTTTGTGACTTGGGTCACCAGAATATTATAATTTTCACACCACTTTCTAGGAGACCAGGCACTACAAAAATGCATATTTAAGATGTACAAAAAATAATTTTATCTTTCAATACAAAAATGAATATTTTCAAAACGGTGCCATATGAAGAACAAAATATTTTAGAGGACAGCACTTAAGAAAAAATGATAAAAAAGAGAGTGAACAGAATACAAAGGGAAATAAATTACAAGACTGTAAACTATAAGTTGGAGCCTTGCAGGCAAGACTTTCAATGAAAATGACTAAGCACAACCTAAAAAATTTGTTGTATATTAGTGAAAAGTTAAATTGAAGAGAATAACTATTTTTTTATGTTTTACTACCATCATCAATCTATGCATATCCTACAAAACATTATCAATGAATGCAATTTGTTGATAATCAAGCTATTTATTCTGAATTGCCTACACAGTATGTGCAAATTAATTTGGACATGGGATAAGTGTGATTATTTCAGAGAATATCTTAGTGTAAGGCAAAACTATTAAAGTTTATAGTTTTCTTTTCAGAATAATGTAATAGTCACTTTTTTCAAATATCCAAATAACAATAGTCACTTTAAGCAACTATCCAACTAGTAATAGTTACTTTTGGCAATTATCCAATTAGCAATAGTCATTTGTCAACTATCCAAATAGCAATAGTCACTTTTAGCAACCATCCAACTAATAATAGTCACTTTTGACAACTATCCAACTAGCAATAGTCACTTTTGGCAACGATCCAACTCAATCCTCGGAGTTGAGTGTAGTCAGTGCTAAGTCAGCAGTGGTTCTATAAGGCTGATCATATTGATTACCATTTAAATTCACAATGGATGGTACAGCTAAGAAGCATGCAAGTATTGTAGCTCTTAAAAGCCTAGTAGTTTAATTATCAGTCAGATTCCTGAAAAATTAAACCTAGCAAATTCAAGGGTTGGTGATATTGTCAAAGCCTAAAGTAAACAATTTTGACAATTGCTATGAAGAAAAAATGGCTTAGTTGGGCACATGATCATAAAATATGTACAACAGATCAATGGAGAAAAGTTATATTTTCAGATGAACATTTTGAAGTACATGAGTACAGATCAGTGGTAGTGAGATGAGAGCAAATGCAAACCCCTTTAGCCAGGATACATTCAACAAGTGCCAAAATATCCACATATGATGTTTTAGGGTAGTTTTACTCCAAAAAGCAGCTAATAGCTTGTTGTTATTGAGGGAATGATGAACTGTAACAAATATCAAAGAAATCCTAGACTTATTTGATTCCAATGGTACATAGAGACTTTCCTGATAGAGAAGGCATTTTCTAGCAGGATCTCGCCCAGTTCAATACCTTCCCCAAAATGTGCATATTGGCCTGAAAATTTTATGGAAATTAACCTGATTTAAAATCTATGATCAATAATTAAATCCAGGATTGAACCTATGCAAAAGCTAATTACTGCTATTATTAGGACCTGATACCATGACAAATTGTCCAATACGTGTACAAACTTGATTGATTCTATGCCAAATTGTGTAAAGGCATAGGTGGTCATATTTCCTATTAAATATATTATCTGCTATATCATTTCTGTGTATTTTTATAATAAATATTAGTTTTACGAACAATTGTTTTATTAATCACTGTCCAAATTAATTTGCACGCTAGTGTATGTTTGCACAACTAGCCATCTCCTAAAAACTCTTATTTTATATTTTTGATTTAATATATGGCAAAATATACAACTGTACTGTGATAATAAATGGAATTATTGTAATGAGAGAATATAACATTACATAACTGGTACACATTTGCTAACATATATCACTAAAGGAGCAGACTCTGATAATTTACTGGTCATTCAACGCTTTTTTTTTCACTCAGGGTGAAAAAAAGCTAAGACATTATTAGTTCATCACTTAAAAATAAATTACCAAATAAAATAATGAGGCTTTCATAAAAAAAATTACCTAGTTTCAAATCCCTTTTTCCAATGGAATTAATTCCTAACCAAAGGTCTTTCACCAATTGAATTTTTATATTTCAAATGTCCTGGGATTTTGAACATAGAATCTAAATAATAGGCTTTTTCAATAAAACAATCATTATACCACTCAAATTGACTTTCAGAGTTGTTTGGGGGATAAAAAGGAGTTTTAGAACCATTTTGACATTTCTTATCCATTTGCAGAGTGCTATATGTCAATTTCTCAAATGGAATGTGCCTCTTTTTATTAAGATCAACTAATTGATTGAGAGCCAACTTTCCATATTTATCTCTAATTACAGACTGTGAAACAATACTATCAGAATCATCTCCAATGAAAGGATTCTGTACTACATCTTTGAATTTAAATGGAGCTTCAAAAAGAGAATTCAAGTAACCACAATTTAGCAAATAATCATTGTACTGTTTGAATTTTCTTTCAGAATGCACTTTTGTTGGAGTATGAGAATTAATTAGAGAGCTTCCTGCCAGCTCCAAATCACATTTTTGAGATCTTTTGGTTTTCTCACCTTCCCCTTGTGGCACCATTTGTGCTAAGTCACTATATGAAGAACTTTCAATTGTGACTGAACTACTAAGAGGTTCAAGGTTCTTGAAGGGCAAGGTGTCATTGTGAAGGGTACTAGCAACAATTGGATTATCTCTTTGAATATTTTTAGATGTAAAGTAGTCAAGTGTATACTGATACTTAGTTTCCCATGGAAATAACTTAAGAGAGTTGTTAGATTGTGATTTATAACCTAGATCTCTTCTGGCTATTTTTGATTTTTGATGAGAAAGATGCTGACCAGATGCAACTCTTCTCATTATTTACAGCTAAGTAAATTGAGAAAAGATGAAAGTCAAAATTAGAAATAGTAAGGAGAAAAAATCTTTAAAATTGAGTAAACAAAGCCATTATTCCAACCTTAATAAATTTCAAGTTCCATTATGCTCATCACTTTTAAGTATAACAATTACAGCTAAGGAGCAATTGTTGCATACAACTGCAATTTCTTTATCCTTGGCTGACTGTGCTGCCTCCTGACTAATTTCATAAGATCCTCCACAGCGGCAGGGATGTTTATATACTTCACTCTCTGAGTTATATTCCAAATCTTCAATAAAGAGCTCTTCACTGATTGGATATCTCTGATAAAGCTGAAACAAATATTTCACTTAATCAGTAAAAAAAGATATTTGTTAGAAGTTTTATCACCAATCTGCAATCATTAATCTTTGATCCGCAATCATGGCATCCTAAAATGCCATTTATTTCTTAGTGAGGACCTACTGAATTACATAGGCTCTGAATTGGGACTCCATCCAGTGACTAACCACATCCAATATGGCTTAACTTTGCTGTAATTGGAAGCGGTGTTTTAACTTGGCTAAGCCATAGCTCACTCAAGGGTAAGATGACTAGATAAAATCATTGGGCAAAATATTTTTACACACTACCTCACCCATGAGACAAGTTAAATATTGACTGGAAAACTAGTGACATTGACAAATTCATTTATTTTTTTCAAGATTTTATTAACTCATTGTGGTAGCAATCAATGAGTACATAGTCACTGCAACACTCAAAACACACCTACTGATATAAATAAGAAAATGGCCACAAGTGGAAAACCCTGGAAAAAGACAAACAAAAAGCAATTCATACCATAACAAGATAACTTGAAAGAAGCTCATGATGCATTCTGGCTCACCAGAGATTGTCATTCTGATCTTTATGAAAATTTCCATTAGATCTCATCTACAATGCAAGGGATGAATGGCACTACCAATCTACCTTAAAGGAGGTTCATCTCCTGCAGGCTCCTCCAAGAAATCCAGCACTCAATAATCTGATACATAGCAACCTCTCCCAAGCACCAGGGACAGATGATAGCAACCTTGATCCCAATACCACAACAGATATTGTGCATCATCATCCCTGACTAGGACAGTCAACTAAAAAGTAATATGCAGTCTAGGGCACCAAAATATCTGTACAGAAAGGTTCTGGGTAGTGTTCCATCTGATAGTACTGTCAAGGAAATTGCAAGGGAGGTCTGAGGGAATAAATGATACACAATGGCAAGCATTTTTATATTCCAAGAAGCCGACTCCCATCTTCTTTTCTATGGACTACACTGATCCCCACCATACAGACAGTCTAAGGCCTGAGCGAAACATCAGTTTGGTGGTACAGTCTGTGTAGACAGCCTTGCCATCTCATCAGAGCGCTCATTTCTCACCCATAAGCCACAAATCCAATATTATGACTTGAAAAAAGAAACAATGCCAAAAGTGACCTAAAGAAAAATAGTCATCAAAGGAAGAAAGACTGTAACAATAAAATAGATTAATTGGGGTGGGTATTAAAATGGGTTTGGGCACCAATTGATGCATAGGCACCGTTGAGAATAGAGATTGGCTGTAGATGCAGTGAGAGCCATTGCCGAATGAGGGAGGCATTGGCCTCGCATATCCACAAGTAGGCTCTCAATGGAGGATATGCAGAAGTCACCAGTTACCAGGAAGAGAGCGATGTGGTGGATCAAATCCACCTTCCACAATACACACTCAGCTGCCCAGAGGAGTTTACACAGGGTACCCCCCTTTGTGGCCAATCGCCACCTAAAACTGAACACAATACTGCATTGACCTGATGAATAGATAACATCTCTTCCCATTACCACCAGGAACCAGACAGTTCAGCTCATTCACAACAACTGCAAATCTATAGAGTACTGGTTGGTTAAGTTCCTCATGGGTGCTGGCCTAGGGGGAGGACTGTAGCCTATTGCACCAATAATAAAGGACTGGAAATATCATTTTCATTCCAAACTAATAGATAACAAAAAACAAATGGAAAATTTATTAAAAATATTATGGGGAAATAATATAGAGGGAGTAAAGAGATCCATTTTGAATACTTGTTTATAAAGCAAAATGCTGAGACTTGTTAGCTCAAGCAGGGCTCACCTAAAAAGATATATATATATATATATATATATATATATATATATATATATATATATATAGAATTAACCCCGCAATTCCAATTCTATGAATATAAACTACAATAATAATTTGATTTACCTCCTCTCTTTTTAGCTGATCATCATATTCTTTACGTCTCCTTGGATCACCCAAGACTTCCCATGCCTCTGTCAGCTTAATGAAGCTATCATTTGTTGTTTTATCAGCAGATTTATCAGGGTGATATTTACGTGCAAGTTCTTGGTAACTCTTTCGAATTTCAGCTTCACTAGCATCAACATTAACCCCAAGAACTTCATAGAAATTCATCTAAAAATTTATTTACCTGTAAGAAAATGAATACTATTTTGTAAAACACAATTTACAACTTAAAATATATTTCTACATGAAAACAAAATTAGGGAGCATGAAGAATTTATAAAACGATGTTAATTTCATAAATACTTTATATCTCAATGGGAACCTATTGATTAATGTGGGATCCGAACCATGGGGATAAGTGTTAATGCTTGGAAGGGGTGTCACTCTCCTATTTCTATCACAGGATTCTTTTCATTAAAAATCTATCCAGAGAGGCTTGCTTTTCATTTTCACAAATTTTCTAAAATGACCTAAGGAATGGTCATCAAACATGTTTAAGACCCTGCTTGCTACAGATTTGTCTGGGTGGTATTTGTCCATAAAGCTTTGGACTTCTTCCCACTTAGCACAAAATATTTTAATTTTTGAAAAAGGGAGAGCTTTCCTTCTCTCCTCCCCTTAAGCAATTTCTTCATCTGCCACATGCTGCAGCCAAAGTTAAAACTCTTGAAGTTTGTCAGTAGTTCCAGGCTCTTTTTGTAAAATATCTTGATGTAACTGCCTTCCATTTTTACAAATTATTCCCTGAGATGCTATCTCCCTTTAACTGCTTAGCATTTATCCAAATTAACAACAATTTTGCCATTTCTTCAATTATTTGAATTCTTTACTTTGTTATTCCTTTCATACCTTTTGCATTCGTAAATAGCAGAATTTTATGCAAAGGCAAAATTGAATTATTTTGTTATTAGGCCATACGCAATTATATATCGGTTCATAAGCAGTTATCAACTGGAAGTTGGTGTGTTCAAAAGTTTGTGAATTTTTCCATAGAAACCAACCCAAGATTGGTGGAAATTGGATTATTGTTGAGATAGATGAACGCAAGATTGGTGGAAATTGGATTATTGTTGAGATAGATGAAAGCAAGATTGGAAAATATAAATATAATAGCAGTAAGGAAGTTATGGATGTTTGGGCATTTGAAGGGTATTGAACGAGTATCAAAAAAAGATTTTGTTATGCATTAATAACTTTTCATACAACAGTACATTGTGCCTGGTTCAGTAATTATGAGTGACAAGTGGAAGGCTTACTATTCATTAAGTGATATTGGGTATACTTATCCTTTAAATTTCATTGACCCTCAAAATATTGAGAGATTGTGGAAAGATATCAAATCTAATGAAAGAATGCATATTTTTTAAAAGCTATAGCCCAATTATATTCTCTAGTAAATTAAATGTGAGTTTATTATAATTATTATTTGGAGCTGCATATATGCCAATAAAATCTAAAGACTATTGAGCGGCAAGGCATAGAAGGGTACAAGGCCCTAAAATAGAAAAAGTGGTAAGGTTAAAATAAAAGTGATAAACAGATTAAAAAGAGGGTCTAGGCCAAGAAAAGAATGGCATGCCCTGGAATTGCCTGACTAAAATCAAAAGAGAAGTGAGGGGGGCCGGGGGACCTATTACTTCACATCAAGGAAAAAAACATACGCATTAGAAATCGGAAGAGGGACAAGTACAATAGGAAGCATTCCAGACAGAGGGGAGAGAGGGACCTAAAGATGATCTACTGATATAAGAGATGAACAGAAGGGGCATAGGGAAGTGAGGGGGGCTCATCACTACTCATTAAATGCCCATGTGTGAGGCATGTGTGGCCAATTTGGAGGTGACAAAGGACCCCTCAGAGCTCTGATGAGGTTGATAACTGCTAGTGCCTGGTAAAACCGAAGGCTTAAGGAAATGCAGCTTGTTATCGGTGCAGCCATCCCACTCTGATTGCCAGAGGGACCGAATGTAGTCCCAAAAAGAAGTTGCAATAAAGCAAAAGGATTAGTGGAAAGGATATTCAAGGAGACAGGCTTGACAATTGCTCACTTTTATCACCCCATACAGTGTCTAGCATTAAAGTCACATAGAACTATAAATGGGGTAAGAAGCTGAGATAAAAGATATAAAAACTGATCACTCGAAGGGGGCTCATCTGGGGTAATATAAATCAAACAAAATGTATAAATTAATGGGTTGAGGAATAAGTTCTTGTGGTTTTATCAAGCATTGAAGTTTGTTGCTTTCGCTCAAAGCGTGCGGAACCCATGCACAGAGTTTTTATACTTTCCCCATCGAATGAAGGTGATTCACTAGTTTTCTGATCACACGCCAATTGTACAGCCAATTCTCTAGTCGATTGATGATGACTTTCATGAAGAAGGTCGTTCAATCGATCTTCATCCAACTTAATGGGGCAACCAGAACATTCTTTGTCATTAGGATTGAAATGACCATTTTTGAAATGTGAAAACCACCATTGAGCTGTCCTTTCTGATAAAGTATTTTCTCTGTACACAGCACAAATATCGCGATGAGTTTTGGCTGTGTTTGCAATGTTCCCATCTCGATTGAAAATGAATAACAACAAGTGTCAAAAATGCGTCTTTCTTTCAACTTGACATTGAGGGTACAGAACAAAAATTAAATTAAAACAATTTTTAAATAAACCGCAATGACTTATTACTCAACTTCAAGACGTAGCCTAAGCAAAAACTTAATATTCTACGCTGTTAAGAGATGTAGCCTAACCTTTGCAAATTTTGATCTCATTATTTATTATTGTTTCTTAATATATGCACAAATCACGTCAACAAAACTTAAATCAACACACCATTAAAAAAAATGCAAGAACTTATTCAACCTAATATATCTATAAAATGAACAAAGGCAGTAACTGCTGAATTGAAGGATGCATATGTGGTTAGTGCTCACAAGGAGCAAGACACCACCATAGGCCACCCTGGTGAGTTAAAAACTGTGAAATAATAAAACTTGGGGAAAGGACATTTCGTGCAAGCAAATAACAGAAGGTGCTATTTCAGATACTAAAGAGGAGAATTCCTCCCCTTTAGCAAGAATCCCCTGACATTTCCATTGAAGAATTACTGACATCATTCAGACCAGTGAGAGGCCACAAACAAGATAGTACAGGATGAAGAGACCTCATGTTGCCCTTCAATGAAATTCCATCCCAGCCAATGTTGTTGATGCTTCCTCTCTGGCCCAATTCAAGTCCAAACTTTCCATTTTCTCCACCACTATCTTTTCACCCCTTACTTGTAACTTGTTATATTTTGTAAAATTACCCAGTATTATTTTGTATGTTACCTAGCTGTATAGTCTTACCATATGCCATGGCATAGTAAATGAAACCTTTCCCCATTACTATGTACCACCTTTGTCTTTATTGCCAACCTGACTCGCGGATCATTTAAAATACTGGGCCACAAAACCCCCCCAATGCTGCCAGGAGTCCATGGCCCTACCAGGTGAGAATAAATTCTATATAGCTGGATTTGTGATATGCTTGACATAAGTGATTAAATTTGTTTTTAAGTGATTAGAGTTTTCCAAATATTAACTGTAAATTCACTCTCACATCAGATAGGCCACCTCTTTCTGTTTCTGTATAAGTTTATCCTCACACAAAAGAGTTAAATCAACCTTTACACACATGATTTCCATTGCAAAAATAGATTGAAATGTTGTCTTTTTGTGACTTTATAAAGGGCAATATCTCTTTTCCATCAAAATATTACTTGTAAGACACTATTAAAATGATACAAAGAAGTATTACAGGATTTGGTAGCATAAAATAAGTGTGCCCATCTTATTCAAAATTACCATAAATCTAATACCTATAAATATAATATAATCTTTTGCAATTCTTTTGGTGCAAATCTTTTAATCGTGGTTATTTTAACTTTTTTAAAAATCCATATAAAAAGATATGTGCACTCAATAGTTTCAAAATTGGAAGAAAACGGAATCGGGGACATAATATATATATATATAATATATATATATATTGTAATATTATATATATATATCATCAAAAATGTAAAACAATCAATCATTCAACACTCACCATAAATACTGCAACTGTTTCCTTCCAGTTGTTCTTGATGATGGTCAAGACAAAGGTGGAGGGGGGCACAGGGGGAGGAGGAGGGGAGAGAAGGTGGAGGGGGGGAACAGGGGAGGAAGAGGGAAAAGAAGGTGGAGGGGGGCACAGGGGGAGGGGGAGGGGATGCTAGAAGCCTCCTGGACTGTATTCCGTTGAGGGCTTTATCATTTTCTTGGCAGGCTTCAGAAGCTTTGATAGGTCCACTCATGCCTGCATAATGTGGACACAGAGAGAATAGTTGATAACGCATTCCCCACATTATGCTCTAACACAGATATGCGCACATTGAGAAGCACAAGATCCCTGCCATTGTGTTGTTTTGTAGAGTCAGCGCCATATCTTTGAATGGAGGAATTCATTTCTTTTTCTTGCTCTCACGAGCCTGCTGTAATTTTTTTTCCAGTTTTGAAGATTTCAGCATGTTTAATAAATATAATTAACTATAACTAAATATAACTAAACACACAGGAATCTACACAAAATGAATTCTTAATTTGTGATGGATTCAAACCGGAACCGCTGTCATCAAAGTACTGACTTCATCCAATTATAAACCTTTGATGCATGCAGTATAGGCTATTTATTACCAATAAAGTCTTTTCCCCCAATATAAGGAATAAGGAATATAAACTTTAATGTCACATTCCCTTAATGGTCAAAATAGATTCACTTCTCTCAAGGTATAGAGACATTGTCATAAAATGCTCAAATGGTCGCTTATTGTTTAGTTCTTCAACTTTCATTTCCGGGGTCTCCTCGATTTAAATTGATTTAAGCTCAATTGCTATTGGAGATATTGAGCCATATGATACATCATTATAGAGCTCATTTTATCTTCTTTAGCTCTATAGAGCGTATTTTCACAAAAAAATTTTACCCATGATTGCTCGAGTTAAAGAAGTTCAATTACTCTCACAAACGCTTTTGGGAATGTTTTTTTACATTTGCAGTTATATATATATATATATAAATTTGTTTTTCTCTCTATAGCAGCATGCTATAGATTACGTAAAAGCAATTTATCATGTAAATTTGTCTCTTTCACTAATACTGATATTACTGAATGAATATTAGTAATATTTACTATTCTTTTTTATTAAATTGTTATATTTTTAGAATTAATATATATTTAGAAAGAGCTTTGAAAACCCTATCCAATGCTATAAAAATCATTGCAATTAATTAATGAAGTGAATTTGGGTGAATATTTTTCGTGTTTTGGCAGTGGTCCCCTTAAATGACCAGCCACCACAACGCAATTTCCAGTTATATATTGTTAATCAACACCCCCAAATTAGTTTGAGACTAGCTCCCAAACCTTGGGCAAATGCTTTTTAACACTATAATGTTGTACAAAAATCTTCTCACCAGGCATGACCCGCTATGAATGCTACCTGAACGAAGCATCAATCAAAAGAGAAGATAATATTGTTCCAAGTGTAGTCACTAGTTTTTCTCATCCTATGCCCTTCATGATCCAGTCTGACCCAAGAAAAAGTGTCTAAATTTTTTTTAAATATTTTTAAGCAAAATTAAATATGAATTGAAAATAAATCAGTTCAACACAATGGCTACCGATTTGACTTGTGCAGGTTACTTCTATGCTTTTAATGAAGTTATTTGAATTTTTTTAAACATTTTATATATTTTACTCATCTCTAAATTTAAAAAAAAATCTAAGCAAAATTAAATAGGAATTATCCACAAAATAGAGGGTGGTCAATTTCTGAACATTTAATGATAATATTTTTTTATTCTAAGAAAATGACCACACTGCAGGTTCATATTTGTTTGAAACCTCCCAAAATTGGTAATTGTAATATTAGTGGCCCACAATTTTGTTAGCAATTACTAGCAGTGTTGGCAAAAAAACGGGGTTTTAAAAAAAAAGCAAGCCAGGTTTAATTAGGGAAAATACAGGTTTTGAGGGGAAAATGAGGGTATTGGAGGGAAAATATTGGTTTTCTACAATTTACTAATTTCATATATTTTGGGGTATTTCCTTATTGATTCTTTACCTTTTCTATTTAAACCTAGTAATAATTCTATGTCTTCAGTTTCATTTTTATTTCAGCTAGCTACTTATAATCCTTGGAAAATGAAATAAAAAATATAAAAATAAGATGAGCAAAACAGGCTGATTGGCATACATGTTGAAACTTGTAACATAAACAGTATATAAGTACCTACTGCATTTAGAGAAGAGCATTTAGTTTACTTTGTGGCACTGTAGGATCAAGCCAATTCTATAGCACAGTGAGTCCATCATGACAAGCAAAGGAAGATACAAAGGAACTGCATGGAAGGAATTTGAGGAAACAACATATGATAAAGGAAATAAAAAACAAAAGTGTGCACATTGTGATCAGAAAATCAGTTAAAAAATTGAGAGACTTTAAACACCTGAAACTGTACTGAATATGCTAAAAATGTGCACTCAAAGTCAGACCCTGATGATATACCAACTGAAATAATTAATCTAGCAGAGACATCTACAGTTGGTCCAAATTCACCACCTTTCAAAAGAAATGCAAGCAAGCTCAATGTCAAATACTTCTACAAAATCAACTGACAGTCACAGTGAGGTGTCTTCTTGCTCTATGGTCCAAAGGATTGACAAATTTGTTCATAAAACAAAAGCAAAAAATAAACTTCTAGATCTACAGTTTGCTAGAACATTTTATGCAAACAATATTCCTTTCAATGTGGCTGATAATGATCATATGAAAAAACTGATGTTATTTATCTGTAGGCATACAGTATTCAATGAACTAGTTAGTTTTGTAAAATGAATTACAATACTTTAGAATATAAAATCATAACAAACACTGGATTTTCTTTTATTCCTGATATTTTATAATGTATGTACATACTGCATACTGTACAGTACAGTAATACCCTGTTGCAATCAGAAACTTGGGAATTCAGTTTACTTATGATCAAACTAAAATACCTATACACAATAATACAATAATAATGGATTATAGAAGCTGAAAACAGCTAAAAAAAAAGAAGAAAATAATGGCCCAAGCAAGTAAGCAAGTAGCTCCCCAGGTATCTACTTGTGCCAACCCTGATTACTAGTAGGCAATACTACTATATTATTAAAAATAGGGGGGGGGGGATGCAACCCTCACAACTAAAGGGGGATATGGGAGTGAAACCACCATTTCAAAATTCCTTTTAAAACGATATACTTGTATAATACAATATGATGCAAACCAAAAAGGAAAAAAAATCATGCGCCACTAATCTTAACAATTACCCCCAAATTTAATAGATGCAAATGTTTTAAATGTTCATGAGGGGGGATTACTGAATTAAAAATACAGAAAATTTTTGGTAATAATTGAGCTTATGGGCGCACACTATGGGGCAGTTTCTGGGCTACAATCTAGGCCTTATTACATCCGATAGTAGCTTCAGATATGGCCAATCACAATGTTGTTGTTTGGGGGTCTCTATTCTTTAGTAAGTGCCTGCACTTCTACTCGATTATATAAATTATTAGTGTAATGGATTTTTCTACGCTTCGTAATGTTTTTTGGGGGAAAGGGGGTTGTTTTGTGTACCTTTTACGTTCTTTTGTTTAAAGATAAAATTGCACAGCTTCTAGCCAAAAATGTTGACAATTTTGTCACGACTTCTTTGTGTAATAGTTGCGTGGCTCAATTATAATAGTGAAAGGAGGAGATGGTTTAGCTTATGTCATTAATTGATTATTTATTAGGTAATTTATGATAGCGCCGCTGACATTTAGCAATTCCTTTTGCATTCAAATCTGATGTTAGCCTTTCAAATTAGGAATATTATGAGGGGGGGTTTTAAGTTGTAAGGGTATGGGGGGTTCAAACCCCCACAATTAAGTGAGGGAAATTAACTTAAAAATTTATTTTTTGCAGAAATAGACAAAGGCAGCACTAGTCTTTATTATTCCGATAAACATGCAGAGCTGATTGCATTAATTGTAGCCCAGAAATAATGGCCTATAGCATGTGCCCATAAACTCAAGTATTACCAAATTTTTTTCAACTAGACATGATAGGGCAAGAGGACACTTTTTGAAAATTAAAAGCTAGATGCAGGCTAGATTTAGAAAATATTTCACAGTCATAGATTCTTTAAATGCATTGCTCGGGGATGTGGTAAATAACTCTAGTTTGACATTATTAAAAGAAAAGCTAGACTACTATATATGGGAAGAGTATATCTAACATAATTTTGCAAGATGTGCCCAAAGGACACAACTTTACTTGAAAAATGACAAGTCAAAATAACTATTATTTAAATGTATATATATGTAATGATTACAACCTAGACTAGCTTAGTTTGTTTGTGTTAGCCTATGAACTCGGTAAATTGTTATGCAAGCTTAGGCTGCTTTTATATTAGAAAGAAATAATTTTGTAGATCTGTCCTCTTTTCTTGCTGATGGCGTTTTTCAATCATGGATCATCATCTTTCACATATGATATAATCTTATCTTTATCATGCACAATTGTTGATACAGTCATACAGCACCTCCAAAACGGTTGCGCAATGGGTACAATCTATTCACTCTTTTCATATTGTTTTATCATATCCACTTTACCTTTAACTATGACAGTCATCTCCTATACATGGTGAAACTGCTTTCAATGGAGAATAACCTACAAGAAGCATGGCAATAGGTGCATCTCAAAAGCATTTAGCTCAGGCCTAGTTAGATGGCCACTGTGGAAAATCATCAACAGGGAGTGAGTGGACAAACCTAGTCAATTTGGTCAACGGTTACAAAGGCAGACAAGGGTTGCAATCAGATCAATGGTTAGGTTGTTTCTATCTTTTCTAAAAATAATTGTAAAAAATTTTATACACTGTCGACATGAACAATTTTAAAATCCTGTGGCTGGAGCACAGAGGACACCTATCAGAAAACATATGATCAAGCACACTTGTTCCAATTTGTATTACCATTAACCTGTAACTTTAGGTATGTTTTTACATTAGCGACTAGGGCGATGTGGTGGAGCAAATGTGAGTGTGTGTGAAGGGCCATTCTCCCACCCTTTTCCCAATACCCTCTCCCTCCCTCTTTAAGAATGTGTGTGTGAATGGAGATGATTTTTTTTTGGGGGGGGGGGTAATATATAATATATTTAGTTGATTTCACATTTTGTTTAAAATGTTTTTTTTATCTTCCTCAGCTAATTACCCGTTTGTTTGATATTTTATGATAAGCCACTCTATTAATACTCAAAAATTTAATCACTACCATTTGTAAGGAGTGGCAGAGACTGTAGGGTTGAAATAACCAATTAAGTCATTATAAGTCCTGATAGGACAGAGAGGGCTTTGATAGTCTTAAGACTCGACCAGATCGCATTATACCAAGCTCGGAGGTGCCAGCCTTTTTTTCTGTAAGATGTCTGCAGAGGCACCAGCCTTTATTCTGTAAGACGTCTGCAGAGGCGCCAGCCTTTTTTCGTGAACACTCGAGTGCCAGCTAGCAGGATTTTCCCCTGGGGGACCTAAATATCTTTAAAAAATCAAAGGTGATATACAAGGCCTTTTGTATGTGTGTGTTTGCTAAGTATCGCTCATTTATCTCGTTAGTTTATAAATAATTGTGAGGTAGTATTCGTACATAGGATTTTTTTTATTGGGTATAGAAAATTATCTATCTATATTTTTTGTGTCTATAAATAATGAGATCTCTTATAAATATTTATCCCATATTTTTTCTTGTAAATAAACGACTGTACATACAATCCGTTTCATTTCTCCCTCGATTTCTCACATTTGAATTAGTGTAGGTGGTGCGAGTAAGAATGTGATTGTGTTTATAAATGATATTTTGATTATGACAGAGTTTTGAGGAGCATATGAGATTGGTGAATGAGGTGTTGAGAACGTTGGAGAGTATTGGTGTGAAGATGAAAGTAGCGAAGTATGAATGGTTTGTGAAAGAAGTAGAGTTCCATGGGCATATGGTGAGTGAGAATGAGTTACGAAAGTCGCTGAAGTATGTTGAGAAGGTGCGAATGTTTCCGAAACTGGTGACTATGAAGCAACTGAAGTCATTTCTGGGTTTGATTGAATTTCAGCAATAGCTTATATGTGATTGTTCATGTGCAAGTAAGCCTCGGATGAGCAAGAAAGGTAGTATGATTGTTAGGTGGAATGATAAGATGAATGAAGCATATGAAAGACTGAAAGAGGCAGCGGCTGAAGATGTTGAATTGGCATACATGGACTATAGTGTTAATGCTAGGATGCTTGAATTGTATACAAATGCGAGTGGGTACTGTATGGGAGGTTTTTTGATGCAAGAGCAGTGTTTGAATGGAGAGAATGCCAGGCGAATAATTGGGTATGTATCCAAGGTTATGAATGCTGCAGAGCGAAAGTATTTGACTGTGGAGCAAGAGTTGGCTGCGATAAGGTATTGTTTGAAAGTGTTGCGTCCATTTTTGTATGGTGTGAGGTTTGTGATCAAAACAGATCACCAACCTCTTGTGTATTTGCAATGTATAAAATGGGCTGATAGTAGGATTGCGAGGACTTTGGAAAATTTGAGTGATTTTGACTATATGATTGAGTATGTGCCTGATGAACGGAATGGAGTGGTTGATTTGATGTCAAGGTATCCTGATACAAATGATGAAAATGTGTGTGGAGTGAGTGATCCTGAGTATTTGCCAAAAGAGAATATGAATGGAAAGGAGAGTAAGGGTGGTGGTGATTCCTTGTTTGAGAGCATATGGAATGGTTTGCAAGATTTGAAGAGAGCTGGAGTAGAGGTGAGAGTGCCCGAGAGTGTGGATATGTCTTAAGGAAGGAGGTAATGAGTGAAGTATGTAGGAAGCCTGAAAGTATTGGTATGGCGAGGGTGTGGAACTTTATGAAAGAATTGAGAGCGATGTGTATGTCAGGGGTCCCACCGTTTCAGGAAGTGTTGATTGTAGTGAGTCATTTGTATGGAGTGATTGTTTATGTGCACTTTTGTGGTAAGAGGCCGATTGTGTACAAAGATGAGAATGTGAAGGGTTTGAATGCTAATGTGGTGCATCTGCAGTGTTTGAGCGGTGTTCATTACAATTGGGTGATTGAAAAGTGTTTGTATATGAGGGAGAAGAATGATTGTCTGGATGAACATGAGTCTGTGGTGAATGATGATGTGGGAGTTGATGATGGTATGGATGTCAGTTCTGATGTTGGTGTGGTTGTTCCTTCTGTGTATTGCGAACATGGTGGACCTGATATGATGGAAGCGAGAGTGAAAGTTGGTGAAAGGTTCTTCTGTGGTTTGATTGATACTGGTGTGCAAGTGTCGTTAGTGAATGAGAGGATTCTGAGTAAGTATGATGAGTAAGAAAGATGAGCAAATGCAGTGTTGTTTCTTGCTTGGTGTGGATTTTATGAGATTGAATGATTTGTCTTTGTATGCTGATAAGGATTTTGTTATGAAAGGTGAATGAGTGTGCGAAGAATGTTGTAAAATTTTGAGGTATGATCGAATTGGTCATGGATGATGAGAATGAGATTTTAAGTGATGATATTCTAGAGATGCAAGAGATGTGTCCTTTTGTCAGTGAGTTGAAGAGGTGTGTGATGATGCATGTTGATTTGAATGAATGGCCTCATGTTGATTTGAATGAATGGCCTGAGTGTTTGAGTGATTTTAAAAGGTATGCTAAGGATTTTGTTGTTTGTATAGATGTTGTATATTTTGTGAGGCAAATGAAGGATGGGGATGATATGTATGTACCTGTGATGTCTTTGGTTGGTATGATTGGTTTGGTGAAAGTTGTGCATGATAATTATGAGCATATGGGTAAGTATAAGTTGTGGGAGTGTATGAAGGAGCATGTGTTCCATCCGTTTCTGAGAACTGTTGTGAATGGTGTTGAAACTACAAGTGAAAGGTATCAGAAGCAAATGGTGCAAGGTGTGCAAGTGAAGCCGCCGATGTTGAAAGTTGATGGGAAAGAACCATTTGAGTTGGTAGTAATTGATTGTGTGTCTTTACTGCGTACAAGTGCTGGGAATGTTCGTATGGTCAATCATAAAATCAAGTTTGTGTATGCGGTGCCTGTGAGAGATAAAAGAAGTGTGACTGTTGTGTGTGTGGTTGAGCAGTTGTTTTTTCCTATGTGTGTATGGAAACCTAGGCAATGTCTGAGTGATAATGGGCCTGAGTTTGCGAGTGAAGTGTTTGACAGAATGTTGAGAGAGAATGGTGTGGAGCACGTGAGGACAACTCTGTATGTACCGTCTTTGAATGGATTGGCTGAACATACAATTAGGACCTTGTGTGAGATGTTGAGAATGATGAGTACAACTTTGAATGACTGGGATAAATGGCTGAGTAGTGTTATGGGAGTATAACTCGATGGTGCATAGTGCAAGTGAGGTGTCCCCATGTCAGTTTGTTATGAATTTTGAAAGGCGAGTGAAAGATAGGTTTCATTTGAGTGAAAGTGAGCAGAGTGTATGGCATGAGGCACATGAAAGGTTTTGTTCGTTTGCAATTGGCGTAAAAGTATTGAAGGTAAAAGAAGTAAAAGGTAGGTTGAATGTGTCGAAGATGAGTGAAAAGTTTGGAGGACCGTATAGAGTTGTCAGACTGTGGGAGAATGGTGTGACGTATGTTTTAGAGTTTGAATGAAGGTGTGACAGAGAGAGTGTGGACTCATCAGAGTCAGTTGAGAAGGTGGAGAGAACCTCCTGACTACCTGGTGAGCCATCCGGTGTATGAACTGTGCAGAGAGGGAGATAAGGTGCATGATGATGAGGAGTGTGATAGTATGGATCTGTCTGGGAAAGAGCTTGTCTTGGTCTCGAAGAGTAGAAAGTGTACAAAGAAGAGTGAAAGGAAGAATGCAAGTACAAATGAAAGTAAGTCTGAGCAGAGTCTTTCTGGTATGGGGGAGCTTGAGAGAGAGATTGAGTGTTTGCATAAGCAGGTGAGTGATTTGGCTGATGTAAGTAGACGAGTGAGTTAGCTGCCTGTGGCTGATTTTTCTGGTTTTGGGAACAGTATGAATGACTGTGTGTTTGGGCAGAATGAATCTAGTGTGGCTGATATTTCTGGTTTTGCGAATGGTAAGGGTAGAGGTGAGTTTGATGTGGAGAATGAGGTGACTGACTTTTTTCGCTTCTGGTGGGAACCAGTTGAAGGGGGTTTCCGGTGTAGCCGCTGAGAGTAGAGGGGATGTGAGTTATTTGTCTGTTTCGCAAGAGTGTACCTTGAGTTGGATGAAAGCTGTGAATGAGAAGCTGATGAATGGGAGTATGAAGAGTGAAGGTTCTGAACGGAAGAGTATGAAAGAGTTCTGTCAAGATGGGAGAACTGGTAATGAAGGCTAAGAGTATGGTGGATGACATGATCAATAGTGACGAGGAGACTAACAGGACAACTGACGAACAACCACAACAGATTGCTATGCATAGCCAGGGACCAGTAGACAAGTATGAATGGGTGCAGAAGGGCACGATTGAGTACCGGCCAACCAGGCCTCTCTTACAACTCATCATTTGCTTAATAAAGAATTAACGCTGAATTCTATATTTACCATTGACCGGGCTATGGGTATATTCAGAGGTGACTTACTAAATCCTGATAGGCAGTTGCTGCTTACCAAGAACATATTTATACATAAAGACTTGACCTACAGACAAAGGCAGGACATATTACATAGATGAAACTTAGCCACTAGACAGTCATAACATAATTTCATGGATAACAAAAGCTACAAGGACCTATCAAAGGTCATCCTCATCTGTAAAAACCCATCCACAAAATGCATCCATAGGATTGTGTCAGATCATGCATCTACAATATACACTTTAAACAATCCATAGGATTGTGTCCGATCATGCATCTACAATATATAATTCGAACCATACACAGGAATGTGTCAAAAACAAAAAGCATCATCATCAAGACTCGTCAAAATCCGAATCAATCGTAATATACAATAAAAAACTACATCCACAGGAATGAGCCCAGAATACCCCCCAAAGTTAACCCTCCCTCTCCATATAATGATCTAAGTCTGCGTTTGAATACATTCAAGTTTGGACTGTTTACAGTCTCAGATGGCAAACTATTCCAGTAATTTACCACTCTATTGGTGAAAAATATTTTCTAACATCTAAACTGAACCTCTATTTTATCATTTTTAAGTGGTGGCCCTTAGTCCTATTACTACCTTCCAATTCAAATAACTTGCTAAAATCCAACTTATCCATACCAGAACAGATTTTAAAAAGCTCAATCATATCTCCTCTCACACATATTCTCTCAAATGAGAACATATTTAGTTGGCCTGGCGACCAACTTCAGGGGTGTTGGCCCCTGTGAGTCTAACGACTCGGTGGAGGCGCGTGGCCGTTTCGCCTTACGGGAAACGGTCACGCTGGGGGAAGAGGGAGAGCCCTGGTTTTAACCGGGTGCTAGGTATGAACCCTTTTTGCCGCCAGGTTTACCAGGGGAGCACCCGGGTTGAGTAGAGCCCGCAGAAGGGCTCCGAATGGGCACAGAAACAATCGTGCTCATTGGCCTGGATGGGCCAGGAGCAGAGGGTGCCTTTCTAACTATTGAGGCATATGACGTCCCAGGCAGAGACGGGCGCGCCAGGACCAAGTCCTTTGCCTCGCGGAATGAGAGTCGATCCTGGGCCTGAACGGCCAGGATTTCTTTCTCAAGGAGATATGCACCACATTGCTTCGAAGAAACGGGGTATGGCTCTCCGCAATTGACACACTTGGCCACACATGATTTAGACTTATCGTGTGCGGCCTTGAAGCAATTTAGACAGACTTCGGGTGACCCCAACTTTACACGTCTACAAGAACGATTCATATGGCCGAAGCGGTGACAGTAATAACACCGCTGTGGCAGTGGCACGAATGCCTTCACACGGTAGCGGTACCAAATGGTACGCACCCACTCAGGGAGCTTGTCACAGTCGAACGTGACGAAGAGTGTAGGGGTAGGTCTCAAGGCCCCTCCCTGTTTTCTCATCACACGTTCGACCTTGACCGCCCCATGGTCAGCCAGCTCTAAGGTGATGTCCTCTATGGAGTAGTCAATGAGTTCCCTCTCATAAACAACTCCTTTCACAAAGTTCAAGGTAGAGTGTGGCATCACACTCACTGGAGTGCCATGAAGTGTCTGAAGAGCACTTATCTTGGCCACCTCGATGGGATTCGCCGCAATCGCCAGAAGGCTCCCGTCCGAGAAACGGATCACCTTCGGCTCTCTACCAATTACACTAGCATGTTGCCCTTGGCCAACATGGTGCCATCAGTGGAGCGAATAACGAGGAAGCGTTTGAAGCCAGTGAACTCGGAAATGCCAGGTAACCTCTGGATGAGGGGCTCCGATGTTATTGAGGCTCCACCCTGTGAACTTTTAGTCATAGTCACAGGCTCTGCATACGGGAGGGTAGAGGGGCCGGATGTGCCGATCTTGGCTTGGTTGCCTACCAAAGTGGCAGCAGACCCATCTGTCTGCGCAGCCCCCGCAGGTGGAGATGAGCCCTGAGTCTTCTTAGTCTTTTTTTTGGAGAGGAGGGCGGGGAATGAACCCGCTTCTCCCCTCCAACGGTAGGAGCCTCCAGGCCAGATGTCCTGACCTCAGCCAGGTCTTTCTCTGAAATGGAGAAGGTCCTGGTGGTTGCAGGGGCACCGGTTGGAGGAGATCCCTCCCCTCCTTGTACTGTCTCGGAGACCCCAGCCGTTTGAGGAGGACCTTGCATAGTGGCGGATTCGGGTTGGGTGCTTGGCGCCGAGCCCGGATTCTCCCCCATGTAAGGCCCTACTGTCTGAGGCTGGGTTGCCTCAAGGACCATGTCTATCACAGGAGAGGCCTCCAGTTGTCCATCCCCTCCCAGGTCCCATTGGCAGAGTCACCAGTCATGTGTGGGGAGGCACAAGCCTTGACCCCGGCAAGGTTCAATATTCTTGCCAGCAAGTCTTTTAAGGGAAGCAACCGAAGGGGCCTGGGCTGCCTGTTGGCTTTCTTGGCAGTCCCCTTGGAAAGAAAAAGGGGACTGCCGCTGGAAAAAGGGAGGTGCCCAAAAGCACCTCCAGAGAAGGAGGTGAGGGGAAGTCCCCTACACCCGTAGGCGTAGGAGAGGAGTAAGCCTCCTCTCCGGTTAAAGAAGTATGGAGGGTCCCCTGCGCAAGCACAAGGGGGGGGGACCTCCATTTTTTCTGTGGAGCTGCCTGAGGGCGGCTCCATCGATGGAACAGGGGAAGTTGAGGGTTGGGGTTTTTTTAGTTTTTCATCTATAGGCATGGTGACCCTATTTTTTCCACAGGATGCAATAGCACATCACCTCTCACAGTAGCTCGCTCTGCAAGGGGTGCCTATGGGCCTGGCAGAGACAGGTGCCACCATTTAAGGCCACCCCTCCCGCCTGGTGACCTGGCAGCCCTTCAGCATGGCAGCTCCACCTTGGGCACAGCATAAAATCCAGGATAGATGTTGAAATGAGAAGGAAAAGGGATGTGAGGAAGGTAAGGGTGGGGTTGAAGCAGGTTGTTAAAAAAAAACATCCCGAACCGGAGCTCAGGGGTTAGGGAATGTTGTCCCCTACCCCCTCAGCCCCGATCTGGGACGGTTGGCTGAGAAGAAGGTCAGCATCTACCCTGTGAAATTAGAGGCTGACCAGAGAAAGTTGTGGGAGAAGTTGTATGAAAAGCGAGGAAACAAGTGTTTTGAAGGAAGGAGAAGAGGCTAATCTGGGGTTGGACGGGGTGCTGAGTTCTGTCAGCACGGCGGCCAGGATAGCAAATCGCCGCGCCCCTTACGGGTAAACATCCTATAGGTATGAATCATATCACCCCTAAGAAACCTACACCTAACAGAAAACAAGCATAATTTAATGCTTCCAATATTATGACGGCATCTACAAAATTATTAGAGGATATCAGTCTCTTGTGAGATCAGATTCTCCAGATAACACTCCTAAGCATGGTAATGGAATTTATGAATTAGAGAGGGTTTCATTCATTTCCATTGATACCAATTGTGCAAACACCCTAGCAATATTTCTTAGTGAATACAAGCTCTATATTGTTGTTGTTTATAGACCTCCTTCGAACTCTTTGAGAAATAACAAAGACCTTGTCTTTCTTATTGGATTTTTGTATGAACAAGGAAGTTATTATTTGGGGGGATTTTAATCTTTCCAATAAATTGGAAAGAGCCAGAAGCATAAATTATACCTTTAGCCCCCTTACTCAACTATTTACCAATGCCTTTAATCTATGTGGATTATATCAGTGGATTAAATTTCCAACTTTCATATCATCCAGAAATATTTTAGATCTTGTCCTAACAAGTGAAAATGACAGAATTGGAAACATTTCTGCCCTGTCCCCCTTTCCTGCATGTGTCGTATTCCATTCTTATATGATTATTATTTTTCTACATCTTGTGACAGACAATGCAATACTATTAAGAAGAGATATTGAGGACGGGGTAAGTATAACAAAATAAATGACCATGTCTCACCGATTTATTGGCAATATGAATTTACTAATTTCTCTTCTGATGAGATGAATAACAAACTATTAGAAATTGTGGATGTATGATCTGACACAATCTTATGGATGCATTTTAAAAATGCTAACTTTGCCTACAATAAGCTACTTTATTTTCTCCCAGATCCAATAGGAAAAAACTCTTATTACTAAAATGAAAACAAGCCCAAAACTGTTACATAGCTATATAAGAAGCAAGAAAGTTGGGGCCCTGTCTATTGGACCATTAAATGATGAAGATAAAGTAATATCAAAACCGTTAGAAATGGCAGAGATTTTATTAAATAGTTTAGCATCAGTGTTCAGAGTGGATCACCCTGTCTCATCTCCACACCAAGTGTGTGATCACTCAATAGACCAAATTGAAATAACTTTGGAAGAGGCTTGAAGAGATTAAGTGCTCTGGACTCTGATTCAAGCATGGGCCCAGATGGCTTGTATCTCAAGTTACTCAAGAAGTGTCCTGCTTTAGCTGAGCCCCTGCATAGAATTTTTTGTGCCTCTTTGAATACTGGGATTCTTCCTTCAATATGGAAGTTGTCAGAGGTAGTGCCCATATTTAAAAAGGGATCTTGATCTTACCCATTACATTATAGACCAGTGAGCCTTACTTCACACTGTTGAGCATAGAACAATTTGGTTTTAGAAAATCACGAACAGTTGATGATCAGCTGCTGCTAACTTACACTGATGTCACATTATGGCTAGATGAAGATATTATGGAGGTAATACTGTTTGAGTTTGCAAAAGCATTTAACATTGTACCATCGCTGGAACGGAAGTCTGGCCCCTCGCTATTTTATGTTATTTTTATATTATTTACCTCCATTAGGTTAGGTTAATATAATTAAAAACACTTTTGTTGATACTTTTAATGTTTTATGATCTCTACCCTGGCCTTGATGAGATCCTGCATCATTTTAGGCATACTTGCAACAAGATTTTTGAAGTAATTCAAGTCCATGTTGATGCACCACACTTTCTTGATGACCTGCACTGATGACACAGTGGTCCTATTAACTTTGTCTTTAATGATTTTACATGTGGTTTTAATGGGGTTGAGATCGAGATTGTTCCCAGGCCAGTCCAACACGTTGATGCGGTTTCTCTGTAGCAAGTGCTTGATCAAATTAGCCTTGTGACAAGAAGCTGAATCATGCATAAAGATGGATCTTCCATGAAGTTCCATATGATTAAATAGATAACCTTCCAAAACTTCCTTGTAGCACTGAGCATTCAAGGTCACATTCTTGGGCAGGAAATATAAACCACCTCTCCCTAACTTGGCACTGAAACAACCTCAAACCATAACTGAGGGAGTGTGTTTTACAGTCTTCACTGTGTACTGGGGATTGTACCTGTTTGACACAGCTGGCCTCCTCACCTTTATTCTGTATGACCTTATGACCTGAAATATGCTTTCATCTGACCACTGTTTCACTGTCCAGCCCTTGTGCTGCTTTGCAAAATGAAGCCTCTTCTTACTTATATGGTCATTCAACAACGGTTTGAGCGCAGCAGTATGGCTGGGTAGTTTCAAATCTTTCAGAAGATGATGCTGTATGGTCAGTTCTGAGACATTTTGGAGGAGATTAGGCTACATTTCCTTGATTTGTCTGGCTGTTATCCTAGGGTTCTTCATAACAGCCTTCTTTATCAAGTGATCTGTCCCCGGTGTAGTCTTTCTCTCTGGTCCCTGGCGCTTTTTATGTTGGGGTATGGTGTTTGGGGAAAGCTCACGGGTAGCAGAGAGTAGCACCATTACAGTAGATTTTGCTCACAGGCATATTCCACTTATCTTAACATTTTCTTCCCCCAAAGTGAGAATACAGACCTTTTCCTCATTTGTGAGAGGCTTGGTTAAAAAATATCAAGAAACTACCAAAATCAAAGTCACAGCAAAAAAAATGTGTGTTACCTCACAACCAAGTCAGCGTGTACTGAATAATACAGCTGACACAATGCGCATATATACCTAACAGACATTGACAGAAACTGCAGCGAAACATTAATCAATTATAGCATTTTCCCCGCAATAATTATTGGACCTATATTAATGCATATAATATGACGAAAGGTCCAGACTTCCGTTGCGATGACTGTATATCACTTAGCTTGATTGGTATTGACAGTAAAATTCTCAACTGGATAAGATGTTTCCTTCTAGGCCGTTCCATGGATATCAGAGTAAATCAAGCTCATAGCAGTTATAGGGATGTCAGAAGTGGTGTTCCTCAAGGATCTGAGATCGGTCCTCTTTTGCTCATTGTCTTCACATAACATAACAATTTCACGGATGACAAAAGCCACAAGGGCCTATCAAAGGTCATCCGTATCCATTAAATCCCACCCATATTGTGCCAGAGCCCAGCTTTTATGCTTAGCTTATGCAAATCTCATATCAGGCCCATCTTTGAGTTCTCCTTCTGTGTTTGGAACACTTAAACTACTAAAAAAAAGTCCAAAGATCTTGGACCAAGGTAATTGAAGGATGTGAGGATAAATCTTATAACGAGAGACTCAGGACTCTGAATTTATACTATGTAAAAGGTAGGCTTCTCCGAACAGATATTATAAAATGTTGGAACATTTTTTCATAACTGAGGTGTTAGTCCTGACACTATCTTCATATGTATTACAATATTGTCAAGGAAACAGAGGTCATAGATTCAAGGTAGCAGTGGCGTGTGGCGGATGTGTTGCTTGTGCTCTCTTGAATTCATGCCTTTGAGGTTGTTTGCTGCTATACAGTATCATCTTTAGACACCATAAGCTTGCTTGAGATATATTTGAACACAAGGTATACTTTAAATTTGCATTTATATTGGTGATCTAGCGAAATATGGCGAGTAAACAGATGGACTCTGGTGAAGGAAGACAAAAAGTAAGTAGAACAACAACGGAAGCGTCTTCAAGGGAAACAGAAAATGCAGGTGATTGCTGTGGGAGATGCAGTGGACTGGTAAGAGATAATGATATGGCACTCATGTGATATCTGTGTGACTTGGTATCATGCCAAATGTGAGAGGATACCTGAGGATGTTTATAAGTTTATGGTGGAAGAAGAGGCAGAATCCCAGTTTACATGGCACTGCATCTCCTGTAAGAAAGGATGTGCAAAATTAAAATCTCATATTGAGAAACTGGAGAAGATACAAGCAGACTTAATTGAGAAACAAGATGTACTGCAGGAAGAGGTTAAGGAGATACAAGAGACAGTCAAAATGGATAAAGAAGATTTTAACAACATTACTGCTAGAGTAGCAGTACTGGAGGCTAGAGCAGTGGATACTAATGAACATATGAATGGGGACAGGGAGATTGTACAAGAATTGAGTTCACGGATGGAGAGAGCTGAAATCAATATACTTGAAATAAAGAAATCAAGTACTGATGAAGTAAATGTAGTACATGGGGCAATTGGAGGACATCAGGCATCTCAGAAAAAAAAACAGGAAGTAATGGATATGACTACAGTTTGGGAAGAACTAAATGATAAGAAGAAGAGAGAAAACAACATTGTGGTGTACAATGTCCCTGAAAGCAATTCAAACATGTTCCAGGAAAGAATTAATTATGACAGACAGATTGTTAAGAAAATTCTGAATACATGTGAGGTTCATGAGGATAATATGATGAGAGTGATAAGGCTTGGGAAAAAGGTAGAAGGCAGAGATCGCCCAATACTGGCTGCACTCACTGACTCAGAAGTGAGAAATGATATATTCAGAAAAATAAAAGAATTGGGCAAGGATGAAAACTTGAAAAATTTTAGAGTGGCCTATGATTTAACCAAGAGAGAGAGAGAGAAATGGACAAAGAACTGTTAAAGAAGGCAAAAAACTTAACAGATATGGGAGAGGGGAAGCATGTAGTCAGAGGTCCACCCTGGAACCGAAGGGTCATCAAGGTGGAGGATCAAAGACCACAGCCACAGTAGAAATTAACTCAAGTACATCATGTGCTGAGAATGTAAATAATGTAAATAGAAAGTTTAGCATTATATTTACAAATGTGGATGTATATACTTTTGATAAGTTTTTAGAATCAAAGTCATTACTTGATACATTAAGTGATAAGCCAAGCATTATTGCCCTCTCTAAAGTTAAACCTAAGCACTTTAGATATCAAAGAGAACTTGAAGAATACAACATCGAAGGGTATGAGATAGAAGAAAGTAATGTTTTGGGTAATGAAGGTAGAGGTCTCTTGATATATGTGAAAAGTGGCATTAAATATAGTAAAGGGGATTTGGTTTCATGTTTCTGTGAGTATTGCTGTCTGGAAATTATGCTTCAAGGAGAGAAACTTAACCTAACTCTAGTATATCGGAGTCCAAATAGCCAGGAGGAAAATGACCAACTGTTGCTGGATTTATTGCAAGAGGTGACTGAGATGAAGGCTACATTTAAGATTTTGATGGGAGACTTTAATTTGCCACAAATAAATTGGAAAAATTGCACGACTAACACTGTAATGAATGATTTTGGAACAAAATTTGTGGAAAAGGTGCGCGATTGCTTTTTGACCCAGCATGTGGAGGAAATTACAAGAATAAGGGGTGAAAATGTGGGTAATACCCTAGATTTAAGTTTCACAAATGAAGAATCAATAGTTGAAGAGGTCATGATTGGAAATCCACTGGGGAGAAGTGATCATGCTGTGATACAAGTTACATGTAATATGGAGGAGATCGTGGCTCATGATAGAAAAACTATGTATTTGTATGAAAAAGCAGATTATGAGTTGCTGAGAAGGGAACTTAATATTAATATTGACTGGGTGAAATACCTATCCAAGGCTACCAATATTGAGGAAATGTGGAGCAGATTCAAGTCAAAATTGTATGTTGCAATAGATAAGAGTGTACCCACAAGAAAGATAGGGAATTTAAATCAATCCAGGAAAAGGACGAATAGCAATCTACCAATGAATAAGAAATTATGGTCTAAGATAAAGAAGAAACAGAGGTTGTGGATGAGAATGAAATCCTTGAAGAGTAATCTGAATGTATCTACTAAGAACGAGTATTTAGAGACTGAGGAGTACAGAAAACTGAATAATCAAATTAGAAAAGAAACCCGAAATGCTGTAAAACTAAAAGAAAGGGAGATTGCAAAAAATGTGAAGGATAATCCTAAAATATTTTGGAAATATGTGCAGACTAAGACAAAAAGGAAACCAAGGATTCCTGACTTATACAAGGGCACTGCTGAAGATGGAAAAACTGAAAGTGATCTCGAAAAAGTTGAAGTTTTAGCAAAGCAATTTTCGAAGGCGTTTGTCCTGGAGCCAGAAGATGAGGTACCATACTGTGTGATGAAAAATGTACCAACACTGAATCACCTGGAAATTAATAAGGAAAAAATTAAGAAGATCATTAAAAATCTAAAGAGGCATAAATCCCCAGGACCTGATGGAATCCACTCTAGGATTATAAAAGAAGCTATGGAACAATTAGTAGTGCCTTTAGAAATACTTTATCAGTACTCCTTTAAACATAAGGAACTCCCTCAAGATTGGCTAATTGCTCATATTACTCCTATATTTAAAAAGGGTTCCAAGTGTGATCCAGAAAATTATAGGCCAGTCAGTTTAACAAGTATAATCTGTAAGATATTTGAGACAATGATAAGGGAGGAGATATTGGCACACATTAGAACCAATAGTTTATTTACTGACAAGCAATATGGCTATATCTCAGGATGATCAACGGTGCTACAGCTCATAAAGGTTCTGGACAGATGGACTGAAAATATATTGTGATTTTATGAAGGCTTTCGATAGAGTTGCACATAGAAGACTATTCAGTAAAATTAGTAGTTATGGAATTGGAAAAGAGTACCAAGAGTGGATTGCAGCATTGCTAACACAAAGATAACAAAGAGTGGTGGTGAAGGGGGAAATGTCAAGATGGAAGCCAGTGACAAGTGGAGTGCCACAGGGCACTGTTCTCAGACCATTGTTGTTTGTTTTGTTTATCAATGACCTCCCCGATAATATAGTAAATGACAGCGAAGTCTACCTGTATGCAGACGACACAAAGATATTTAGATGCATAAAAGATCAAGAGGATTGTCAAAAGCTGCAGCAGGATGTGCAGGAGGTATACTCATGGAGTGAAAAATGGTTGTTGAGTTTTCATCCAGATAAGTGTAGTTATATGAGAATAGGAAGAACGACTATTGAAGATCAAGGCTACCAAATGGAGAAGCAGCTGAAAAAGATTACTTCTGAGAAGGATGTGGGAGTAATAATCAATGAAAAATTGAGTTGTGTAGATCACCTAACAGAGAAAGTAAATAAAGCCAACAAATTAGTGGGAATAATCAGAAGGACCTTTGTTACATTGGATGCAACGATATTTAAAGCTTTGTTTGTAGCTTTGGTAAGACCGCATATAGAGTATGCTAATCAGGTATGGAGTCCTCACCTGGTTAAAGACATTGAGATGGTGGAGAACGTGCAACGAAGGGCTACAAGGATGGTGCCGGAACTTAAAGGACTTAATTATGAAGAGAGACTAAGGAAGCTGAACCTACCAACACTGGCATACAGAAGAGCACGGGGAGACTTAATAGAGACCTACAAGATACTCACTGGAAAATATGATGGGGAATGTAGTCAAGGCATATTGAAACTTCAAGAAGAAAACATCAGCAGGGCAAATTCACTGAAGCTTTTTAAGACAAGGTCACAGCTGGATATAAGGAAGTATGCTTTCCTGTGTAGGGTGATAAATAACTGGAATCAGTTGCCTGAGTGGGTGATTACAGCAGCATCAGTCAACCAGTTTGAGGTCAGACTTGATAAATTTTGGTTTAATCAAGAATTGAAATACAATTACAAGGCAAAGATAATCCACCACACGCTGCCACAAGTTGATAATATAGATCTGGAGTCACAGGCGTAAGCCTCTTCCATGAAGTCTTCTGTAAGTATCTGTAAGTAAGTATCGTCACAGCAATACTAAAGCCTGGAGAACATTCTTCATATTGAGGATTTATAACATTTGGAACAATTTAGGAGCATTGACAACTCTAAATAGTTTTAAAAATAAACATACAAAGACTAATATAAACCAGTTCTTAACAAATAGCACTACAATAGTATATAACTCAGTTATGTCACACATCAGTAAATGTTTATCTAGGCTTAACTACAATATAACTGGCATACCAGTAGTATTGAGCTGCTCCCTATACTTTCCTATGCACTAAATAGACTGTCTGATACTGCTGAGTGAAATGAGGGAGGTAACCAAGTAAGAAGGTGCCATTTTTGTTGGAGTGAACATCGGGATAAATAAGAATAAAAATGTTTAGTTACTGGAAGCCGGTTTTAAGCCATACTATGGGTTTTTGTATATATTAATATTGTTTGTATATATCTATAGCTGCATGATTTAGTTCTTGACAAGCCTTGATTGGTGATACCCTTGTTTCTGGACGCAATCCTCTGGATGTAGTTTTCCTGGGAGTTTGGGTGCCTTAAAAAAGAGGCCGGATGACCTATGATGAGCCCTTGTGGCTTTTGTCATCTGTTATATTATATTGTGGGGGACTTTGATTTTGTCTTCCCCTGGTGATGGTGCTTTTTGTGGGTGGGTTTTGACGGAGGCAGATGACCGTTGATAGGCCCTTGTGGCTTTTGTCATGTGATTTTTTTTTTTTTTTAATTAAGGGGCTATCTGGCGACTGCCGACTTAGGCATTAGTCGCCAGAAACAAACAGCCTAGTTCTAGGCTACTTTAAAAATTAAACAGGAAACAATAAAAAGAGATAACAATAACAATAAAAAAGCAATAACAAAAACAATAACAAAAACAACAACAATTAAACTGGGTTAAATGAAAGGGAGAAGGCCAGCCTCCCCCCAAAAGTCAATAAGTCGACTAGTCATGGTGCACGCACTCGTCCCGAGTACAAGGGACAGGCGGTAGCGACCCCGCCCATCCCGGTACCGGGACAGGTATCGTGCGCGAAGATCACCCAGACTGGGACATTCGACAAGAATGTGCCGAACAGTCTGGGGGACGACGCAGTCGTTGCAATAGGGCGCAGGCGAGCGCTCCATCAAGTAGCGATGCGTCACACGAGTGTGTCCGATTCGAAGACGACAGAAAGCAACCTGAAGCCGCCGTGGCATTGGGGGATAGGTCCATGGGAACAGTCGCGGCGCAATGGCACGCAACTTTAAGTTCCCCTCGACCGTCTCCCATCTTCTTTGCCAAGCAGTCCGAAGAGCTGCCCGTATTCCTGCCATGTAGTCAGTGTGAGGAAGAGCGAAACGCTGGTCCGGTCGCAGAGTCCTCGCGGACTCTTTGGCGCCCTCATCGGCGCGCTCATTCCCCGCAATTCCAGGAACCCAGCAGAAGATAATCTCGACATCTGCCCGGCTCGCCAAAACCGTGGTGTCATGGATATCGCGAACCAGGGGATGCGGAGATTCCAATGCCCCGAGAGCACTCAGGGCGCTTTGTGAGTCGCTATAGATCACAATCCGGTCTCCGAACCGGGCACGTCGCGTAATCTCCCGTACCGAGTGGTGTATTGCCACCAGCTCGGCCGTGAAGACAGACGCAGCGCCTGGTAGAGCCCCGCTGACTTCAAACAGAGGGGATACGGCGTGGAAGCCGACCCCCTCTTGGGACTTGGAGCCATCCGTATACACTGGCACGGTACCAGCGTGACACGATGTGTGCTCCAAAAAGGTCGAACGCAATACTCCCGGCGCAGTACAAGCTTTGGGAGCAGAGGCGTGGCGACAAATAGCCAAATGTGGTACCCTCCAGGGTGGCGTCCTGGGCAGAACCAGGGGCGCCACCGGCCCGAGAGCTATATCTACTTCTCGAAGGAGTTTCCTGGCCCTAAACCCAAAGGGCTTAGGGTATGACTGGCGTCTCTCGGTGGCATAGGCACCATCGAGATCAGCTGCGGATGCAGTGAGAGCTGTTGGCGACTGAGGGAGGCGCCGGGCTCGCGCGTACAGGCGAGTGATGCACTGCACGCGGCGCAGAGCGAGTGGCATCTCCCCAGCATCGACCAACAGGCTCTCAATGGGGGAAGTGCGGAAGGCACCGGTCGCAAGGCAAAGGCCGGTGTGGTGGATCGAATCCACCTTCCGCAATAAACGCTCGGCTGCGGATGCATAAAACTCGCATCCATAGTCGAGCTTCGAGCGAACAAAGGATCGATAAAAAAGTAAGGCGGTAGCCCTATCAGCGCCCCAAGCGCTGAACGTCACGGAACGGAGAATGTCCATGGCGCGGGTACAAGAGACCCTAAGGCTGCGAATGTGAGCCTCCCAGGTGAGGCGTCGGTCGAATACAAGACCAAGGAAACGGTGCGACTCAACCACATCCAGGCGCACCCCATTAAGAAACAAATCTGGGTCGGGTGAAGCCGTGGATGGCGGCAGAAGTGCACCACCTTAGTCTTGGCCAAAGAAAACCGAAACCTGTGCGCTTCGGCATAGCGAGAGACGCGGTTCAATGCCTGTTGGAATCGACGCTCCAGAGTTGGCATCTGGGCCGCGCCAAAAGAGATCGAAAGGTCGTCCACGTAGAGCGTAGCGAGGTGATGCCGTTGATGCTCAGGGCAAAGAGTGTGACACTGAGGACACTTCCCTGCGGGACACCCTCTTCCTGCTCCTTTGGGCCGGAGAGGGCTCCCCCCACCCGTACGCGGAATCGACGATCTCGCAAAAATTCAGATATAAACATTGGCAGGCGTCCCCTCGCCCCCATCGTGTGGAGAGTCTCCATGATACCGTATCGCCATGCGGTATCATAGGTATTCTCCAGATCAAAAAACACCGTGGCATAGTGCTGTCTACGAAGGAAAGCATCGCAGACGGCACTTTCCAGTCGGAGCAGAGCATCCGACGTGGAGTGGAACTTACGGAAGCCGCACTGTGCAGAAGACAGATGGCCTCCGCTGTCCAGGAAATAGGCTAATCTAACATTTACCAATTTCTCCATCAACTTGCACACACAAGAGGTTAGAGAGATTGGGCGGAAACCGGTCGGAGTAGAGTGATCTCTCCCCGGCTTGCGAAAGGCGAGCACAGTAGCGATTCGCCAGGAGTCTGGGAGAAGACCTTCCACCCAGATCCTGTTGAACAAATCTAACAGCAAGGCCATGCCTCGCTCACCCAGGTGTCGAAGCATGGCGTACGGGACATCGTCCGGACCATGGGCGGTGTCCGCGCACGAAGCGAGAACGGAACGCAACTCACTCACAGTAAACTTGTCGTTGAAGGGTTCTCCGCCTCTGGAGGTAAAGTCCAGCCGGCGGCCTTCCGCGACATCACGACGTGCATTGAATGCTGGCTGAGCAGCATCACGGCTAGAGAATGCGGAAAAAGTGGTCGCTAAGGATTCCGCCACGGACGCGGGGTCCGAGATTGCAGTCCCATTCTCCTGGAGAACGGGAGGGGTCCTGCGAGAACTTGCCCCGAATCTTTTTGACTCGCTTCCACACCTCAGCTAAAGGGGTCTTCCCGTTAAGTGAAGACACGTAAGCCCGCCAAGAAGAGCGGCGGGCGTGCTTCGAAATATACCGGAACCTAGCCCTAGCCCGACGAAATTCAGCGACAGTGAAATCGTTCGGGCGGCGCTTATAGCGCATGTAGGCATAACGCTTCTGTTTGAGGGCCGTCTCACACTCGGCCGACCACCATGGGAGTGGTCGGCGTGCAAAACGGCCAGACGTCCTAGGAATAGTAGTCAGGCCCACGGCGATGAGGTTGCCGGAGAAGAACTCAACGGCCTCATCTACCGACCTAAACTCCCCGACTGAGATAGAGAATTCAGTCATTTCCTGAAATGCAGGCCACCGCGCCCGCGCCAAGCACCACCGAGGTGGTCTCTCAGGCGGCAGTTGCCCTGAAAATGATATTTGAATGGGAAAGTGATCACTACCATGGAGGTCATCGACCACCCCCCAATCAAAATCAGGCTGTGCATCCGAAGAGCACAAAGATAGGTCAAGGCAAGAAAATGAAGCGGTTCTCGGACAGTGATGCGTAAACTCAAACACGTTTAGGACACCCATCTCAAGCTCTTCGATCAGATCGGCAAGGACTTGTCCCCTGGGATTTATGGAGTAATCTCCCCAGAGAGGATGCCTGCCGTTCAGATCTCCAAGCAAGAGATAGGGCCTCGGCAACCGTGCCACAACGCGGCGGAAGTCCCCCGCGTCGAAGTCAGCTGACGGTGGATTTTTTTTTTTTTTTATAGAGCCCATCTGGCAACTACCCACTTGGGCATAAGTCGCCGAAAAACACGACAGCCTAGAATTAGGCTACTTTAAAGTTAAAATATGAAAACTTAACAATCAATATAAATTGGAAAAACTTAACAATCGAAGCAATCTCCGGCAGCGGGGGGAGGTCCCCCTCACCCCGGTGCAGGAGAGTGCAACCTAAAACAAAACAATAACAAAAAAAAGGAACCTTAAATAAAGGGGAGAAGGCCGGCCTCCCCCAAAAAGTCAATAAGTCCACCAGTCATGGTGCACGCACTCGTCCCGAGTACAAGGGACAGGCGGTAGCCACCCCGCCCATCCCGGTACCGAGACAGGTATCGTGCGCGAAGATCACCCAGACTGGGACATTCGACAAGATTTTTTTTTTTTTTTTTTTTTTTATAGAGCCCATCTGGCAACTACCCACTTGGGCATAAGTCGCCGAAAAACACGACAGCCTAGAATTAGGCTACTTTAAAGTTAAAATATGAAAACTTAACAATCAATATAAATTTGAAAAACTTAACAATCGAAGCAATCTCCGGCAGCGGGGGGAGGTCCCCCTCACCCCGGTGCAGGAGAGTGCAATCTAAAACAAAACAATAACAAAAAAAGGAACCTTAAATAAAGGGGAGAAGGCCGGCCTCCCCCCAAAAGTCAATAAGTCCACCAGTCATGGTGCACGCACTCGTCCCGAGTACAAGGGACAGGCGGTAGCGACCCCGCCCATCCCGGTACCGAGACAGGTATCGTGCGCGAAGATCACCCAGACTGGGACATTCGACAAGAATATGCCGAACAGTCTGGGGGACGACGCAGTCGTTGCAATAGGGCACATGCGAGCGCTCCACCAAGTAACGATGCGTCACACGAGTGTGTCCGATTCGAAGACGACAGAAAGCAACCTGAAGCCGCCGCGGCATTGGGGGATAGGTCCATGGGAACAGTCGCGGCGCAATGGCACGCAACTTTAAGTTCCCCTCGACCGTCTCCCATCTTCTTTGCCAAGCAGTCCGAAGAGCTGCCCGTATTCCTGCCATGTAGTCGGTGTGAGGAAGAGCGAAACGCTGGTCCGGTCGCAGAGTCCTCGCGGACTCTTTGGCGCCCTCATCGGCGCGCTCATTCCCCGCAATTCCTACATGTCCAGGAACCCAGCAGAAGATAATCTCGACATCTGCCCGGCTCGCCAAAACCGTGGCGTCACGGATTTCGCGAACCAGGGGATGCGGAGATTCCAATGCCCCGAGAGCACTCAGGGCGCTTTGTGAGTCGCTATAAATCACAATCCGGTCTCCGAACCGGGCACGTCGCGTAATCTCCCGTACCGAGTGGTGTATTGCCACCAGCTCGGCCGTGAAGACAGACGCAGCGCCTGGTAGAGCCCCGCTGACTTCAAACAGAGGGGATACGGCGTGGAAGCCGACCCCCTCTTGGGACTTGGAGCCATCCGTATACACTGGCACGGTACCAGCGTGACACGATGTGTGCTCCAAAAAGATCGAACGCAATACTCCCGGCGCAGTACAAGCTTTGGGAGCAGAGGCGTGGCGACAAATAGCCAAATGTGGTACCCTCCAGGGTGGCGTCCTGGGCAGAACCAGGGGCGCCACCGGCCCGAGAGCTATATCTACCTCTCGAAGGAGTTTCCTGGCCCTAAACCCAAAGGGCTTAGGGTATGACTGGCGTCTCTCGGCGGCATAGGCACCATCGAGATCAGCTGCGGATGCAGTGAGAGCTGTTGGCGACTGGGGGAGGCGCCGGGCTCGCGCGTACAGGCGAGTGATGCACTGCACGCGGCGCAGAGCGAGTGGCATCTCCCCAGCATCGACCAACAGGCTCTCAATGGGGGAAGTGCGGAAGGCACCGGTCGCAAGGCGAAGGCCGGTGTGGTGGATCGAATCCACCTTCCGCAATAAACGCTCGGCTGCGGATGCATAAAACTCGCATCCGTAGTCGAGCTTCGAGCGAACAAAGGATCGATAAAAAAGTAAGGCGGTAGCCCTATCAGCGCCCCAAGCGCTGAACGTCACGGAACGGAGAATGTCCATGGCGCGGGTACAAGAGACCCTAAGGCTGCGAATGTGAGCCTCCCAGGTGAGGCGTCGGTCGAATACAAGACCAAGGAAACGGTGCGACTCAACCACATCCAGGCGCACCCCATTAAGAAACAAATCTGGGTCGGGGTGAAGCCGTGGATGGCGGCAGAAGTGCACCACCTTAGTCTTGGCCAAAGAAAACCGAAACCTGTGCGCTTTGGCATAGCAAGAGACGCGGTTCAATGCCTGTTGGAGTCGGCGCTCCAGAGTTGGCATCTGGGCCGCGCCAAAAGAGATCGAAAGGTCGTCCACGTAGAGCGTAGCGAGAACATCTTCCGGCAGCACCGAGGTGATGCCGTTGATGCTCAGGGCAAAGAGTGTGACACTGAGGACACTTCCCTGCGGGACACCCTCTTCCTGCTCCTTTGGGCCGGAGAGGGCTCCCCCCACCCGTACGCGGAATCGACGATCTCGCAAAAATTCAGATATAAACATTGGGAGGCGTCCCCTCGCCCCCATCGTGTGGAGAGTCTCCATGATACCGTATCGCCATGCGGTATCATAGGCTTTCTCCAGATCAAAAAACACCGTGGCGTAGTGCTGTCTACGAAGGAAAGCCTCGCAGACGGCATTTTCCAGTCGGAGCAGAGCATCCGACGTGGAGTGGAACTTACGGAAGCCGCACTGTGCAGAAGACAGATGGCCTCCGCTGTCCAGGAAATAGGCTAATCTAACATTTACCAATTTCTCCATCAACTTGCACACGCAAGAGGTTAGAGAGATTGGGCGGAAACCGGTCGGAGTAGAGTGATCTCTCCCCGGCTTGCGAAAGGCGAGCACAGTAGCGATTCGCCAGGAGTCTGGGAGGAGACCTTCCACCCAGATCCTGTTGAACAAATCTAATAGAAAGGCCATGCCTCGCTCACCCAGGTGTCGAAGCATGGCGTACGGGACATCGTCCGGACCATGGGCGGTGTCCGCGCACGAAGCGAGAGCGGAACGCAACTCACTCACACTAAACTTGTCGTTGAAGGGTTCTCCGCCTCTGGAGGTAAAGTCCAGCCGGCGGCCTTCCGCGACATCACGACGTGCATTGAATGCTGGCGGAGCAGCATCACGGCTAGAGAATGCGGAAAAAGCGGTCGCTAAGGATTCCGCCACGGACGCGGGGTCCGAGATTGCGGTCCCATTCTCCTGGAGAACGGGAGGGGGGTCCTGCGAGAACTTGCCCCGAATCCTTTTGACTCGCTTCCACACCTCAGCTAAAGGGGTCTTCCCGTTAAGTGAAGACACGTATGCCCGCCAAGAAGAGCGGCGGGCGTGCTTCGAAATATACCGGAACCTAGCCCTAGCCCGACGAAATTCAGCGACGGTGAAATCGTTCGGGCGGCGCTTATAGCGCATGTAGGCATAACGCTTCTGTTTGAGGGCCGTCTCACACTCGGCCGACCACCATGGGAGTGGTCGGCGTGCAAAACGGCCAGACGTCCTAGGAATAGTAGTCAGGCCCACGGCGATGAGGTTGCCGGAGAAGAACTCGACGGCCTCATCTACCGACCTAAACTCCTTGACTGAGATAGAGAAT
Organism: Ceratothoa steindachneri; assembly: GCA_963969495.1. Classification (NCBI taxonomy): domain Eukaryota; kingdom Metazoa; phylum Arthropoda; class Malacostraca; order Isopoda; family Cymothoidae; genus Ceratothoa; species Ceratothoa steindachneri. Next base: position 40,694,855 of record OZ018320.1, read on the forward strand.
TCAGTCATTTCCTGAAATGCAGGCCACCGCGCCCGCGCCAAGCACCACCGAGGTGGTCTCTCAGGCGGCAGTTGCCCTGAAAATGATATTTGAATGGGAAAGTGATCACTACCATGGAGGTCATCGACCACCCCCCAATCAAAATCAGGCTGTGCATCCGAAGAGCACAAAGATAGGTCAAGGCAAGAAAATGAAGCGGTTCTCGGACAGTGATGCGTAAACTCATCCACGTTTAGGACACCCATCTCAAGCTCTTCGATCAGATCGGCAAGGACTTGTCCCCTGGGATTTATGGTGTAATCTCCCCAGAGAGGATGCCTGCCGTTCAGATCTCCAAGCAAGAGATAGGGCCTCGGCAACCGTGCCACGACGCGGCGAAAGTCCCCCGCGTCGAAGTCAGCTGACGGTGGAATGTACGCAGAAATGATAGTATACCTCCTATCCAGGTGCAGCTGCACAGCCACTGCCTGAAAGGAGGTATCTAAAGAGAAAGGAAGAACGGAGACATCATGCCGGGTGTAAACCGCGCATCCCCCAGCCCGGCCGTCCCGCGGTGGTTGGGTCGCAAGACCCTTATACCCCGGGAGGGCAGGCAGGGGGCACGCGCCTAGCATGGTCTCCTGCAAAAAAATAGCTAACGGGGAACGGGATGAGGCGAGCCTCCGCAGCTCCTCCCAGTTGGCCCGGAGTCCACGGCAATTCCATTGAAGGAATATGCCCTCCAGGCCTAGCTCGGAGGAGACGCGGGGGCCCTCCTCGAATTGAAGACCCTCACGGGAATGGCCGTACGCTTCCCGGGGGCAGAACCCCGGGCGCTGTTGGCCGGACAAAGCGCTGAAGGCGCTGTCGCCTTCGAGGACTTATTGGGGGAGGTTGGGCTCGCCATGCGAGTCTTTTCCTCCCTCCGCCTCGAAACTTTAGGCGGGCGTTGCGGCTTCGGAGGCGGGGGGCCCTCTTTTCGAGGAACCACCGTCTCCGAGCCACTCGCTCCACCTCGGGGCGTGGGCAAAGGGGCCGAAGCTCCTTTGTTGCTGTCCTCCTTTCGGGGAACAGCTTTAGGAACCCCGGAAGATGGCCTAGCGACCATCTTCAGGGGTGTTGCCTCCTGTGAGTCTAACGACTCGGTGGAGGCGCGTGGCCGTTTCGCTTTACGCGAAACGGTCACGCTGGGGGAAGAGGGGGGAGCCCTGGTTTTAGCCGGGGCAGGGTATGAACCCTTTTTGCCGCCAGCTTTACCAGGGGAGCGCCCAGGTTGGGTAGAGCCCACAGAAGGGCTCCGAATGGGCGCGGAAACAACCGTGCTCGTTGGCCTGGATGGGCCAGGAGCAGAGGGTGCCTTTCTAACTATTGAGGCATATGACGTCCCAGGCAGAGCCGGGCGCGCCAGGACCAAGTCCTTTGCCTCGCGGAATGAGAGTCGATCCTGGGCCTGAACGGCCAGGATTTCTTTCTCAAGGAGATATGCACCACATTGCTTCGAAGAAGCAGGGTGCGGCTCTCCGCAATTGACACACTTGGCCACACACGATTTGGACTTATCGTGTGCGACCTTGGAGCAATTTACACAGACTTCGGGTGACCCCGATTTTGCACGTCTACATGATCGATTCGTATGGCCGAAGCGGTGGCAGTAATAGCACCGCCGCGGCAGTGGCACGAATGCCTTCACGCGGTAGCGGTACCAACCGGCACGCACCGACTCAGGGAGCTTGTCACAGTCGAACGTGACGAAGAGTGTAGGGGTGGGTCTCGAGGCCCCTCCCTGTTTTCTCATCACACGTTCGACCTTGACCGCCCCATGGTCGGCCAGCTCTAGGGTGATGTCCTCAATGGAGTAGTCAACGAGTTCCCTCGCATAAACTACTCCTTTCACAAAGTTCATGGTAGAGTGCGGCGTCACACTCACCGGGGTGCCATGAAGTGTCCGAAGAGCACTTATCTTGGCCGCCTCGGCGGGATTCGCCGCATTCGCCAGAAGGCTCCCGTCCGAGAAACGGGTTACCTTCGGCTCTCTACCAATTGCACTAGCTAATCCTCTCCTCTGATGGATCATGTTGCCCTTGGACAACATGGTGCCATCAGTGGAGCGAATAACGAGGAAGCGTTTGAAGCCAGCGGGCTCGAAAACGCCAGGTAACCTCTGAATGAGGGGCCCCGATGTCATCGAGGCTCCGCCCTGTGCATTCTTGGTCTTAGTCGTAGTCATGGGCTCCGCACACGAGGGGGTAGAGGGGCCGGATGTGCCGATCTTGGCTTGGTCGCCTACCAAAGTGGCAGCAGACCCATCCGTTCCCGCAGCCCCCGCGGATGGAGAGGAGCCCCGAGTCTTCTTCGTCTTTTGATTCTTTTTAGTCTTTTTCTTTTTAGGAGAGGAGGGCGGGGAATGAACCCGCTTTTCACCTCCGCCGGCAGAAGTCCCCAGGCCAGATGGACCAGCCTCAGCCAGGTCCCTCTCCGAAATGGAGAAGGTCCTGGTTGTCGTAGGGGCACCTGTCGGAGGAGATCCCTCCCCTCCTTCTACTGCCTCGGAGCCCTCAGCCATTTGAGGAGGACCTTGCATAGGGGCGGATTCGGGTTCGGTGCTTGGCGCCGAGCCCGAATTCCCCCCCATGGAAGGCCCTACCGTCTGGGGCTGGGTCTCCTCAAGGACCATGTCTATCACAGGAGGGGCCTCCAGTTGGCCATCCCCTCCCAGGACATCGCAGGTCCCCTTGGCAGTATTGTCACTAGTCAGGTGGTGTGGGGAGGCACAGGCCTTGACCCCAGCAAGGTTCAAAATTCTTGCCAGCAGGTCTTTTGAGGGAAGCGACCGAAGGGGCCTGGCTTCCCTCTCCCCCCTAAGGGGGTTTGCCCTACCGAGCCGCTTGCACGAGGGGCGGTCGGCAATGGGCTGCCTGCTGGCTTTCTTGGCAGTCCCCTTAGAAAGCAAAGGAGGGACTGCCGCTGGAGATAGGGAGGTGCCCGAAAGCACCTCCAGAGAAGGGGGTGAGGGGGAGTCCCCTACACCCGTAGGCGTAGGAGAGGAATAAGCCTCCTCTCCGGTTAAAGAATTATGGAGGGTCCCTTGCGCAAGCACAAGGGGGGGGACCTCCATTTTCTCGGTGGAGCTGCCCGAGGGCGGCTCCGTAGATGTTTTTGGGGAAGTTGGGGGTTGGGGTTTTTGTTTTTTTTCATACATGGGCATGGTGACCCTCTTTTGATTACGGGACGCAATAGCTCATCACCTCTCGCAGTTGCCCGCACTGCGAGAGGTGCTTACAAGCCCGGCAGAGCCAGGCGCCGCCATTCGGGACCACCCCTCCCGCCTGGTGGCCTGGCAGTCCTTCGGCATGGCGGCTCCACCTTGGACACGGCGTAAAAAATAAAGGTTGTGAAGAGGAGAGGAAAAGGGATGTGAGGAAGATGTGGGTGGGGATGAAGCAGGTTGTTAAAAAAACCCCATCCCGAACCGGAGCTGAGGGGTTAGGGAACAATGTCCCCTCCCCCCCTCAGCCCCGATCCGGGGTGGTTGGCTTGAGAAGAAGGTCAGCATTCTACCCTGTGAAATTAGAGGCTGACCAGAGAAAGTTGTGGGAGAGGTTGTATGAAAAGCGACGAGGTAGGGGAGAAATCGGGCTATCTGAAGGAAGGAAGAGAGGCTAAGCTGGGGCCGGACGGAGCGCTGGATCCCGTCAGCACGGCGGCCAGGATGGCAAATCGCCGCGCCCCTTACGGGGCATTCGACAAGAATATGCCGAACAGTCTGGGGGACGACGCAGTCGTTGCAATAGGGCACATGCGAGCGCTCCACCAAGTAACGATGCGTCACACGAGTGTGTCCGATTCGAAGACGACAGAAAGCAACCTGAAGCCGCCGCGGCATTGGGGGATAGGTCCATGGGAACAGTCGCGGCGCAATGGCACGCAACTTTAAGTTCCCCTCGACCGTCTCCCATCTTCTTTGCCAAGCAGTCCGAAGAGCTGCCCGTATTCCTGCCATGTAGTCAGTGTGAGGAAGAGCGAAACGCTGGTCCGGTCGCAGAGTCCTCGCGGACTCTTTGGCGCCCTCATTCCCCGCAATTCCTACTTGTCCAGGAACCCAGCAGAAGATAATCTCGACATCTGCCCGGCTCGCCAAAACCGTGGCGTCACGGATTTCGCGAACCAGGGGATGCGGAGATTCCAATGCCCCGAGAGCACTCAGGGCGCTTTGTGAGTCGCTATAAATCACAATCCGGTCTCCGAACCGGGCACGTCGCGTAATTTCCCGTACCGAGTGGTGTATTGCCACCAGCTCGGCCGTGAAGACAGACGCAGCGCCTGGTAGAGCCCCGCTGACTTCAAACAGAGGGGATACGGCGTGGAAGCCGACCCCCTCTTGGGACTTGGAGCCATCCGTCTACACTGGCACGGTACCAGCGTGACACGATGTGTGCTCCAAAAAGGTCGAACGCAATACTCCCGGCGCAGTACAAGCTTTGGGAGCAGAGGCGTGGCGACAAATAGCCAAATGTGGTACCCTCCAGGGTGGCGTCCTGGGCAGAACCAGGGGCGCCACCGGCCCGAGAGCTATATCTACCTCTCGAAGGAGTTTCCTGGCCCTAAACCCAAAGGGCTTAGGGTATGACTGGCGTCTCTCGGCGGCATAGGCACCATCGAGATCAGCTGCGGATGCAGTGAGAGCTGTTGGCGACTGAGGGAGGCGCCGGGCTCGCGCGTACAGGCGAGTGATGCACTGCACGCGGCGCAGAGCGAGTGGCATCTCCCCAGCATCGACCAACAGGCTCTCAATGGGGGAAGTGCGGAAGGCACCGGTCGCAAGGCGAAGGCCGGTGTGGTGGATCGAATCCACCTTCCGCAATAAACGCTCGGCTGCGGATGCATAAAACTCGCATCCATAGTCGAGCTTCGAGCGAACAAAGGATCGATAAAAAAGTAAGGCGGTAGCCCTATCAGCGCCCCAAGCGCTGAACGTCACGGAACGGAGAATGTCCATGGCGCGGGAACAAGAGACCCTAAGGCTGCGAATGTGAGCCTCCCAGGTGAGGCGTCGGTCGAATACAAGACCAAGGAAACGGTGCGACTCAACCACATCCAGGCGCACCCCATTAAGAAACAAATCTGGGTCGGGGTGAAGCCGTGGGTGGCGGCAGAAGTGCACCACCTTAGTCTTGGCCAAAGAAAACCGAAACCTGTGCGCTTCGGCATAGCGAGAGACGCGGTTCAATGCCTGTTGGAGTCGGCGCTCCAGAGTTGGCATCTGGGCCGCGCCAAAAGAGATCGAAAGGTCGTCCACGTAGAGCGTAGCGAGAACATCTTCCGGCAGCACCGAGGTGATGCCGTTGATGCTCAGGACAAAGAGTGTGACACTGAGGACACTTCCCTGCGGGACACCCTCTTCCTGCTCCTTTGGGCCGGAGAGGGCTCCCCCCACCCGTACGCGGAATCGACGATCTCGCAAAAATTCAGATATAAACATTGGGAGGCGTCCCCTCGCCCCCATCGTGTGGAGAGTCTCCATGATACCGTATCGCCATGCGGTATCATAGGCCTTCTCCAGATCAAAAAACACCGTGGCGTAGTGCTGTCTACGAAGGAAAGCCTCGCAGACGGCACTTTCCAGTCGGAGCAGAGCATCCGACGTGGAGTGGAACTTACGGAAGCCGCACTGTGCAGAAGACAGATGGCCTCCGCTGTCCAGGAAATAGGCTAATCTAACATTTACCAATTTCTCCATCAACTTGCACACGCAAGAGGTTAGAGAGATTGGGCGGAAACCGGTCGGAGTAGAGTGATCTCTCCCCGGCTTGCGAAAGGCGAGCACAGTAGCGATTCGCCAGGAGTCTGGGAGAAGACCTTCCACCCAGATCCTGTTGAACAAATCTAACAGAAAGGCCATACCTCGCTCACCCAGGTGTCGAAGCATGGCGTACGGGACATCGTCCGGACCATGGGCGGTGTCCGCGCACGAAGCGAGAACGGAACGCAACTCACTCACAGTAAGCTTTTCGTTGAAGGGTTCTCCGCCTCTGGAGGTAAAGTCCAGCCGGCAGCCTTCCGCGACATCACGACGTGCATTGAATGCTGGCGGAGCAGCATCACGGCTAGAGAATGCGGAAAAAGCGGTCGCTAAGGATTCCGCCACGGACGCGGGGTCCGAGATTGCGGTCCCATTCTCCTGGAGAACGGAAGGGGGGTCCCGCGAGAACTTGCCCCGAATCCTTTTGACTCGCTTCCACACCTCAGCTAAAGGGGTCTTCCCGTTAAGTGAAGACACGTATGCCCGCCAAGAAGAGCGGCGGGCGTGCTTCGAAATATACCGGAACCTAGCCCTAGCCCGACGAAATTCAGCGACAGTGAAATCGTTCGGGCGGCGCTTATAGCGCATGTAGGCATAACGCTTCTGTTTGAGGGCCGTCTCACACTCGGCCGACCACCATGGGAGTGGTCGGCGTGCAAAACGGCCAGACGTCCTAGGAATAGTAGTCAGGCCCACGGCGATGAGGTTGCCGGAGAAGAACTCAACGGCCTCATCTACCGACCTAAACTCCTCGACTGAGATAGAGAATTCAGTCATTTCCTGAAATGCAGGCCACCGCGCCCGCGCCAAGCACCACCGAGGTGGTCTCTCAGGCGGCAGTTGCCCTGAAAATGATATTTGAATGGGAAAGTGATCACTACCATGGAGGTCATCGACCACCCCCCAATCAAAATCAGGCTGTGCATCCGAAGAGCACAAAGATAGGTCAAGGCAAGAAAATGAAGCGGTTCTCGGACAGTGATGCGTAAACTCATCCACGTTTAGGACACCCATCTCAAGCTCTTCGATCAGATCGGCAAGGACTTGTCCCCTGGGATTTATGGAGTAATCTCCCCAGAGAGGATGCCTGCCGTTCAGATCTCCAAGCAAGAGATAGGGCCTCGGCAACCGTGCCACGACGCGGCGGAAGTCCCCCGCGTCGAAGTCAGCTGACGGTGGAATGTACGCAGAAATGATAGTATACCTCCTATCCAGGTGCAGCTGCACAGCCACTGCCTGAAAGGAGGTATCTAAAGAGAAAGGAAGAACGGAGACATCATGCCGGGTGTAAACTGCGCACCCCCCAGCCCGGCCATCCCGCGGTGGTGGGGTCGCAAGACCCTTATACCCCAGGAGGGCAGGGAGGGGGCACGAACCTAGCATGGTCTCCTGCAAAAAAATAGCTAACGGGGAACGGGACGAGACGAGCCTCCGCAGCTCCTCCCAGTTGGCCCGGAGTCCACGGCAATTCCATTGAAGGAATATGCCCTCCAGGCCTAGCTCGGAGGAGACGCGGGGGCCCTCCTCGAATTGAAGACCCTCACGGGAATGGCCGTACGCTTCCCGGGGGCAGAACCCCGGGCGCTGTTGGCCGGACAAAGCGCTGAAGGCGCTGTCGCCTTCGAGGACTTATTGGGGGAGGTTGGGCTCGCCATGCGAGTCTTTTCCTCCCTCCGCCTCGAAACCTTAGGCGGGCGTTGCGGCTTCGGAGGCGGGGGGCCCTCTTTTCGAGGAACCACCGTCTCCGAGCAACTCGCTCCACCTCGGGGCGTGGGCGAAGGAGCCGAAGCTCCTTTGTTGCTGTCCTCCTTTCGGGGGACAGCTTTAGGAACCCCGGAAGATGGCCTAGCGACCATCTTCAGGGGTGTTGCCTCCTGTGAGTCTAACGACTCGGTGGAGGCGCGTGGCCGTTTCGCCTTACGGGAAACGGTCACGCTGGGGGAAGAGGGGGGAGCCCTGGTTTTAGCCGGGGCAGGGTATGAACCCTTTTTTCCGCCAGCTTTACCAGGGGAGCGCCCGGGTTGGGTAGAGCCCGCAGAAGGGCTCCGAATGGGCGCGGAAACAACCGTGCTCGTTGGCCTGGATGGGCCAGGAGCAGAGGGTGCCTTCCTAACTATTGAGGCATACGACGTCCCAGGCAGAGCTGGGCGCGCCAGGACCAAGTCCTTTGCCTCGCGGAATGAGAGTCTGTCCTGGGCCTGAACGGCCAGGATTTCTTTCTCCAGGAGATATGCACCACATTGCTTTGAAGAAGCAGGGTGCGGCTCTCCGCAATTGACACACTTGGCCACACACGATTTGAACTTATCGTGTGCGACCTTGGAGCAATTTACACAGACTTCGGGTGACCCCGACTTTGCACGTCTACATGAGCGATTTGTATGGCCAAAGCGGTGACAGTAATAGCACCGCCGCGGCAGTGGCACGAATGCCTTCACGCGGTAGCGGTACCAACCAGCACGCACCGACTCATGGAGCTTGTCACTGTCGAACGTGACGAAGATTGTAGGGGTGGGTCTCGAAGCCCCTCCCGTTTTTCTCATCACACGTTCGACCTTGACCGCCCCATGGTCGGCCAGCTCTAGGGTGATGTCCTCAATGGAGTAGTCAACGAGTTCCCTCGCATAAACTACTCCTTTCACAAAGTTCATGGTAGAGTGCGGCGTCACACTCACCAGGGTGCCATGAAGTGTCCGAAGAGCACTTATCTTGGCCGCCTCGGCGGGATTCGCCGCATTCGCCAGAAGGCTGCCGTCCGAGAAACGGGTCACCTTCGGCTCTCTACCAATTGCACTAGCTAATCCTCTCCTCTGATGGATCATGTTGCCCTTGGACAACATGGTGCCATCAGTGGAGCGAATAACGAGGAAGCGTTTGAAGCCAGCGGGCTCGAAAACGCCAGGTAACCTCTGAATGAGGGGCCCCGATGTCATTGAGGCTCCGCCCTGTGCACTTTTGGTGTTAGTCTTGGTCAGGGGCTCCGCACACGAGGGGGTAGAGGGGCCGGATGTGCCGATCTTGGCTTGGTCGCCTACCAAAGTGGCAGCAGACCCATCCGTCCCCGCAGCCCCCGCGGATGGAGAGGAGCCCCGAGTCTTTTTCGTCTTTTTAGTCTTCTTTGTCTTTTTCTTTTTTAGAGAGGAGGGCGGGGAATGAACCCGCTTTTCACCTCCGCCGGCAGAAGCCCCCAGGCCAGATGGACCGGCCTCAGCCAGGTCCCTCTCCGAAATGGAGAAGGTCCTGGTTGTCGTAGGGGCACCTGTCGGAGGAGATCCCTCCCCTCCTTTTACTGCCTCGGGGGCCCTCAGCCATTTGAGGAGGACCTTGCATAGGGGCGGATTCGGGTTCGGTGCTTGGCGCCGAGCCCGAATTCCCCCCCATGGAAGGCCCTACCGTCTGAGGCTGGGTCTCCTCAAAGACCATGTTTATCATCCCCTTCCAGTTGGCCATCCCCTCCCAGGACATCACAGGTCCCCTTGGCAGTGTCGCCAGTCTTGTGTGGGGAGGCACAGGCCTTGACCCCAGCAAGGTTTAAAATTCTTGCCAGCAGGTCTTTTGAGGGAAGCGACCGAAGGGGCCTGGCTTCCCTCTCCCCCCTAAGGGGGTTTTCCCTACCGAGCCGCTTTGGTGGGGAGCGGCTGGCTAAGGGCTGCCTGCTGGCTTTCTTGGCAGTCCCCTTGGAAAGAAAAGAGGGGACTGCCGCTTGGAAAAGGGAGGTGCCCGAAAGCACCTCCAGAGAAGGGGGTGAGGGGGAGTCCCCTGCACCCGTAGGCGAAGGAGAGGAGTAAGCCTCCTCTCCGGTTAGAGAAATATGGAGGGTCCCCTGTGCTTGCACAGGGGACCTCTGTTTTTTTGCTGGAGCTGCCCGAGGGCGGCTCCGTCGATGGAACAGGGGAAGTTGAGGGTTGGGTTTGTTTTGTTTTTTTATCATCATTGGGCATGGTGACCCTTTTTTAAACACGGGATGCAATCGCGCACACCTCTCGCAGTAGCCCGCACTGCGAGAGGTGCTTACAAGCCCGGCCGAGCCAGGCGCCGCCATTTGGGACCACCCCTCCCGCCTGGTGGCCTGGCAGTCCATCGGCATGGTGGCTCCACCTTAGACACGGCGTAAAAATTAATAGATTGTGAAGAGGAGAGGAAAAGGGATGTGAGGAAGGTATGGGTGGGGATGAAGCAGGTAGTTAAAAACCACCACCCCAGACCGGAGCTCAGGGGTTAGGGAACATTGTCCCCCACCCCCTCAGCGGGACGGTTGGCTGAAAGGAAGGTCAGCATCTACCCTGTGAAATTAGAGGCTGACCAGAGAAAGTTCTGGGAGAGGTTGGTGAAAAGAGAGGAAACAAGTGTTTTGAAGGAAGGAAGAGAGGCTAAGCTGGGGCCGGACGGGGTGCTGAGTCCCGTCAGCACGGCGGCCAAGATGGCAAATCGCCGCGCCCCTTACGGGGTTGTCATCTGTGAAATTATGTTATGTTACTATTATGGGGGGCTACCCTCCCCCCTCCTCCCACTATGCTTAGTTTACCCTCAGGAACAAGCAAGTAGTACAATGAAAGATTTAGGAACAAAGGAGGAAGCATTATGGGATAAAATGAAAAAAATGCCAGATTTGCTAGTGTAAAAAATTACCTAACTTTAAATGTCTATGTTTTTAAATAAATTTTTATTCTTTATGATGTAAACTATTTTAAAATTAATTTTAATATGCTATACAGATTATATATTTAAATTTCTTTTTGGTAAACATGGAGATCGATGGCACGCCCAAAAAAGTGTATTTTTTTTGCATGTGTATGTTTCATTCACCTGTGCATGCATATTCATGCGTGTTAGAACATTATTCTATAAACAATTATGATTATATACTGGGGGCTGTGCCCCCAGACCCCTCCAATTAATTGAAACCCAGGTTCATCATAGGGGAGGCATCCGGCAGTGATAAACCCCCCCATAAGCAGTCGCCTTGAATTTACTCAAAAAAGGTGAAACATATTGGAACATGGACAAAATATTAGTAAGACTTCAGTTTCGGGACGCACGTTAGGTGGTGCTGTTTATAGGCTACAATTTGGGGCTACAATATATGTCTTATGCAGTCAGACAGTAGCGTCAGATATGAACAATTGGGTCATTCCATATGAAATCAACCAATTTGGGGGGAAATTTTAAGTCACCATCACCGATTTTGATGAAAATTGGTATACAGGTTGAATTCGATGAGAGAAAAACAGTGAGACACTTCCCACCCCTCAATTTTGAATAGCTCAAAAGTTATAACCTGTCAAAGTTGAGAAAAATTGTCAAATTTCTTGATACCAGCATTTGAAAAAAAAATTATTTCTCCCTTATTATAGCACATAAAACAATGAATTATGTATTTTTTTAAAGCTTAAGGGTTGCTCTAAACATTTTTAACAGCAAAATTAATTTTGGATAAAAAAGTTTTTTTTACCTTAAAGGTCAACTTTTGACCTTCAAAAAAATATATTGGTATCAATAAATTTTTGTGTAATTTTTTTTAGAAATATATATGCTTTTAGACTACAATATAAGATAAATTTCATTCTGGGTTTTTCATTATATCAGGAGTTATGATCAATTTTGTAACCATTGGTATGCCAATTTTTACCTATTTTTATGTTATAAATTTTACCTATTAGTTGTTACTTTATAAACTATGAAAGCTAATTTAAAATTTTTTCTTTTTTTTCAGAAAGTTTAATATTTAAATAAAAAAGTAATTAATAATTTGCATTACCAATTATTTGTATTTTAACAAATTATTATGGATGAGAAGAGAAAGCATTTTTTAAATATTAAGTATTGCTGCGATCCTTACAAAGGTCACAAAAAATTAATAAAGAAAAATCTGAGACTAATTTCAGAAGACTTAATAAGACCAAAAAATCTGTGATAACTGCAGAAAAAAGATAGCTGATGATGATAGTTCTTCAGCTCAAAATACGAATCCAAGCCTTTCAGCAGAAAGAATGGAAATTGAGCCAATTACTGAACAGGAAGAATCACAAGAAGCATTAACTGAATTAAATAAATCATTAATAGCTATTGGAGAGTCACCAGTCAAGAAATTTAAAATGGATGTAGTAAAAAAATATAGTTCAGATAAAATGAATAAAATTAAAAAATCCATTTCAAGTAAACTCAGAACTGTAGGCTCTGCAACAAAATATCCATTACCCTTGGATCAAGACCCAGAGTCTTCTAGAACAGAATCAAGTAAAGATGGGTGAAGAAATGATAAATCAACTGAAGGAGAAATTTCAAACTACTAGTAAAAGGTCTGAGTAGCTGCAAATCTTAACTGTTTTGCCAAAAAGCTGGAGCTTATCAAAAAATTAAATCTGAATTTAATGTTACTAATTACATGGCCAGACAAGCTAAAAAACTAGCAATGGAAGAAGGAATAATGTCATTGCCAAGCAAAAGAAAAGGTACATTTCCATCAAAAACAATTAAAGTAGTAGAAGACTTTTATAAAAATGAAGAAGTAAGCAGAATTATGCCAGGGAAAAAAGATTTCACGAGTGTTAGAAAAGATGGACAGAAAACTCATGAACAAAAATACTTAATTTTGGGAAATTTAAAAGAAATTTATCATTTATTTAAAACAAAATACCCAGACACTAAGATTGGCTTTTCAAAATTTGCTGAGCTGAGACCCAACAAGTCTGTATTAGCTGGTGGTGCAGGAACTCACAGTGTGTGTGTTTGCACACATCATCAAAATGTTAAACTGATGATTATTGGTACAAGGCTACCACAGTTGACAAAAGACAGTGACCTGCATTTAGATGATTACAAAACATGTCTATCATTCATTACATGTGACCCTCCAACTTATGAGTGCTATTTTGATGAATGTTTTTCTAAAATAGACGAACTAAAACTATATGTTACTAAAATTTTGGATGACAATATGATTGATGAGGTAAATTACAAGCAGTGGCTCTCAACTGATCGCTCAACTTTAGAGCTTGTTTCAAGAACAACTGAAGAATTTATAGACACTTTTACCTTAAGTCTTCTCAATTTAAAAAAACATGATTTCACAGCAAAAAAGCAGGCACAATTTTGTTCAACTAAAAAAGAAGAACTAAAAGATGGTGAAATCTTAGTAGTATGCGATTTTGCTGAAAATTACTCATACCTTCTTCAGGATGCAGCACAAGGGTACCACTGGAATAACTCCCAAGCTACATTACATCCCTTTCTTTCCTACTACAAAGAAGCTGGGGAAACACAACACATAAGTTTTGTTGTGATTTCAAACTGCTTGAAGCATGACACTGTTGCAGTCCATTTATTTTTTAAATTTTTTAAAAAAGAACTCCAATTCCCAATAACAAAAATTATATATTTTTCTGATGGAGCTGCGTCACAATAGAAAAATTTTAAAAACTTTATTAATTTATGTCACCATAAATCAGATTTTGGATTGGAAGCAGAATGGCATTTCTTTGCTACATCTCAGGGAAAAGGACCATGCGATGGTGTAAGGGGCACAGTAAAAAGACTAGCAGCAAAAGCTAGCCTGCAAAGAGCATATAATGATCAGATAATGACTCCTCAACAGCTCTTTGATTTTGCTGAAAGACACATTAAGGGAATCAAATTTTCATATGTCCCAAATAGTGAATACATTGAAGAAAAAAATTATTTGCAAGAAAGATTTGACCAGGCCTCTGCAATAATTGGTACCCAAAAATTACAGTTTTGAGCCAGTTAATGAAAATGAACTAAGAGTGAAAACAATATCATCTGCATCAGAATTCAAGAAAGTGAAAATATCCTATACAGAGGCAATATTATTGGAGGATGTAAAAGGATTTGTCACTGCTAAGTATGATGACAAATGGTACTTAGGGTGTGTATTGGATACCAATGTTGAGAAAATGACTGTTAAAATAACATTCCTAGAACCAGAAGGACCATCAAATTCATTTAAATATCCAAGAAAACCAGATGTATTAATATTGCCATTAGATGACATATTGAGCATTATTGAGCCTGTAACAGCAACAGGAAGAACTTACAAACTATCTAAAAATGAACAATTAAAATCAACAGAAATAATGCAGAAAAAAATTGATTCCTAAATTATTATAAAAAGAATAAATTCCTTTTGGGAGGTTGGGTGGGACCTGTGGCTTTTTTCTGAGCTATCAGGAGTGGCCCCTTAGGCGATGGGGATACCAGCAGTTATGCAGGTATCTTAAGTGTTGGTAGTGGCTCTGCCACCATTGACCATAGCAAATTATAAATTAAATACATAGGTAGGTAGCTTTAAAAATATTTATAATTTTAAATAAAAAATTACTGAAAGTTCCTTTTTTCTTGTAGGTAGGATTTAACACATATCTATAGAATTAATGATTCTAATACACGAGTATATATTAAAAGCATTCAAATATAATACTTAGGCATCTAATAATTGATAACTAACTCTGTGAATATGATGTAACTCTGTTAATATGACAAAGATGCATATAAAAAAAATTTATTTGTGAAGATAGCAAAAAATGGCCATACCAGTGGTTACAAAATTGATCATAACTCCTGATATAATGAAAAACCCAGAATGAAATTTATCTTATATTGTAGTCTAAAGGCATATATATTTAAAAAAAAAATTACACAAAAATTTATTGATACCAATATATTTTTTTAAAGGTCAAACAATTTTTTTTTACCAAAAATAAATTTTGTTGTTAAAAATGTTTTGAGCAACCCTTAAGCTTAAAAAAAAATACATAATTCATTGTTTTATGTGCTATAATAAGGGAGAAATAATTTTTTTATCAATGCTGGTATCAAGAAATTTGACAATTTTTCTCAACTTTGACAGGTTATAACTTTTGAGCTATTCAAAATTGAGGGCTGGGAAGTGTCTCATTGTTTTTCTCTCATCAAAATCAACCTGTATACCAATTTTCATCAAAATCGGTGATGGTGACTAAATGTCCCTTGTTGAATTCGGATGGAATGACCCAATTATGGAGTTATATTTTTTTTGTATATGAGTATATACTGGGGGGCTGCACCCGCCGACCCCCCCCCCCAATTGATTGAAACTCAGGATCATCGCAGGGTGGTCCCCCCCCCGCAGTGATATCTCCCTCATGAGCAATCCCCTTGAATTTACTGGGGGGTTGTTCCCCCCCAACAGCTTTTTACTGGCAGAAAAACCTAACCTAATAACAAACAATTCTTACTTTTATAGGTTTATTTATTAGTTTATGTGCCTTGAGATAATCTAAAAGTTTTTCGCAATTATACAAACTAAAGCCAAATTCAAATAACTAAGAAGCACATGGAGAGCACGAAAACGCAATAACAAAAGGAAAACATTTGCAAAACGGGTCCTATATATAAGCTACGATGTTGCCAGTAAGAAGCTGTTTCGTTCGCAGCAAACAAAAAATATAAAAACAAAACAAAAGATATAAAGAAACTTTACCTAACTTAGAAAAAACTATAAACGAGCAGAGGCACAGATATTTAGTAAATAATACATACTAAAACTAACAAATCCCCCAAAACAAAAAGGATTATATACTGGGGGGCTGTGCCCCTCAGACCCCCCAATTGATTAAAACTCTAAAATCAGCGTAGGGTGGTCCACCCATTGTATTTACCTCCACATAAGCAGTTCCCTTAAATATGCTCCAAAAACATGAAACATATTGGAACACGGATGAAATAGTTTACGTTCCATCGTTCGAGCTGCCAATCTACATATTTACCAAGAAAGATTCCACGCTTTCCTCATCGCTATTTCAGAAGGGTAAATATGTAGATTAGCGGCCCGGCCAAAAAAAAAAAATTGTGTGTAAATATTATTGTTCACTCGTGTCGGAATATTCATGCGCGTTTGAGTCCTTTTCAAATTATTATTCTATGAACAATTAGGATTATATACTGGGGGGATATGCCCCCCAGACCCCCCCAATTTAATGAAACTCAGGATCATCATAGTGTAGTCCCCCCATTGTGTTTACCCCCACACGAGCCGTCAATTTAAATGTACTCCAAAAATGTGAAACATTTTGGAACACGGACGAAATAGTACGTCCCATCGTTCGCGCCAATAATCTACATATTTACCTTCAGAAGTATGCCCACCACAATAAAGAAGTAAATAGCATTTTTCGTTTGGTTATTTTCAGTCATTTTTGTACAAAAATGATACTGGGTATATTTGAACTAGGACTCAAATGCACATGAATATTCATGCATGGATGAACGAAATGTAAACACACAAAAATCCACTTTTTCATGCGAGCCACTGATCTACATGTTTACCTTATTTATTTCCCAGAGATGAAATGAAGGTAAAAATTCAATACAATCTGGAATTTACAGTAGTTTGAATATTACTGCTATTTTGCCAGGAAACAAAATTAATATTTTATTTAATATTCAATATCTTAGAAAAACTGACTTATCTTCTAAATGACCTAAGTCGAAACGACTTAACTAGAGGTATGACTGTATATCTATTATAGCCATATTGTTATTAGTACTGCATGCTTGGGTCTTGTATTAAAACAAAATATGATGAGCCAAGTGCTTAATAATGCAATTCAATGGATGTAGATTATAACATCGTAATTGCTTTATGGGTTTGGGGATACCTTTATTGGGGAGATTAATAAGGGGTAGAGAGTTCTTTCATTCTTTAGTGTAGGTTGTGAGATTAAGCTAGTATAGTTGAATGTTATTAATGTTCAATGACTAGTATTGTCTTTGCAACAGCACTGTAAAACAAACATCAAAAAAATAGTGAAAGACAAGGAGATGACGTTGCAAAGTCAATACGTCCGACAGTCATCGCATCGCATCGGTTTGCCATTTTAAAATGATATTTTTATTATCTGATCTTTTTTTCACAGTCTGGCAATTTATTGTTTACTTTTCTCGATATGTTCTTCAAAGCGTATTCCGCTAAATAGGAGCATTGTGCTGAGTTGATTTATCCAATTATAGTACATACTAGCAAAGGTACCCGGTGTTGCCGGGGCAAAAAAGTGCTTTGTGAAATAAAAGTAAGACATTTGATTTTTTTTTACTTCACAAACGACATTCTCATTCTATGAACTAAAATTAATGTTTTTCAGCAACGCTAAAAGAGCTTCTTGGTACACAATATTCTTAGTCCTGCCTTGTAGAGCATATATATTATAATTAGTAGTAGTAGTATACTTATTCTATAAACTAACCTAAAACCAAGTGGCGCCACTTTTGCTAAATCTAAGAAGCCTATGTTACTCTCCGGGTCAAGTTATCCTTAATGGTTACCTTTGTTGGCCTTCTATAGCGGTCATATATATAAACATACATACTTACAAAAAGACTTTCGGAAATATATATTAGATCAACAATAATGGTTATTGGCACTATCGTGCTAGATGGTGCTATGTTAGATTAAACTAATTCTAATCACTTCATATCCCTCCTCCCCAAGAAGTGTTGTAACGTTTTTTCCTTGTTTTATGCATGTTGTATATCTGATAATTAATTGCTTACTGCAAGCTTTATCTATGACTTGTTTGTTTGCTTGTCTACTTAATGTGCATGAAAACCATAGGGTCATAGGCATATATGACTTAGTTTGTACCAGCATGCTCTTATCGCAATTTTTACCATCACTTATCTAAATCAAACCCATAAAATAATCATAAAATTTCAGACCCATATGCCGCAATATTTTAATAACAATTGAAAGGACAACTTAGTATGAAAATGCAAGACTAAAATAGGTGTAATAGTGGCACCATTTTTCGCAAATCATTTATGGCCAGTCTTCGATGTTATTGCGAGTCTTGAAGTCACCAGTTATATCGGGTCTTGAAGTCAATTACTAGGTTTCGAGGTTAATAAATAAATAGGCAGTTATTAGGGATCGAGAGTTAATAGGGGTACCGAACGTTCTTGTGCTATGTTTCGGGGTAGAGAGGAATTCGCTTGACTGAGGATTGAGATTAGGTAGGCTAAGTTTAAAGGATTGATGCTGATCATAAAATTTCTTTAGATCTATTACATACCCTTTTCTCAGGCTAAGGTTTCTCTGCGTGTAAGCTATCAAAGGCCTCTAAACATAGAATGTTATCAGAGGCATGTCTTCTAGGATCACTGTTGATTTGGGAGGAAATATGTAGATTCATTGGGGATAGTTGTTTGGTTCAGTTTGGCTGTGGAACATTTAATTTTTATTGTAATCCGGACGGAAATCACAAACGGAAGAATCTTGGACTCTTTATTAGGGTGTAGAACTCGGACAGCCTTGGGCATCAGAAAGATTCGAGATGGGCGTGTAGTGCCTTTAACTGGGCCTATTACTACATGGCGTCTCTTTGACTTACTCGCCTATGGACCCTCTTATTGACTCTGCCGTTCCTCTTTGAGTGTGTGAGTATATATTTGTGTCAAAAACAATGCGCGTGGCCTATTATTATCCACTGATGTTATTTGGGAGGAGCCTATTCCACTTCCTGTTAATTCGTGTCTACGGAGATAAAGAATTGTTACGTCATTATGGCTACTGGTCCATCATGTGATTCTGCGGTACTTGTCATGTCGAAAGCTATGGCTGACACTGAAAAGAAGAATAAAGAACATTTGAAGAATCTGCTTCAGAATGTTTAGAAAGATCATCTTCGTTTGTTCCAATCTGTGCCGAATGATGAAGACTTTATTCACTTCGATCGCGATTTTAGGTAACAAAGCCAAAGTTGCTCACATTTTTTTGCAAGAAATGACATGGAAAATGCGCGAAAATCTAGTCCAGTTTGTTCAAAGTGAGGTAAGTTGGTAAATCTGTATTAATTCAACCGATTTTATCATTACATTGCAATTAGGAATTTATGATATATTTGGCACATGTATTAGGAAATATTTAATATGAAAAAGACCATATGTACATTTTTGTACTGATCCATAATTTGGGTTGAGATGAGAGGGGGGGGGCAGAAATGAATGAAAAAATGTATTTTTCACCACTTTTAACACTGAAATTACAAATTTCAGATAAAAGGGGAGTGGTGCGGTACGGTACGCTGGCTTCAGCTTCCTTAAATCCGCCCATGAATGCAACCCTTGTATATTACACCAGTAAAACAATTTAACTTATTATTTATAAGTGTAAACACATACTAGTAATTCTATAGAATGTTATTGAATAAGTATCTTAAACTATCCTGGCATATAATATTTTCACAAGACATACATGTCAGTAAATCTGTAGCGGTCTATACCTCTATAAATGAAATATTTATTGCTAACTAACTAACTAACTATATATATATATATATATATATATATATATATATATATATATATATATATATATATATATATATATATATATATATATAAAAACAGGGTTGGTAGCCCTGACATGAATTGGAAGATTGCTACTCCCGCTCTCCCATCCGTCTTAAAATTAACCCATGAGGTTCATTCGCTTTGCTGTCTTCTCCTCGGTGAAACAGGTCTGTAAATATTTGAATTGTAATTGTTTAGCTAAATATTTCCCAAAAGAATCCCGAATTAACGCTTGATTCTTTTGTCTCATTTACAGACCCATTCAACTCAGTTATAATCTATTTATAAACTATTTAACAACTTTATACCATCAAATTATTATATAATACAATCCATTTAACTATAATCCAATTTATTATCCAATTTTTAATCCAATTTATTTAACAATTACTATTTACAAATTACTTATAATACAATCTATTTAACTATAAAATCCAATTTATAATACCATATATTTAACAATTACTATTTACAAATTATTTATAATACAATCTATTTAACAATAATCCAAATTATAATCCAATCTATAAATCAATTACTATTTATAATTTATCAATCTCTTTATCAAACTATTTACAAATTACTATTTAACAATTATACAATCTATTTATTCATTACTTATAATACAATTACTTATAAACTATTTACCAATTTAATTACAATCAACCAATTACTATCTATCAATTAACTATTTACCCATTTAACAGTTACCAATTATCAATCATCATTTGTTATACTCTAATTACCAAACCAAATATACCAATTGTAAATCCATTCCCGTTAACTCACTCAAATTTAATTCACACGCGTAAAATTCAATCCAATCATAAACTGTTACTGTATAAATTCACCTTTAAATAATCTAACTGTTTATTCAAAAATATATATTTTTCATAACCCTTCGTTTTTACTTTACGTATCCCCCAACCTCGCACAGATTTAGGCCTAAGGAATTCGTCTGCGAAATTTAGACTTCGCGTTAGCATTTAACTTCATTCCCTAGAATAACGAAATATAGATTTTTATGTTTATTGTGATCTGAGAGCTATATAGGATATTGCCGCAATATTCATCTAAAACCTATAAATCAATGTGATGAAATATTTAATTGGGTAAAAGTACATTCAGTACTATCAGACAGTACATCTATCAAAACTGGTGTTTATTTACTTTTACAATTCTTCCATGGACTTGAGAGATTTTATATATCAAGATTTTATTGCAGCAATAATACTAGGCAACAAATTTTAACTTTTTGTTTGTTACAGACATGTGAATAAGTGTTTCTAATTACTTCGAGGGCGTTGAATCCGAATTTGGAAACCAAAATTCTTTATCACGTCTAGATTTTGTGTAATACCTCCCCCCCCCCCCTCGCTATTTGTTCCGATTAATAAATAGAAAAATCGTTTTATTTTTTAATTTTAAGGCAAAAATATTTTAAAATTGGGGCCCTTCCTTCTTTATTCTGGCTTAGGACAGACAGTATACACCACTGGCAAAATTACCCCCCTCCCCTCGCTTCCAAGTTATGAAGATTTTATTGTATTGATTAAGTTTGTTATGCGCTTAAAGTTTAAATAAACTTTGCTGTAGCCTTCTAGTTTTTCTTTTGTGAGACATCAAATTTTGTTTTTGTAAAGACCAGCGATAATTCCCAATCATATTTGGATTAAAGTTTCCTTGGTACCTCCTCTCCATAACCAAAATTTATTGATGAAAACGTTCACTATGTTCATCACTAACCGCTCCCAGATTTTCAGGGAAAAAAATCAAGATAAGAATGCAGAAAATGCATTTTAAGTGACATTCTACATCCCATCTTTTCATAGTCTTCCAGAATATTTTTACTATTTCCCTGTAATTTCGAAATTTAAAATTGCCGAGAAAGTTTTCAGTGACTTACACAAAGGATGTCCATGCTTTGCGTTCCTTTTCATTGAGACAGAAAGTGAAGGAATCATCAGAAACAACTCTGCGAATTTGTGGTCTAATGAAAACTCCTGCTTCTATTTTTGCATCAGTTAATGATCCTTTAAATTTGTTTTTCAAATATTGAAAGCCTTCACTTCTTTTATCCATACCCTTTACATAATTTTTCATTAACCCTAATTTAATGCGAAGAGGTGGAAGATAAACTTTTGGGGGATCTACAAGAGCATCATGCTTAACATTATGTTTGCCAACAATGTGTTCTTCTCTGGCCGGCCATTCTCGCTTTTTATTGTGATTTTTATCATTTCTGCTATCCCATAGACTTAAAAAGCACATGTACTTTGTGTATGCCAACTGTAACCCAAGAAGAAGTGATAAAATTTTCAAATCACAACAGATGCTCCAGTTATGCCCTTTGTACTCAATAAGTTTCAGCAATAGTGGCATTGATGAATATGTTTCTTGAAGACCTGTAGCGTGAGCTACAGGAATTGTGGCTTTTTCATTCCCATTGTGCAGCAGAACAGCTTTAAGACTTACCTTACTAAAGTCAATGAAAAGTCTCCACTCATTAGAATCATAATCACAGCCGATTTCCTGCATCAAACCATTAATATTGTTACAGTAACATACAGTATTTTTTTGTGAATAAAATTTTGATAGTTCTGGGGACGATCTCGAAAGAAAGATACCCTGACATCTGGAAGGAGAAGATTTCTTTCTTGTAATCTTGATCAATTAGAACATATATTTGATCTTCAATTTCTCCAGAAATCAATGTAAAATCATCATCTGAACTAAAATATTCACTTATTGTAGTAGGTGGCCTCGGTACTGGAGTAGATTCATCATGTGGTGCTGGTTTCAACGCTGATGGGTAATTTGGATAAACAGTTTTAGATTTGCTTTTCTTTGAAAATCCAGCAACATTTGTTAGGCAGAAATAACAATCATGTTCTTATAAGAGCAAAATTTGGATAAATGTGTTATCTTCTTTACCAGTTACCAGTTATCAGTAGCAGAAAAGTTATCACAAATAACTCTGTATTATATATATATATATATATATATATATATATATATATATATATATATATATATATATATATATATATATATATATATATATATAATATATATTAAAAATTGCATATTGGTACAATATTGAGCAGTGTGAAATGGCTTGAAAAGGAGAATACAAATTATACAAAAACTAGACGTGATATGCAAATTCTAAAGACAAATTTGTAATCAGCGCCTAAAGATAACCTAGAATCACCTATCTTCTGTTCTGTAACAAAATATCTGTTTCCTAGTGTAAGCAATATACACTACGATGGCGAAGACACTCGAACAATGGAAAGTACAGCTCAGTGACTTAAAAGGCATATCATAGTTCTGCATGTGATCCCACCACAGATCAGAGAATCCAACTACATCACTTTTGACCATCAGTACACACACATGACACAGAATCACTGTATTTGGGTGATGTTATTAAGGAACACTTTGTTCTTCTTGTGAAGCATGGTAAAAATGCGCTATCACTGATACATGTATTTACGCCATGTAAATGCCATGTTCATCTGATATTTTTTTATCCCCATTTCCAGTCATTGAGTGAATAATATTGTGTAATTTATTAGCAACAAATAATAACTAGATCGATATCATTCCTCAAGCTGGAATTCTTACCAAAATATTTTAGAAAATCATCCAAAAAATGAAGCAAAATATCAGACCCTGCCAACAATGAGTGTCATTTTGTTCCAGCATGTCCGGTCTACGAGGCCACTCATTGCCAATCTGAACCAGTGTCCAGTCTCGTGAGACCACTCAAAGCTACTCTCAATTCGAGCATCCACTCTCCAAAGCCACTCCGAGACGTCCGATCTCCGAGGTCACTGAGAGTCACTCTCCATCAGAAAGTACCTGCCTCTAAAGCTATTCAGAGCCTGTCTCAAGTAGACCATCCAGTTTCCGAGCATCCTATCTCCGAGACTACTCAAAGCCAATATGAACCAGATCATTTGGTCTCCAAGGCCATTCCGAGCAAATATCAACCAGAGTACCCTGTCGCCGAAGTCACTCAAAGCTAATGTCAACCAGAACATCCAGTCTCCAAGGCCGCTCAGAGTCAGTCTCGACCAGAGCATCCAGTTTTGAAAACTGGCAACAGTCAGTTAGGCCTAGATTGTCCTGTTTCCGAGGCCACACAGAGTCAATTGGGATCTTCCTTTGACTATCCTTTGATTCCATATCAACCGATAAATTTCAAATACTCAATGCGAGAATTTGGCAAAAAAAAGGGTAGTTAAAAATAGCTTTCAATCACAGAGGTTCCAACAGTGGCCCTGGCTTCACTATGCAGAAGAGTGTGACAAGGTTTGCTGTCACACTTGCACCAAAGCATACAAAGAAGAGAAGCTATCTGCACCTAGCCTTGACTTCTTAGCATTCATAAGATCTGGTTATCATAACTGGAAAGATGTTTATGTAAAGCTTCGGAAACACGAGAAAAGCGATTGCCTCAAAGAAGCCACTTAACGTGTTCTCCGACTACCGCATTGCATCATTGACATTAGTCAAAGTTTGTCTTCATCACATGACCAAAAGAAAAGCATTTACAGGAAATATTTTCTTAAAGTACTTTTGAATATACGCTATATGACGGACAAGGTTTGCCACTGCGAGGTGATGGAGATGAAAGTGATTCAAATTATATGCAATTGTCGGAAATCCCGATCTTCCCAAATGGTTTGATAGCAAAAACGTAAAATACACTTCAAGTGAAATACAAAATGAACTGATGAAAATCAGGGCTTTAAAAGTACTACTCGTGCGTGGAATTTTGCATCACCTGCAAAATACTCCTTATTTTTCCCTTTATGGCTGATGAAACCACATATGTATCAAGAAGTCAGCCAGCATAGCAGGGCTCCATTTCCCTTATACCTGTTTTCCATTGACGCTATATTTTGATGGAACCTCTCTCCATGTTCATCATTCACATACCCTGCATTCTCTGGGAAGAAGGGCAGATGAGAATGAAGAAAGTAAATCTTCAGTGACATATTGCATCCGAGATCTTGGTAGCACTTGATTAGGCTCTCCACTATACGCTCTTGATGGGCCCCTTGTTGCTTTCCCAGAAGTCCTTTGCATACATCTTTGAATGCATGCCAGGATGCTAGCTCAGTTTCATTCATTGTCGATTCGAAGTCCTCATCAGCTATAAGTTAACGAATCTGAGTGCTTACAAATATGTCTTCTTTAATCTTGGCATCACTTATTTTAGAGAAGATCGCTTTGAGGTATTGGAAACATGGCTGGTTATGTTGCAGTGCTTTGGTAAATTGCTTCATTAGTGGCTCATGAATTACATTATGGCATCCAGGCGTCATAGTTTCCCGAGGTGACCATTCTGAGCGTACATAATGTTCTGATATGGCCCTACTGTCTTACTTGCAAAAAGAAGCACATAAACTTGGTTTATCCAGTTTGTAGCCCATTAAGTAGGGCTACTACTTTCAAGTCCGCACAAATTAGCCACTCGTGCTCCTTGTAACTTATGCGGTCTAGAATAAAAGCAAGGTTCTCATATGTCTCTCTTAAAATGATTGAGTGAGTACCTGAAAGTGAAAGCATGGTGTTTCCAATGTGCAACATAACCGCTTTTATGTTATAAAGGGATGCATCTATGAATAACTCCCACTCATTTGGTTCATATGTCAGCACAAGGGCATTCAATAGGCCTCTGATATCATTACAATAAGTCAAGTTGTTCTCAATAGCGAAGAATTGCTGTAGAGCTTCAGAAGCTTCTTAAATACTGTAATTCAAACATGTTCATCCTACATGTCCATTGTTGCAGACATGTGGCCAGGAGTTCACTCTGTTGCTTAGTAAGTATTAGATCACGAACTATATCATTGAGTTCCGGTTGGGTGATAAGATGTGGTTTCTTGTCAGATTCAAGCTGCGCCACATCTAGTGTATCTTAAGATTTTGAATCGTCTGAGTTGCTTGTGTCATCGCTTGGTAGTTCAGAGAGCAGCTATGGTACAGGAAAGGCACTTGAATGTCAAACTGGGCGAATAGCAGACTGAAGATGTGGATACATGATTGATTTCTTGCCTTTTCTTTTGCGACCTGCAGTGAAATAAAATAAAATCAGACTAAAAATGGATATTACTGGCTGTGGTTTCTTGTCAGATTCAAGCTGCGCCACATATAGTGTATCTTAAGATTTGGAATTGTCTGAGTTGCTTGTGTCATCGCTGGTAGTTCAGAGAGCGGCTGTGGTACAGGAATTGCACTTCAATGTCAAACTTGGCGAATAACAGACTGAAGATGTGGATACATGATAGATTTATTGCCTTTTCTTTTGCGACCTGCAGTGAAATAAAATAAAATCAGACTAAAAATGGATATTACTGGCTGTGATCACTTGCAGAAATAGTGGAAGTACAACATAGTATGTATTTTGATCTTTTTTATTGATACATCTCATGAAAATATATTAAAGACCAGGAAAGAAAACACATTGAAACCCCACTTTTAATATCTGTTAAGCAGAAGTAGCAATTCTTTGAATAGTCTTTTGGCTCCCTCCAGATCATTGGTACGCTAAACATGAGGCCAGGCCCTTTGCCTTTCACCCACGAAGAAATGGAACTTGTACACCTGACACAACATATGTGAGGTAGCCAGTGTTTGTCCTAGTCACCCACTTTACAGCCCAAGTACAGCTCTTAAAGTTTCTTCACATGTTTAGTCAACTGTCTCTTGTATTGTCTTAATGTAACTGATCCACATATAAAACAGAAACTGTCTGGGAAACTTTTTTCATTCTCTAGGCATTTTAGCTCTGTCTCCTGTGAAGAAAAAAAAACCCACTGTAGTATGTGGAAAATAATATAAATAGTAACAGCGACAAATATTAAATAAAAAAGTAAAAAATAATGAGTATTTATCGTAAGTTTCAAAATTATCAAGCGTTACGTAAGAGTTACCACGGATTTGGACCTATGGGATGGGGGGGGGGTCTTTCAAACTTTATTTATTTATCCATATTATTATTAATCTTGATTATCTCTTCTTGACTGAAGTTGCCCCTTGAAACATTCGTCTTCCATTATCTGACTGTGAGTATTCTTATTGGCTAAGATTCCTTCTTCATTAAGTTGGCTGGGTTGGTTCTTGATCTTCGATTCTTTCTTGATATATCTTTCAATTAACTTCACATGATGATTTCTTGATGAGTTGAGATGAGTTAGCCCTTAAAGTCATTTTCCTTGAGTTCCGTTTTCTTCTGGAGGTGATCCATTTATCTTGAGTCTTCTTGAGTTATCGTTAAAGCGTTTTCCGTTTTCTTCTGGGATTTTCTCCGTAAAAATTGTGGACTGAGGGATCGATCGCGGGTCTTTGAATCCAAAGGCCAACACTCTGCTGTCAAGCTACGGCGAGTCCGTTAAGTTGGTAATTTAATGGGCTATTTATATGCTCGCGTTGGAAGGAATTTTTTCTCTATGATACATCTTCGCACCTCTACACAGGTCCCTTTCTAGAACGCGGAGCGAATTTAAGGATTGGGGAGAGACTAGTCTTGGATTTCTTAATCGAGGATTACTAGTAGCTCTCCCTCCTACAACCTCCGAGTCTGCGGGATGAGTGGAGTTGATTCAGTGGGATTGAGGAGAGCGTGGCGAAGTCTCTTAATCAATGAGTAATATAGCATCTCCTTCCTGGATCTCCTGAAGTTCCCTGCAGCACCTTTTCTTAATCTCTAGTAGAAGAGCAGGTGCAGTTGTAACGAAGATCAAAAGATTGTTCGGCCTTTTTGAGGGTCACCAGTTATGAGGGGAGGGGGGCTCTTCTTATTATATCTTTTCTTAATTATCTATATCAATCTTCATCTTGACTGAAGTTGCCCCTTAAAACATTGGTCTTCCATTATCTGACTATTCGTATTCTTATTGGCTGGGTTAATTCTTCTTTAGTTGGCTGGGTTAGTTCTTGATCTTCTTTTCTTTTCTTGATGTATCTTTATAATGACTTGCATTTAGCTTGATGTGATGATTCCTTCTCTTGACGACGTGATGATTTCTTAATGAGTTGAGATGATGTCCCGTACGCCATGCTTCGACACCTGGGTGAGCGAGGCATGGACTTTCTGTTAGATTTGTTCAACAGGATCTGGGTGGAAGGTCTTCTCCCAGACTCCTGGCGAATCGCTACTGTGCTTGCCTTTCGCAAACCGGGGAGAGATCAATCTACTCCGACCGGTTTCCGCCCAATCTCTCTAACCTCTTGCGTGTGCAAGTTGATGGAGAAATTGGTAAATGTTAGATTAGCCTTTTTCTTGGACAGCTGAGGCCATCTGTCTTCTGCACAGTGCGGCTTCCTGAAGCTCCACTCCACGTCGGATGCTCTGCTCCGACTGGAAAATGCCGTCTGCTAGGCTTTCCTTCGTAGACAGCACTACGCCACGTTGTTTTTCGATCTGGAGAAGGCCAATGATACCGCATGGCGATACGGTATCATGGAGACTCTCCACACGATATGGGGTGAGGGGACGCCTCCAAATCTTTATATCTAAATTTTTGCGAGATCGTCGATTCCGCGTACGGGTGGGGGGAGCCCTCTCCGGCCCAAAGTAGCAGGAAGAGGGTGTCCCACAGGGAAGTGTCTTCAGTGTCCCACTCTTTGCCCTGAGCATCAACGGCATCACCTCGGTGCGGCCGAAAGATGTTCTCGCTACGCTCTACGTGGACGACCTTTCGATCTCTTTTGGCGCGGCCCAGATGCTAACTCTAGCGCGTCGACTCCAACAGGCATTGAACCGCGTCTCTCGCTATGCCGAAGCGCACAGGTTTCGGTTTTCTTTGGCCAAGACTAAGGTGGTGCACTTGTGCCGCCATCCACGGCTCCACCCCGACCCAGATTTGTTTCTTAATGGGGTGCGCCTGGAAGTGGTTGAATCGCACCGTTTCCTTGGTCTTGTATTTGACCGAAACCTCACCTGGGAGGCTCATATTCGCAGCCTTAGGGTCTCTTGTACCCGCGCCATGGATATTCTCCGTTCCGTGACGTTCAGCGCTTGGGGCGCTGATAGGGCTACTGCCTTACTTTTTTATCGATCCTTTGTTCGTTCGAAGCTCGACTACGGATGTGAGTTTTATGCATCTGCAGCCGAGCGTTTATTGCGGAAGGTGGATTCGATCCACCACACCGGCCTTCGCCTTGCGACCGGTGCCTTCCGCACTTCCCCCATTGAGAGCCTGTTGGTCGATGCTGGGGAGATGCCACTCGCTCTGCGCCGCATGCAGTGCATCACTCGCCTGTACAGGCGAGCACGGTATCTCCCTCAGTCGCCAACAGCTTTCACTGCATCCGCAGCTGATCTCGACGGCGCCTATGCCACCGAGAGACGCCAGTCATACCGTAAGCCCTTTGGGTTTAGGGCCCGGAAACTCCTTCGAGAGCTAGATATAGCTCTCGGGCCGGTGGCGCCCCTGGTGGGTACTAAATTTGGCTATTTGTCGCCACGCCTCTGCTCCCGAAGCTTGTACGGCGCCTGGAGTATTGCGTTCGACCTTTTTAGAGCACATCTTGTGTCACGCTAGAATCGTGCCAGTGTATACGGATGGCTCCAAGTCCGAAGAGGGGGTCGGCTTCCACGCCGTATCCCCTCTGTTTGAAGTCAGCGGGGCTCTGCCAGGCACTGCGTCTGTCTTCACGGCCGAGCTAGTGGCAATACACCACTCGGTACGGGAGATTACGCGACGTGCCCGGTTCGGAGACCGGATTGTTATCTATAGCGACTCACAAAGCGATCTGTGTGCTCTCGGGGCATTGAAATCTCCGCATCCCCTGGTCTGCGATATCCGTGACGCCACGGTTTTGGCGAGCCGGGCAGATGTCGAGATTATCTTCTGCTGGGTTCCTGGACATGTAGGAATTGCGGGGAATGAGCGCGCCGATGAGGGCGCCAAAGAGTCAGCGAGAACTCTTCGACCGGACCAGCGTTTCGCTCTTCCTCACACCGACTACATGGCAGGAATACGGGCAGCTCTTCGGACTGCTTGGCAAAGAAGATGAGAGACGGTCGAAGGGAACTTAAAGTTGCGTGCCATGTCGCCCCGACTGTTCCCATGGACCTATCCCCCAATGCCACGACGGCTTTAGGTCGCTTTCTGTCGTCTCCGAATCGGACACACTCGTGTGACGCATCGCTATTTTATGGAGCGCTCGCCTGCGCCCTATTGCGACCCCCAGACTGTTTGGCACATTCTTGTCGAATGTCCCAGTCTGGGTGATCTTCGCGCACGTTACCTGTTCCGGTACCGGGATGGGCGGGGTCGCTACCGCCTGTCCCTTGTACTCGGGACGAGTGCGTGCACATTGACTGGTGTACTTGTTGACTTCTTGGGGAGGCTGGCCTTCTACCTATTATTCAAGAAGTGTTTTTTGTTTTGTTTTTTGTTTTTTCCCCTTTAGGTTGCACGCTCCTGCGCCGGGGGTATCTCCCCCCGACGCACCAGCTTGCTTCCTTTCCCCCTTTGGGGGTGTTTTTTTTTTGTCTCTTTAATCTTATCTTAAAGTAGCCTAGAACTAGGCCAGTTTTAATACGACGACTAATGCTCAAGTAGGCAGTCGCCAGATGAGCTATTAAAAAAAAAGAAAAAAAATATGAGATGTGTTCTTCTTGATGATTTCTTTTATTCTTGATGAGTTAGCCCTTAAAGTCATTTTCCTTGAGTTATGTTTTCTTCTGGAGGCGATCCATTTATCTTGAGTCTTCTTGAGTTGTCCTTAAAGCGTTTTCCGTTTTCTTCTGGGATTTTCTCCGTAAAAATTGTGGACTGAGGGATCGATCGCGGGTCTTTGAATCCAAAGGCCAGCACCCTGCCGTCACGCTACGGCGAGTCCGTCTTGAGTTGTTAATTTAATGGGCAATTTATACTATCGATTTGGAAGAAAGTTTTTTTCTAATTCATCTTCGCACCCTTACGGACTCATATAACAAAATAAATATCGACTATACTTTCATAAATTGCATAGGTTAGGTTGACAAATACCATATGAACACCCCATTAAAATTATTTCAAAATTTGTTAATAACGTTTGGAGATGTCAGTTTCGGCCCAATCCTGTTTGCATTCAATCACTACGGAACCATCAATGTATTTACATAATTTGCTGGTAATTTACGAGGAACTGGAGGGTAGCAGAAAGAGATGGATGTTATATTCGTGCTTTACGCAAAAAAATACCCCTAGAAATGGTTTTTCTCATTTCCGTTTTTTTTTATTGTTGCATAGTGTTATTAAATATGGCTTGTTGACTATTAACCTGACTTTAACAAGGGCTAGAGGTCAGTGTTATGACGGAGCTTCAGCTATGTCAGGAAGTAAAACTGGTGTGGCTAAAACTATTAAGGAATCTGAAAAGCGATGCCTGTATACCCAGTGCTACGGACACGCCCTCAATTTAGCTTGCTCGGATACAATTAAAAAATGTAAATTGCTGAAAGATGCTTTTAAGGTAACTCACGAAATTAGAAAACTTATTAAAGAGTCTCCTATACGAGATGCACAATTAAAAAAAAAATAAAGCAGGAGTTATCTCCGGATTCCCCTGTTGTCAGATCATTGTGCCCAACACGGTAGACTGTTAAGGTAGATGCGCTCCAAAGTGTGCTCGAAAATTATATAACGTTTGATTAATTATGGACTTGGGGGTCTCAACAATGTCACTGAAACAGGCATGAAGGCCCGCATTCGTGGAGTCCAAACATACGCTAACAAATTTAATTTTCTCTATGGTGTAATGTTAGAAGAAATGGTTTTAAGGCATGCAGACAACTTAAGTACGGCTCTACAGAGGTAAACTTATCAGCCACGTAAGGTCAGTCACTGGCATTTTATGATAATAAAGGCCCTTGAACAAATTCGAGATGACAAGTAATTTAAATTGTTCTGGGGAAATTGTCAATAAAAAAACGCAAAGTCTGAATGATGCAAAAATTCTATGCAAGACACGCAAACCACGTTGGTATGAATGTGAAAATACTGAGCCTTATTATCCAGCAATAATAGAATATCACAATCGAAAAATATATTTAGAATCTTTAGGCTTGATCATTAACTGTATAAAAGGTAATTTCGATCAACCAGACTTTAATATGTACAAAGCCCTCCAACAATTGTTACTTGCAAGTATCAAAGATAAAGAAGTAGATGCTTTATTAGAACAAATAAAAAAATTTTATGGTTATGTCTTCGACAAAAATTTGCTCAAAGCACAACTCAAAATCCTATTGTGCATCTTTTTACATGAGGGGGTGCTTACATTACATGATGTCATCGGCCACATGAAATCTTTGTCACATGCACAGAGAATACTTCTGAACTAAGTCTCAACACTTTATCAAACTCATTTTAGTCATGACTGCTACAAATGCGGTCAGTGAGCGGAGTTTTAGCTCACTGAGGAGAGTTAAAACCTATCTCCGATCTACGATGTCACAGCAAAGATTACATCATGTGATGTTGTTAAATGTACATAAAGACACTGGACGCTATCATTTTGGTGTATGTGGCCAATGATTTCGTGCCAGGCCATGAAGGACGGCAGGCTCGGTTTGGACAGTTTACTATTTTGAATATGGCAAAATCTAGTGTGAAAACAGTCAGTGTGCCCACACAAACAAGATTCTAAACTGAGAAAATATATTTTGATTAAGAGTTGTTCATGTACAGTTAAATGTTCTCCGGGGGGGCGTAGTCCTGTTTTGTGCACTTCTTGCGAGTAATATGATTTGAATATGTATTTATTGCTGAAAAATGCACTAGAATAAACCAAAAACGAATCATAAATCCAAGCCCCGACCCACCCCTATACTTTAGAGAGGAGGAGGGGAAGAGGCTTGGGTCATACCTAACCCCCAAGTATGGCTTCGTTCTTTCAGGGCTCGCAACAGAAACTAAGGGCCTCCCCACTTTCTCTAAAGATACTACGGGCCTGTCATGTATATCCCATCTTAAGGTTCAAAGTAGACCTATTTGCATGTACGCAATGCAATAAATTATGCAATTGAATATTTATATCATTAAATAGAAAATTCAAAGTAATATAAAGAATCCTATTATCACCGTGTATTTATCTAATATGTAGCAATTTCCAGGTCGAAATAAAAGACTAGCTTATAAGCTTGGTTTGAACGTAACTTTTTTAAGTTGCAAGATAGCAGAGTAGATACAGGAACTGCACCCCATTGAGCGAAGCGACGCAGAGTCAACGGCTCGAAACTCCTCACTGTTCTCAAATTATTTTCCTAATGTGATTATAGGAGTTCGTAGTTACCAATATGGGAATTATGTTTAGCCCAATAGGGAAGAACGTCACCAGTAAAGGGAGTTACCGTCCCCATTATTGAAGTAAGAGCCAATTAATGCTTCGTAAACTGATTAAACGTAGAATTCCATGGGTAACCTGGGTAACGGCGATCAAGCAATTCTTGGGAATAAATAAATCAGTGATATAGATAGGAATTTGGGGGCTCGGGGCATTATCTCCTTTGGGAGCCCCAACATACGAATGCTTGATATCATGACTGACATGAAAACAACTCCTCCTTCAATTTTTTTTCTTAATTTTTAAGGATATACATGGCTCATGAGGCCATAAAAATGGCCAAAGAATACAGAGAAAAAAAAATTGGAAACTCCTGATTATAAAACAAAGCCTTGTAGCAACGGCATCACAAAATTTTCACTTTTAAATAACTTCTTATACTTTTCTTGGATAATGCTTGAGCTAATATTTGTCTATATTTTTATCGGCCTCTATATTTAACTGTTTTATTACCTGTTTTTTTTTGTCATTCAAACAAGAGGTAAAGTCCGTCCAATGACTTGAGGCGTTTTGTGATAAGATGATAAATGGTTATTGCATTGATGGTTTCCCATGGTTCAAATCACTTACAAGTGCCTTTAAATGACTAAATGAGGCCTCTGCCAATATATAGCACCACCCAGCGCCAAATCCGAAGGCAGAGTTGAAATCTCCAGGGTCCATAACCCTATGTCCCATGGTCATATGGGTCATTTCATGGCTCTAAATGGGTACAATTGAACTTTACTCCTTTTGAAAAAAAAGCGACGCCTTGACCTGGCGCTTCACTGCAGGTAAAAAGGGATGGGAAACTCGTTTTGGGGTCCCATCTAATGGGGGCCCTGGGTAACTTTTAAATTTGTGCCCCCTCCCCCTCCCATAAGCTACGCAGCTGTAATAAATAAAGTCTTCTTGTTTCTGTGTAAACTTTATTCGGCAGAATATAGGAAGCTTGAATGTTTAATGCTTCTATCTTGACCATGATTACAGATTCAACGTACTCTATAAACAGAGCACTGGAGATCACACTTTTAGATGAGTTAGATTTAACTTTTTTTAGCATAAAAATAAGTTTTTCCGCAATTTTGAGTATCCGTTCTTGCGTGCGAACGTTCATTGGAGTGTTAAAAAATTAGCAAAACAAAATAAATGATACAAAGAACCTCATACCTTCTGAGTACTTTGAAATTTATGTTTTGCATTTCATAATAAAAATTCGGTTCACATACCCTTAAGCATATATCTCTTTTGAAAATATTTCACCTAAATGGACGGAGGTCGTCGAAACGACAGGTTTTAAGTAATTATATTTGGGGGGGAAATAGTCCACTAATTGGACGGAATTCGTCATGACGACTAGGTTTTATGTATGAGCTCATGCAGTTATTGGGCTCTTGCAACATGCTAGCTCTAAGCTTAGCTACTATTCTAACTACTGGGCCATATTGCATTAGAGCCACCCAAAACTGGAGTGGTGGATGCTTCAACATCCAACCAGCTCGAATAAATTAAGGTAAAATAACTATAGGTATGAAAATAATAAAGTAATAGCCACCGTTCATTTGGGAAATAATAGGCTAATAACAGGCAAGTTTTAATAATGTATAAAAATTACACTAAATATTTTTTTAAGACAACTCTTCTAAGGAATTTAAAAATGTGTTTTTCTTATGCAGTTTTATGTGTACTTTTCATATCTGAACCTCGTTTTTCCCGGAAATGCATGTTTTTCCCATAATCGACTGAAGGTCCATAATCGAAGAATATGTATTTCCAGCAAAAACGAGTTTCAGATCTGAAAAGTACACATAAAACTGCATAAGAAAACATATTTTCAAATTTATTTAAACGATCCAGAATCAGAACCAGACCAAACCTAACCAAATCTAACCTAACCTAACCTACAGTGCTGTGCAAATTAATTGGGACAGTGATATAAAAACGAAACATTTCACTATCCATGAATTATTCTCAAAATCATA
Organism: Ceratothoa steindachneri; assembly: GCA_963969495.1. NCBI lineage: Eukaryota > Metazoa > Arthropoda > Malacostraca > Isopoda > Cymothoidae > Ceratothoa > Ceratothoa steindachneri. The sequence goes on from OZ018320.1 coordinate 40,729,295, forward strand.
GCATGCATATCATTTTAATAGTGACAGTTAATAAGAAATATGTCCTTCCTTGAAGTGGGTCTCGTCAGAGAATATCACCTTTTTACAATCTTCTTTGGTCCAATTCTTTGTATTCATGGCCCAAGTCAAACGTTTCACCTTCATATCAGCGGTAAGTAGAGCCTTCTTGAGGGGTCTTTGCGCAGTTCTGCCGGCTTCAAGAAGCCTTCGGCGAATAGTTGACGAGGCGATGTAGGTCTTGGCTGGTCTTTTGTGGGTCTTTTACACTATTGCGTAGAAAAATTTTGTCATCTTGTGCATCTGTTTTTCTTTTTCGACCACATCGTCCACGTTTTTCCACTTCTGCATTACCGGTGACTTCTTGGCGAAATCTATATGGTTGCTCCTTAGCAAAATAAAGGCCTGCAACATCATAGCTATTCAGAATAACTAATTGATCACTCAAGAATCACCTATAACAGGAGTGTGTTATAAAAATTGAAAATTCTTGAGGTGTCCCAATTAATTTGCACAACCCTGTAACCTTACCTAACCTAACCTAATAAAATGAGACAGATTTTATCTTGACGCCCTAGGCAATATTCACAAACATCAGAACATTAACTTTTCCAGTTAACTCACGTTTTGCTAAAACAAAGTTTTCCGCAGAAAACAGCTTATAATCAAGAGGCTAGCACTTGATCGAATGCGGGCATTAGAAGGTCACGTGCCCTTAAACACACTAACCGAAAATTTGCATGTGGTTTTCCGGATTTTCGAATCATTTCCAATTCTATTACAGTAAAAGAAATTTCGATCTTGCGACAATTTACAATTCCTGCGGTATGTAGGGCATTTAATAACTGAATAGCGTTCTCAAAGACTTTACGTATTATTTGGTATTGTGACTTACCAAAACCACCGCACGCCATTTTATGTAACATATTGTCGTGGAATGGCCAGACGAAATATATATATATATATATATATATACGTTGGTACTTTGGGGCTTAGGGTCGAAGTTGGATGAAGACCATTAGTGAAAGAGGAAATTGTTATGAGTCCAGTGGGGATGGTTTATTATTAACTTTGCGGGGTCCTTTTATACAAATATTTTAGAGTGAAAGTTGGCCAAAGATTAACAGGTAGCTGGTACGCGCTGGGGTTGAAAAAGAAATACAATGACGAAAATATATCTTTACTAACAACAACATGATATTTATATTTACAAAAAAATTGGGTTTGAAGGGAATGGTCGCGCAGACGAGGTTAAAGGTCCACACGAGATACAGGTAGGTTAATTAAGGGATTAAAGAGGTCAGATTCAGTTTGGTAATTTAAAGGGGGATTTTAAACCAGAGCGTTCACACAAATAATGGAGCAATGGGGTAAGCCAGATTCAAGATCAATCTTCAGGCGACAACGGTTACGATTAACTTACGTGCTCGTTGCCGAAAAGGGGCCAGTTGGGGTACGATGAATGCGACGGAAGAAGTCAAGTTACCTCTTGCTTCAGACGAGGGAACACTTGTCGAGGCTTCGGAGTCAGCAATCCTCGTCAGGTACTTGCCGATTGACTATGACAGAGTTCACGGATGTCGAAGCTTGCCGATTGACTATGGCAGAGTTCAAGGATGGGGATACTTGCCGATTGACTATAGCAGAGTTCACGAATCGATTTAGCCTTCAACTCGAATCAAAATCACCGCTAGGAAGGGTGACGTCCTTCAGCTCGTTCGCCGGAGTAGGTGGAAGTCTAACAGTGCTGCTCTCTAAACTTAGTCGAAGTGTTATATAGGCGCTTGTTGAGGTGGCTCCAGACGCGCGTGCAAATTTGGGGAAAAGTCGGCGACTCCTTCGGGGGAGGGAGAATCGTGATAACGTTGGTTGGAATGTCCGACGGATTTCAATCTTCGAGCGGAAAGCCAGAATGCATGTGGAGAGGTGACCGTGGGAGACGATGACATCGGTCCCTAAGCAAATACAGCTGGGGCGTGTGATAACGGCGTCGGCCGCCTCCTTGCCCAAGTTCAGCCATGCTTTCACAGCTCCATGCAGTGATCTCAGGATCCACGTGGGTACAGAAGGACACGTGGTCGCCATTTGACCTCATTCTGCTACACATATGAACTGAAGAAACGTCCAAGCGAACCGTCCGAAAAATAACAAAGCATGGTATTGGTTAATCACTCAGAAGACGCACGTGTAGATTGTTTACAGATATAACGTAGCATGGTATTGGCTAATTAGTCAGCAGACGCACGCGTAGAACGTCTGTAGATATAACGTAGCATGCTATTGGCTAACTAGTCAGGCCAAAAGTTGAAGGAAATGGTATGGAAAGATTTAACTGGACCAAAATAATTCCCTTTTTTTGCAAAATGAATAACTACGCTATTATTTATTTACGGAAGGTGAAAATGACATCGGTGAACATTTAAAGAATTGAGAACGTTTATGTCTTTAAAAATTTAAAAATCGCTGTCTAAAAACAAATATCCAAAATTACTATTATTACGTATTTTTGTAGACTAATCCCTATTTTTAAAGCCTAACTATTGTATTTACTATTTCTAGTAGCCATAAAATTTGCATAGAAGTATTGTTATGTATGAGTAAAATAAATACAGTTGTAAGTGAATTTATTATACGCAAATTAATTATTTATAGATAACGCAAACTTAGTAAAAGGAAAAAAAAAATTAGGATTAAAACAACATGGCGCCGAGCGCTTTATGGACATTTGCCTTTCGTAAAATATAAAACTCATCACAATTGTTGTGTAATGACTAGCTTAGAAAAATTTACAAATAGACCCATGCAAAATTAATATATAAATTCATTTGGTTATTCGTTGATTCTAATTAATCATATGGCGTTATTTTTGTAAGCTTTGACGGTAAATAATACATTTTGGGCCAAAAGTAAAATTCATACACAGTGAGCGGAATTAGTGATAAAATATATTTGTAATGATCAATTACACCAATGTAATCAGACTGTTTGTGTGAGTTGGTTTATAAATAATTATTTAATATATATATATATATATATATATATATATATATATATATATATATATATATATATATATATATATATATATATAAATATATATATATATATATATATATACATATATATATATATATATATATATATATATATATATATATATATTGTGTAAAAAATTATTATTATTATTCAAGTAAAGAAGCACAAATAATTATCAAGGACAATTTCCACGCCATCGCTCTGCCAAAATAAACTACGAAGAACTGAAATAATTATTGCCCCAATATATCTTAGTCCAGTCGTCTTCTCGGCCGTACCAAATTGAAGCAATAAGCCTCCTGCTATTCGAGGAAGATTGAGGTGGAGTTAAATCAATATGCTGGTGGCATCATCTCCATTGTCAATCCCACATATCAGGGGGAACATCACTTCGATTTTTCCTCGAAGAAAGCCTCCAATTGGTTACAGTAATGTATTTACTGTGCCAAATACTTATACTTTGGACCAACTACATTGGTAAACCCCAGCATCGAACAGTTTGGATGAAGACAGTGACGGATTTGACAGAACAACAGACTTCATCACACCTCGTTTTTACCGTCATACTGAAATCCACAGTCTTCAATGAAGCCGCAGTCGCTAGATGGTTCAACATAGTGGAAGCACAATTAAATATCTCCAGAATTACTTGGGAAGATAAAAAAAATCATGGTTTTGGCTGCGTTGCCACCCGAGACTAGTCGACTTCCACCAACGATCATCTCTTCGCAGAGCTACTCTCAACGATGAATGGAAGTTATTAGACTCTTTGAGACAACGAATCCAGAATTATTTGAGAAACAGATTTATACGTGTGCACTCACTGGTCAACCTTCAATCAACTAGGAAGAGTTCAAAGAACCGCTAATCACGTTAGCGTATGTGAAAACATAGTCTGGTACAAGTTTGTCCAGTCTCTACCTAGGAAAATAACACCCATTATCGTCGCCCAAAAGAACTTAACACTGGCTTAAGTTGGGAAGTTATCAGACGAACTTATGTCATTCGTTCAGGCACAGTGATTCGATGTTAATAACAGCAATAATAGTGAAAGTGTTCAGAATGCAACTAATAATGTCCAAATCCAGTTCTTATTCAGGCTTTTAACGGTGTATATAATGTGAATGGTGCAAATCCAGTGCCAGGTTATAAGAATTTTAATAGATTTTTCGATAAAATTCAGTGCCGAGCAGTAATAATCCTAAGAATTTATCGATAGGTGTGCAACCATTCCATAGGAATCAAAGGCCTCTTGAGTGTCGTGCACATATTTAAAACGATACAAATGCGAGATAGTTTAAACCGTGGTGTAAGTGGCAAAAGAAAGACTAGTAAGTGCAAATGTAACTCATGCGAAAGAACTCTATATTTCATTCGCAAAACTAGCCCTGCCCTGCAAGCCGCAGTATATGCAACGACAGGTCTACTCTCGTTAGTTACAGTCCCCGCTAAAGGGAATAAAAATAACTCTTTTTTAATATATACTAGTGTGTGTCTATAGTGGAGTTAAAATTAATTGACTTTTGTGCGATGAAGCAATCTACTATAAACATTTCTACTACTAATGGTGAATCTATTAAAGTTTATGTTGAAATTAAGGTGGAGGTTGCGATTCTAACTTTACGCGGTTCGTTTAGATGGATTTTTATTTTGGCAGATACGACTTCACCATTATAAAGTGCAGACTTTTTAGGACATTTTGAACTTTTGGTGAATTTTTTCCGTGGTGTGATAATTCATAGCAAAATGAGTCTAGTTTCAAAGGTGCACTGATTAAATGGACAAGTGATTATATTAGATAGAAATAACTTATCACACGTGCAACCCAATGTAAGTAAAATTTTAAAGAAACATGAGCGAATATTTAATCCTAGATTAGGAGAAGTGCGTTCTTCTGCACCAAACTCAGTACTTCATACAATCGAAACAGATAGTTCGACACCGACTTTAACGCACCCAGGCCTCTAGTATTATATAATCAGAGTCTATCTCAATGATGGTAATCTATGTTTGAGAATAATGAGCCAATTTTTTATCCAATTTACTACAATAACGCCAAATCATAGAGCTCGAAACCTTGACATTAGCTATTTTATATAGCATTTTATCGAAAAGAGAGAGAGAGAGAGAGAAAGAGAGATGGCAACAGCAAACCAGAGGGACAGACAGACAGCGATGGAGAAAGACAATCAGGCATAGAGAGAGAGAGAGAGAGAGAGAGAGAGAGAGAGAGAGAGAGAGAGAGAGAGAGAGAGATAGAGAAGTAGAGGGAGGTACATGTGAATGTAGGTAGATGTAGAGGTAGAGAGGGGTAGACGTCAAGGATGGGAGAGGTATGCGAGAGCTACAAGAAGCTACGAGGAAAATAAGTACCCTAGAAGACCTTACGGTCCATACAAGGAGGGTACTTTAGGCGCAATCCTCGAAGGTGTCCGTTGACAACCTCGAAGATCACTCGCGAGGATCTTAACGGCGATTTCGCAAGACTCTATCTAGTCTTGACTTGAAATGGTCAACAGATTCACTGTTGACAACTTCCGTCGGAAGTGCGTCCCAACTACCATAGATACTGTATGTGAAGAATTTCCCACAAAGATCACGGTGGTATCGCTTCAGTTCAAGTTTGTAGCAGTGATTTCTTGTTCTCCCCTCGCTGAGCTGGAAAATATCCCCGTAGTTCAGTCTGTCGAAGTCTCGAAGTATTTTAAACACTTCGATAAGCTGACCATGTAGTCTCCGGGTCTCCAGCGAGAACATATCTAATTATCTTAATCTATTTCCATAACTTTTATGTCTGACAGAGGGAATCAGTTTGGTTGCCCTGGCTTGCACGCGTTCCAATCTCGCGATGTCTTTTCAGAATGAAGGACTCCAAAATTGTACGGCATACTCCAGGTGCGGTCGGATGAGGGAGTTGTACGGACAAAGTACTATCTCCTTGTTCCGATATCCAAACTGGCGCTTTATATACCCTAACATCCTTTGGGCTTTTTTCTCCACCTCAATACACTGTTTCGAGAACTTGAGGTCACTAGTAATAGTTACACCCAGGTCCTTCTCAGTGTCGGTGGATTCGAGGGCAGTGCACTTAAGGATATATGGTGATTGGGGATTTCGGTGGCTGATATGTATCACTTTGCATTTGTTTACGTTGAAAGTCACTTGCCGTGTATCAGACCCCTCCCCAATCTTCCGAAGAAAACCTTGCAGGCGGGCAGTATTTCCATCCTTTGCAACGTTCATACCAAGCTTGGTATCGTCGGCAAATTTTGAAATCTTGGCAACCATGTCACCGTCCATGTCGTTGACGTAGATGATGAATGGTAGTGGTCCCAGGACAGAACCTTGAAGCACTCCGCTAGTAGATGCTTTATAAACCTACTGTCCAACTCGTTGAAAAGGAGAGAGATCTGTAGCAGATACTAGGAGAACTTGTCGAAGACAGAGTGTGTATCGTCATGGGGATTTCAACACACAAGTTGACTGGGAAACCAGAGAACCCTGTGGTGAGAACGCACTACTCCTGGAGGTCGCGAACAACGAGTTCCTCACTCAATGGGTGAGAGAGCCAACGAGAGGAGACAATATCATCGACTTGGTTTTCACCTCTGAGGATAACATCGTTGAGGACCTCTCTATTGGCGAAGAGCTCGGTGGCAGTGACCACCGACTAATTAGATTTGTAGTCAAAGTCCCCAAGGCTGGGCCTGCAACTAGTAAAGCGAGGAAACTTGATTTACGAAGAGCAGGCTTTGCAGGTCTTCGTGCTGGACTAACTGACGCGAGGCTAAAAGTATGCGATGTTGTTGAAGACTCGTGGAACAGTTACAAAACCACATTCATGAGTCTTCAATCGCGTTTCATCCCTCTGAAATGCCCCCGTCGGTCTTCTGTTCAACCAAAGTGGTTTAATCGAGGAATCGGCCAACTGCTTCGGGAGAAGAGAAATGTGTAACGGCAATCGAAGATCTCAGTTCACTTTGACGAATACCGGAGACTAGCCAGGAGAGTGAAGTCCATCATATTGGCGGCTAAGTGGTCTGAGGAACTCCGAGTGGCGAGACTCTGTAAAGAGAATACCAATGAGTTTTTTGCATATGTAAACAGCCGTAAACCAATTCGTCGAACGATTTGCCCTTTGAGGAATGAGGAGGGGACATTAAAGCATTCAGATGCAGAAAATGCTAACCTCCTCATCGACTACTTCTCTTCAGTGTTTACTGAAGAGTGTGGTCCCATCCCCCAGCCAACGAGTTCCTACTCGGGGGAAAAGCTGGAGGATATGGACTTCACCGAAGTAGAAATATAAAAGAATATCAGTGACCTAATGACGAATAAATCACCTGGCCTGGATGGGTTTCTACCTAAAGTGTTGAAAGAAGTGCGCGATCAAGTGTCACGACACCTGAGCGCAATCTTTAACATGTTAATCCAAACCGAATGCGTTCCTAGAGACTGGCGTGAAGCGGAGGTGACTCCTATCATTAAGAATGGAGACCGTAGCCAACCGTCGAACTACCGACCTATCAGTCTGACTTCGAAAGTCGTTAAACTCATGGCAAGCATCATGGTGGACAAAATGACGTCGCATTTAGAGTCAAACCTGCTACTGAGGAGTTTTCAGCACGGCTTCCGAAGGCAACGGTCATGCTTGACGAACCTTGTGGAATTCTCCTACTTCGTCTTCAGTGAGCACAATCGGGACAAGGCGGTGGATGTGGTCTACTTAGACTTTCAGAAAGCCTTTGATAAGGTACCACACCGCCGCCTTCTCCGGAAAGTGCGAGCGCTGGGCATAGACGGAAAAGTAGCCGGTTAGATACAGAACTGGCTAAGTGGCAGACGACAACGGGTGGTGGTGAATGGACAGGCTTCTGAGTGGGTGCCCTTTACTAGCGGGGTGCCTCAAGGTTGTCCTGGGGCCACTACTATTCATCATATACGTCAACCATATGGACGGTGACATGGTCGCCAAGATTTCTAAATTTGCCGACGATACCAAGCTTGGTATGAACGTTGCAAAGGATGGAAATACTGCTTGCCTACAGGAAGATCTTCGGTAGATTGGGGAGTGGTTGGACACGTGGCAAATGCCTTTTAACGTGAGCAAATGCAAAGTGATGCATATCGGCCACCGAAGCCCCCAATCTCAGTATATCCTTAAGGGCACTGTTCTTGAATCCACCGACACTCTGAGAAGGACTTGGGTGTGACAATCACTAGTGACCTCAAGTTATCTAAACAGTTCATTGAGGCGGAGAAAAAGGCCCAGACGATGCTAGGCTACATAAAGCGCCAGTTTAGATATCGAAACAAGGAGATTGTACTGTGTTTGTACAACTCACTTTTCCGACCGCACCTGGAGTATGTCGTACAATTTTGGAGTCCTTCATTTTGAAAGGACATCGCGAGATTGGAACGCGTGCAAGCCAGGGCAACCAAACTGATTCCCTCTATCAGACATAAAAGTTATGAAGATAGATTAAGGGGATTAGATCTGTTCTCGTTGGAAACATTTAGACTGCGTGGTCAGTTCATCGAAGTTTTCAAAATACTTCGAGGCTTCTACAGTGTTGACTACAGGGATATTTTCACACTTGTTGAGAGCAGAACAAGAAATCACGGCTTTAAACTTGAACTGAAGCTTTACAACCGCGATCTGTGTGGAAAAATTTTCACGTACAGTATCTGCAGTAGTTGGAACGCACTTCCAGTGGAAGTTGTCAACAGTGAATCTGTTGACCAGTTTAAGTCAAGACTAGACAGGGTCTTGAAAAATGGCCGTTTAAGGACGTAAAACATTTGAGCAGAGATGTGCTCGCTCGATTGCCAGTCCAAAGGTACCCTCATTGAATGGACCGTAAGGTCTTCTAGGGTACTTTCTTTCCTTGTTACTCCTTTTTACCAAGAGACTCAACCAAAGGCTTTTTATTGGCCTGCACTTCCAGTGGAAGTTGTCAACAGTGAATCTGTTGACCAGTTTAAGTCAAGACTAGACAGGCTCAACCAAAGGCTTTTTATTGGCCTGCACTTCCAGTGGAAGTTGTCAACAGTGAATCTGTTGACCAGTTTAAGTCAAGACTAGACAGGGTCTTGAAAAATGGCCGTTTAAGGACGTAAAACATTTGAGCAGAGATGTGCTCGCTCGATTGCCAGTCCAAAGGTACCCTCATTGAATGGACCGTAAGGTCTTCTAGGGTACTTTCTTTCCTTGTTACTCCTTTTTACCAAGAGACTCAACCAAAGGCTTTTTATTGGCCTGGAAACCAACCTGGAAACAAAGGGTCGTCACCACGGACCGATGCTATCAGAGGCACCCGTCAACGGTCAATGGGAATGGTCAATAATTACGCGCCAGGGAAGGGGTTCACGGGGGCACTACCCTCATCCCATTCATTGTAACCCAACGCCTAGGACACCTCTATTCCTAGTCTCTCGCAACCAGTGAGCGTTGATTGGCATTGTTTAAAGAGGTTCCAAAGCCTCTCTTCTGACGCATGAGGTAGCTGCCAGGTCCTTATATGTAGATAGATGAAAAAAAGGGTAAGAGTGACATGATAGGAGTAGGGTTTTTCTGGTTTTTTTTTGTATAATAACTGGAATAGATAGGATAAAAGTGAAAAAGTAGAAGGATAGAGTAGAAAAAGGAAGGAAGGACGCACTTAGTCTGGAACCTCGTTTCCGACCAAATCGACAAGGCAAGCCCTACCAGGGATACCCAGAGAGAGGTACCCCCGTCGGCATAGCTCGAAAAGTCAAAGGTACACACAAGCTCTCTTCCCGCGACAAGGGGGCGTCACCTCTCCCTCTAGCTCCCCCCTCCCCAGAGAGAGAGAGAGAGAAAAAAAAAGAGAGAGAGGTAGAGAAAGGTAAACAAAGATAGAGTTGAGGTAGAGGGAGAGAGAGGTATAAGTAGAGAGAGAGATAGAGGTAGAGTGAGGTAGAGGTAGAGATAGAGGTAGAAAGAGGTAGATAGGTATAAGTTAGTGTTAGTATCGACTTCCGCCGGTGTTAGGGAGGCTAGTCTTAATTTGTTAATGAAGGATTATAGGTTATGCAGCAAACTCTGATTGATTGTGTTGGAAAAGTTAAATGCTTTTGCAGTTGCTTTGAGATGAATTGAGTCCTAAATTGTCTTGTTAGTTTGTAATTATTTGTAAAAAGGGATGAAAGATGAATTGAATATTTGAAAATATATTGTTGAAGTTTGACAAGAAGAATGAAAATTGAAAAGAGGCTGCGACGATGCAGTCTCAAAGTGATTTGATTGATTTGACAGTACGTGCAAGGGAACCAAAGTCTCCTGCAACGTAAATTATTCGAGAGTAAATGGTTACACCACTACTAAAAACAAAGCTAAGCACTGACTTTATTCCCGTAAAGAGCCTAAATTAACTTACTGTTACTTTATAGATACTGCTAATATTATATTTAGAAGGAGAGAAGTTAATTCGAAAAGGTAAGATGAGATGGCTAACGGTCCTTTTCTCTCTGTTTGAAAAGGGGTGTAGGACAACACAAAACACGTGTGACCTCTCATTACTCGCTCTTGACAATCTCTGATTTTTGAAATGTGTAACTGACTAAGAAAAGGGGGAGGAAGATCGAAGGAATTACCCTCCTAATTTCACGCTTATAAAATGAGCTTCCACCCTACTCCAACCCCAAGTGGGGGCGGGATGCATTAAGAGTATCACAAGGAGGTCTGGGTAAACTAGAAAGTACGGGTACGGTTACCGGTCTCCGTCGACCACTCGTCTCAACTTTCAACAACCTAGCTGCCGAATACTCACCGCAGGTCCTTAAACAGAAAATGGATACCCAAAGATGTGAAAATTTACCTGTCGAAAATATTTTTCTAACCCTAGAGAGCTAGAAAGAGAAGAGAAAGAAGTAGAGAAAGAATAAGAGATAGAGAGGTAAATAGAGAGATTTGAGAGATGTAAAGAGAATTGGAATGGGAGAGGTAGAAAGAGAGAGATTGAATGAGAAGTAGAGAGAGAGGGGTAGATAGAGAGATATAGATTAAGAGGGGCATAGAGAGGGGAGTTAAGAGAGAGGTATGCAGAAAGAAGTCGAGAGAAATGTAGAGAGAGAGAGAGGAAGGAAAAGTTAGAAATAGAGAGAGTGGTAGAGAGAGAGGATGAAAGAAAGTTAGATTAAGAGGCAGGTAACGAAGGATAGAGGTAGACAGAGTGAGAGTTAAAGACAGTGAAGTAGAGGGATAGGCAGAGAAAGAGAGGAGAGGGGGGGGGTCTCGCAAGGAGTCAGAAGGAATAGTAGTACCTCGAAGGACATTGCTGAACATACTGAGGAGGTACTTTGGGAAGAAAGCTCTAACATGTAGCATGATAAAAAGCATAGCACAGTTGAAGGCTCTTCCCTCCCACCTCTTCCACTCGCTTTTGTGGGTGCATAAAGCGGAAAAGATACCCGATTGTGATATGAAAAAGGACACAATCAGAATAGCTAAAACGTATTTAACTTACTTTTACAATCTACTTGACACTACGTTCTATACATATTCATGGATTACATCATCCAGTTTAAATATGAACTGTTCTACAGGCGAAACATTTGTTCCCTCGGCTGGAAGACGATTCTATGTATCGCAGATTTTATACGAGAAGTAGGTCCCGCAAATGCTAGTCTGGAATGGGGGCAAAATCCAGCTTGCAACCATGGTTACGTGTTGGATTTGTGTTTTACGTGAACATCCTCCTGTAGTCCACGTTTTCTACACCCCTTCAAATCTTGAAGGTCTCTATTAATTGGCCTCGTAATCGGCAGGTCGACAGTGAGAAAAGCCCCAATTCTTGAAGCTGACGCTGATAGCATTTGTGCCTAAGTGAATGAATTAACTTGGTGCTCCGGGACTGGACCCGTTCCAGTCTATCTATGTCCTTACGGAGTGTAGGGGACCAGAATTGAACGGCTAACTCCAGGTGAGGTCTGACTAGAGAGAGGTAAATTTTGAGGACAATCTTTTGTTTCGGAAATGAAATTGCCTCTTTATTTATACCCATAGTCTTTCTGTTTTTTGTTTTTTTCTACATCGACACTCTGCCTGGAAAACTTTAGGTCGCTGCTGATTTGTACGACTAAGTCCTTTTCCAGGTCAGTCACCTCCAGAATTCTACCTAACAAGTACTAGTCTTCTCGAAGATTGGCATTGCCGATGTGCATCACCTTACACTTGTTAAGGATGAATGGCATCTGCCAAGTCTCAGGCCACTCTCCTAACCTCTGAAGGCTATTCTGTAGGCTTTCCACTCCTTCGCCTGAGCTCACCCACCCTATAATTTTGTGTCTTCCGCGAACTTGGATATTGAGCAAAGCAACCCATCGTCTATATCATTTATATACATGATGAACAAGAGAGGACCGAACACTGAACCCCGGGCTCCCCACTACTCATGGGAACCCAACTCTAGGTTACCCCGTCTATTTTCACTTTTTGCCGCCTGCCTGACAACCAGTTTTCAGTCCAGTCGGCCACCCTACCTGTGATGCCAGCCGCGCGGACTTTGCACCTCAACTCAGAGTTGCCAGATCTTGCGAATTTTCACGATTTTTGCTACTTTTTAAAATCGTGTAATACTTTTTTATGCCTCTGCTACTTTGTGAATTTTATGCTACTCCATTTGATAATCGTGCTACCTTTTGTGCTTTTCAACCATACTTAAAAAAAAAATCGTTTAGGAAAAATACATTTACCTCACTCTGTAGTTGTTAACTGTAAAATTTCTAACATAGAAAGAGTAGGAATCGAGATTCTTTTCTATGCATTTGATCAAATTTCAACTTTACAACTTGCCACCGCAATAGTGTTTTAAAAAGTAGTTTCTTTAGATCCTCTTTAATTACATATTTAAAATTATTTTCACCGAAATTGAATTTAACTCAAATGCAAGAATTCCATTAATTTTATTTGTTTTACAATTTAAATTTTATACCTTATGGTTTCAATTACTTACAAACCGCGGATTATTATACCTCCTTAATACGAATCATGGTGATTGATGCAGATGGTGTTTTCACATGTGGAACTGCGGAAGTTCCCGCAGGTATCAATTTGAATTTAAAAGTATTTACTTTGTAATCGTTTTGCATTGATCTACTTAAATTTATTATTTTGTTTGTGATTTATTTTTAATTAAAGTGTGGTTATGTTAAGTGACCATTATAAGCAAAGCGAATAAATTACATTTCCAAAGATCGTGTTTTTTGAATCCCATGTTTGAAACATGGCTGGAGGAATTAAATTGACAATACTAAAGCGTATTGTAAGGTATGTAAATTCGAATTGAGAGCACATAAAACTGACTTAATTAAACACGAATTTTCTGTGAAACACAAACAAATTCTGAACTAATAACATTCTCGAAAAAAAAACTAGAAAGAAGTTCTTTGAAAATCGTAATCAAATTGATGCATTAGAAATAAAACTTTACAGCGATACAATCTATTGATCAGTTGAGTTAAATTTTTAAGAAGAGTGATGCAGTAACTACGAGTAGTTCATCAGCTTCAGAGACTTTGCGTTTGCATAAAAGAGAGAAGATGTTACCTGAATTGCTCAAAGAACAGGTAACAGAAATATACAAGTTTTCATTTTCCTTAATACTTAATGAATATACGGATATTACATACTGTAAAAATCATTCACTTTATACTCTAATGAACGAAGACAATCCGAACCTAATTTTAATGAAATGCATCTGTCATTCGCTTCACTTAGTATGTTCACATGCCTATGAGCATCTACCATCTAGCTTAGATTATATGATTATATAATTGGTTTCATCGGTCTGCCTTAAGAAGAAAATCTTATATGGATTTAGATAGATGGAAAGAACTCATTACAATTGATTCCACTCTCTTCAACTAGATGGCTGGCAAGAATCAACTGCGTCAAAAGAATCCTTAAAATTGGGATTCTAGAAAACTTAATCTTCAGCCTGCTTCTTCCTCAATCTGTGATAAATATCTTGCAAGAGAACTCCACAAAATGTACACGGATCCAGTAAATGAGTTGTAGCTTACATTTTTAATGCCAATTTTAGCAGATTTTGAACTAATCAATTTGCTCTTTCAAACTAAACAAGCTGGGAATAGTAAATTACTGAAAGAACTTGAAGATTGTACCCTTACTATGCTAAGAATAATAATTTATCCACAAAATGCGAATCTCGAAGTTGATACGAACTCTACAAATATTTACTTGCCTATTCAAAAAGTTGACTTTGGTTATGTATTTTCAAATCACCTGACAAGTAAATGTTAAATAATCTCATCAGAAGTCCTAAAATATATCTATCAAAGGTGTCATAACTTTCTCAAGACTTGCTGTAAAGGACTTCTGAGCCGAATCTCTTCAAATTAGACAACTTTGAAAAAAATTAATAACTTTTCACCCAACATTTGCCTTAATCCAGCTCATCCTCCTTTTTTCTGATCTGCCTTTAGAACTAGCAGACCAGTCTAAATTGGATATTCTTGAAAATCAGTGGAGACAAATGCTTAACATTCAATGGAAGGATGTTTTCACCTCTGAATCTGAGCTTCCAAAGGATGGAGTATTATTTTGGTGCCACATTTTTAACACTAAAAATGCAATTGGAAACCCTGCATTAAGAGATTTAGAAACATTTGCTTTAAAGCTATAGAGTTTACTATTAAGCAATGCAAATGAAGAAAGGGTATTTTCAAGAGTGACATCAACAAAGACTAAACTTAGGAATAGAATGTGCCTTGAACTTTAAGATTCTATTCTTAGAATTAAAATGATTTTGGAAGAAAAAAGAATTTGTTTGCTCACAACGGAGGTCAAACTTATTGGCCGGTAGTTACCCGGGTTTTCGCTATCTCCCTTCTTAAATATGGCGGTCACGTTCACCGTCCTCCAGTCCTCTTGCACTCACATCCCTCGTATCTAGCGATTCGTTGAAGATCGCAGTAAGTTGTAGCGCAACCTCACCGCTCAGTTCCCGAAGGACTCTAGGAAGAAAGCCATCTAGACCTGGAGACTTGTACTGATTAAGGTTTTTTATTCTAGCATCCACTTCTTCATTGTCTAATAGTATTTCGCTTAGGTTCTCCCCTTCATTAAGATACACTACCGGCCTCAAGGTCGGAGCGTCTTCTTCCCTTGTGAACACATAAGTGAAGTAATCGTTCGACACGTTAGCGATAGCCAAATTTGACTCTTGCAAAACGCCAACCTCGTCTCTTAAAGTGCCTATGAGCTGGTGAATTAGTTTGTATCTATTTACGTGCAGGAAGAATTCCTCTTGATTCTATTTGCAGAGGGGTGTGACCCGAAGTTCCTCGTCGCGTTTATCTTGGCGCACCAATAATGTTTTAAAAGTTCTAATATTTTTTATGTACTGCATAAGATATTTTTTGCTACCACTACTTTTTCTGTTTCGAATTGCTGATGCGATGCCGTGATTGAACCATTTCGGTTAAGTAGATTGTTCATTCATCTCTTTTGGGGGAACGAAAGTGGTCTACTAGTTCATGAAGTGATCTTTGAATCTCAGCCAGTTGGCTGAGGTACTTTCACTACTCGCACGTTCCAGTCGACCTATCTCATCTCGTAGACCGTTGAAGTTCGCACGGCGGTAATCGGGTTTGTAGACAGCAACGCGAGAGGGACTACCGCACGGAGCGCATATGGTGAATAAGAGTGTTCGGTGATCGCTACCGCCCAGACATTCACCCGCATTCATGGCATTATCGGTGGTGAACACCAAGTCCAACAATTTCTCACCTCTCATCAGCTCTTCGATCCACTGTTATTGTCAGCGAAGTCGATGAGTCGTCTCCCCTCCCCGTAGCACGATCTATTACCCCAGTCAACTCCACGGCAATTAAAATCGCTCATAATCAGGGTTGGGCAAATCTCCACCAACTCAGCAAGTTTAACGTACAGTTTTGAGTCTGCTTCCTCGGGCTGCCTTTGCGGCCTGTATACTAGGAGTAGATTTACATCTACTCCTAGGATCTCGTGGACACTTCTAACATTGCAATCAACCGCGATAAAGCAATTACGGAAGTATAACAATACTTGGCCACCTTCTCGATTGGCTCTATCGTGGTGGAACATCGAGGATATAGGGAGGAAGAGAGAGAGGTAGAAAGAATGAGGTTAGAGAGAGAAAAAAAAATGGTTGATTTGTGACAAATACATATATTGTTTAATATAAAGAAACGTATCGTCGTTTTTTATTACTGTCCTGGTTTAATGTAATTACCAATACCATATTGATAATTCTGCCATCCACGCGGTCTCTCCCTCTATTATCTAAATGCTCCCATTCCATTATCGGAATTCTCCATATACAATTTCTCTCCCATTGATAGAAATCAATTTAGTTATGAATCTTTTAAATCCATCAGAATCGTATTAATAAAAGCTTTTTACGGTTTATTTAAGGTGTTTATTATTTACCCAACTCATCTTTAAACAAAGTTTAAAACTTATATTACAAATCACTCTAAATAGTCATTGATTTTAGACAATTAACACGGAATTTTCATGACATAGACGAATTCAGATAATTACAATGGTCTTTTACCACAGGCCTTTTCTAGCAAACAGAAAGAAGGTACACTATGCACTTTAACCTTTTGCGATATTTATTTTACTTTTATTTGTAATTAATTGGGATAAATAAGAATGAGCAAATGTGACTTTCTTCTTTGCAATTTTTTTCTCGATCTCGTATTTACATTCAAATATTTTGTTCAGGATCCGTCAATTGAAATAACAAATCGAGGTCTAAATCTTCTTTCCCTGCTTAAGTCCAACCTATCGATTGCCAAGTCAGTCAACCTCGTCATAAACATTGATGCCAAATTGAATACTACTGAATAATACACACACACACACACACATATATATATATATATATATATATATATATATATATATATATATATATATATATATATATATATATATATATATATATATATATATATATTATAAATCAACAATAATGTTCTAGTCAATGAGGTTAGGTAAGGGTAATAATAAGGTTCCTTAATCTTCAAAAGAGGTCTCCTGGAGTTCCTCAATCCTCTTCAGGAGCGTTACTTATGTGACAAGGCAACCAGTGTATGGTTGCCTTATTATTACTTTTACCTAACCACATATATATATATATATATATATATATATATATATATATATATATATATATATATATATATATATATATATATATATATATATATATAATACATAGTATTAATATTGGCATATCCGCCGGGACAAGCTTGGGCTAAACAATTCAATAACGAAAGAAATTTGGCACCGACGAAAGGTATATTAAGATTTCATGTGAGGCAAATAATGGGGAAAACAAAGCAGCCAGTGCCGAGCGAAATAGACCCGAGAACAGCTCTGCTCTCTGCGAGTGTTTGCACGTTTTGAATGTCACTGTTAAATGCCAAATTCTCAGCTGCTTCTTTGTAAGCGATGCGTTTCCTAAAAAGAGACCATATGATTATTCTCATTCGGTGAAATATGTGATGTTGATGTGAGTGTTAAGTTAAGAAAATTTCATAATAATTGTGACTATTTAGATATGGTTGTTACGACGTCGTGACGCAAGGTGCTCGGTCAATGACTTGCAAGTTTACGAAAATTATTATGCTCACTATTAAATATAATTTTGGTGATATGCGATAATGGAATATATAATTCAGTGGTAATATTTAAAATAAAATAATGCCCATAATTTCAATAATGAAAGTATTCGAGCGATATCTTGATCACTGCGTGATATTTATCAATTACCTACTTGTGCAAGGACAAATCTATACCTAATTAGGAAGGATGCATATTAAATATCAGACCCCAAAGAAATTCTGTTATTTTTCAAATTTTCAATCTCACAGAATATATATATATATATATATATATATATATATATATATATATATATATATATATATATATATATATATATATATATATATATGATACACAAGGGGCGGTCAATAAGTTTTGCAATTCGGATATAGGAAAAAGAAATATGAAGAAAAATTGTTTAATTATTTTTCAATATAACTACCCTCGACTTCAATGCACTTGCGCCACTTGTCCCTGAGGCTTCGAATTCCCGACAACCAGAAATCTCCCGACTGCTGTTCAATCCACTCCTGGACGGCGAGCTGGACATTTTCATCGTCCCCAAACCAGCCTCCACGCAGTGCAGCCTTGAGCTGGCGGAATGAAAAGTAGTCGCTAGGGGCCAGATCTGGACTTTAGGGGGGATGGTTGAGCTCCTCGAATCCGTCATCGCGCAAGGCAGCTTGTGAAACTCTGGCCTTGTGGACTTTGACGACGTTGAAGTCGATCATGGGACGTGAGGTTTCTAGGGACCCAACGGGCAGAGACCTTGGTCATGGCCAAATTGTCGTGGATGATGTTGATAACACTTCCATGTGATATTCCAAGTTCTCGCTCGATTTCTTCGACCTTCACCCGTCGATTTTCGAGGATCCTCCTCTCCACACGGGCCACATTGTCCTCGTTGGTCACGCCTGACGGGCGTCCTGGACGGGGGTCATCTTCAAGGGACTCACGACCATGGCGGAACTTCCTATTCCAGCGAGCAATGGTTGCATAGGAAGGGGCGGTGTCGGTGTACGCTGCAATCATGCGTTTATCGATCTTTTTTGCATTCTTGCCTTCCTTGGTCAAAGATTTGATCACTGCGCGGTGCTCAACCTTCTGCATTGTTGAAAAAATTGTGACTGACGATCTGCGATCAGCTACTGCTTTTTAAATAGACGAGGCAGGAGCGTGCGGCTGCAGGTCCTGACTTGTCATAACTTGTCCTAACACCCCCACAAACAGCCATCCCCCTTCCTCTGTTTTGCCCTACCGATTCACAACACTTATTGACCGCCCCTTGTATATAAATATATATATATATATATATGAAATGAATAGTTCACAGGTAACACGTGAGGTTCGCAATGAATGCAATGTCCTGCAGGAAAAATGAAAGGTGCTTCCAAGTACTTTCCAACTTTATTCCTTTATCCTTTACTAGCTTATATATACCCTCATTATAATTTTTTCTCTTGTAGTTATTCTTGAGAATGAACCGAACAAAGTTCGAAAGTACTTGGAAGCACCTTTTCATTTTTCCTGCATGACATTACATTCATATATATATATATATATATATATATATATATATATATATATATATATATATATATATATATATATATATATATATATATATATATGATAAAGGTGAAAGCAAGGTTAATTTAACTGACGTTTCGGATTGGATTTGTAAAAACATCAGAAACTGTACATATTTATTTCACTTAGGAGACAGGTTTCGGAAGGGACCATACCAGCTTCCTTCTTCAGTCCAAAAACAATTGACAGAAAAGTAGTTAAAAATCTTTTTGAAAAATGAAAAAGTACAAATCAAAAAGCTTTTGAAAAGACAAAAGAAAGTTAAAACAGTAATTATTTTTTAAATTTTTAATTAAAAAGAAGTTTTCAAGTTTACCCAATTATTATTTCATGATATTTAACGCTCAAACACACCATTCATTCCGTAGCCACTGTACAACATAATATATGTCCTTCCTATCCCTAGGATACAAACAAGGAGAAATTGAATTTCAAAAATTGACTCCTTAAAATAAAATACACTTTTACCTGGAATTCAAATTTTAAATTATAACAAATGAAAGTCAGAGACTTAATTATTTATATTATTTTTCCTTTTGAAATTAGAACTGCCTACCCAACTTTAGTTTTTTCTCTATTGGTTGAAGGTTTCTTTTCGAAATAGCCAAATGTTATTTTCTCCTTGTTCCAAAGCAACCCCTCATTAATTGCTGCATCCATCGTGTTTTACGCTTGGTGGGGTACTTTGCCCCCTTTGCGCCAGACATGCCTTCTGCAATTCGTTTCCTCACTCCATAATACGTACTTTCTTCCAAATGTTTTATTAGATGGAACGTTTTCATTTTTAAAATTAAGCTTTACGAAGATGTTGCTTCTTTCTATATCGGTATTCTCGGGGGTCACTTCAGTATAGGAATGTCTTTACTGTCGTCTCTGAAACATTAACTCCAGCTGCACCCAAACCTTGACAAACTTGCTTCTTAGTAGTATGTGGGTCAACTTTAACTTTCTTTACAGTGTTATGTTACGAATATCAATCCGTGATGATTTGGGGCTGCCGCACATTTTTTATTGTTGCAGTGTATCTATGCTTGCGTATGATTGTCTGAACCGTGGGACCCGTTAGACATTCACTCGCTTATATATTTATTTATACATGTTCCATGCATATCTAAGTGGAATTAAACCCTTTCCTATAACTCTACTATGTTCCATGCATATCTAAGTGGAATTAAACCCTTTCCTATAACTCTACTATGTTCCTTCACTTTCTACAATGTGAGGAGATGTGGCAGAAATATAGGCTAACAAATCGTATGAAGAAAGACGCCTCCAGTACAGTGAATTCAATTTTGTATCTTATTCTAGGATCTTCGGGAAACTTCACCAAGTTTGATGAAAAGCACAAGGACGATTTACTGGACATGAAGTTGAGGTTGGGCCACGTATCACGAGTCTTATAATATACAAAGCATTTTGCAAGCAATTTCATGATGAGAAAACATACAAACTACTATATTGGACAATACCTCAATGTATTTAAACTTATAATCTGAACTGTATATCCCAAATGAAAGAAGGTGTTTTAAGGGTAACTTTTACTTATTTCGTTACATATAAAAAAAGAATACAAATTGCCACTTCCCAAATACACTCAGTCCTACTCACGAACCAAAACGGCCCTTCACACAGACACCCTCTCCCCACAAACCACCACCCTCAAACACACACGTCCCACCAATACACATGTCCCCAGCCCCAAATCCTCAGCATACCCCGCAAACCTGAACTATTTCCCCAAAACACACCCACCAACACCCCAGGTGTTGCTAAACACACAACCAAGATACATTCAACCAATCATAACTGAACAGAAACGGTATACACAACAAGCAAATAGAGCTCGCGGCGCTCCTCTCATCAACCACAATATACATTTGGCGCTCATCCAGCAAACATCACTCACAACACAGGCCCGCATAACACAAATACCAGGCTACACGCACATTAGGGTAAGACACAAAAACGACGAAGGCGGACGTCAAATAACATACAAAGTTTTTTCAGCCCAACTCCCAACCATGATCCAAAGGAAATTCAAACCCTCACGCATCAGCAGAGCATATTATATTTTCACATACCTCCTGCCACATCCTGCCTTCAAAAAATACGAGCCAGCGTTAGACCACGTCTCAATACAGCAAGACAACACACTTGTTGTGGCGACTTTACGCCCATGACCTTGCCTGGCTAAAGTGCCAAGACAGAAACACACGATTCCTCAGTATCACAGAACTCAAGCCAACTATTTGTCCTAAACATCTCTTCCATCCACACATGGAAAGTCTTCAACGCATACTCCAAGAACAGCTGCCCAGATATCAAATTCTGTTCACCAAAACAACCTGGCAACCACAAATCTTACTATCCTATTCCTCCCTTCCAATCATCATACTAATTGTCATATAAAAGCTTATACCTCCACTAACCTCATGCGCCTACACAAACTACACCCGAGCTGACTGGGACTACCCTAACAACCATATCGAACAAAAAATCCAAAACTACTTAATCGTCCAATTCAGTGACATTAACTAACGCTACACATACTCTCTACAAAAAAAGCACAAATATATCTCTGAAGGAAACCTAAAGCACCACAGCCAAAACTTTTCCTACGAACTAAGACAGTTCACGAAAACTACGAACGACCTACAAAAATAACCAAAGATCGAAAATAACAAAAAAACACACATTAAAACCACAACCACTAATTAACAAGAACAAAATACACAGTGTCGAGACTTCATAGACAGTCTAAACCACAAATTGGACAACAAAGATTTCTGGAAAACTATCATGAGCCAAATCTAAAAACGGGGAACAAGACACCTACGAAGCCATCTACTCGAACGCAAACAAAGCCACCTTCACCAAACAAGCACACATCATCATACAACACTACTCAAAAATCAGTAACAGAACACCTGATGTACCACAGAGCCACAAACACCTATACTCACTTATAATCTCAAATATTCTCATAAAACAATTAGTTTCAAGAGGGACCAACGTTACCTATATCTTGAACAATTCCCATAATTTTATTCATAATGTCTGGAAATTCTCCCAAATAATACCCATACTCGAGCAAAATTAACTATCCACTGATCCCTAAATCATACCGCCATACCTCCATACTCTGCACCCTTTCTAAAACCTAGGAACGCATAGTGCTAAATAAAATCCACCCGCACATCTCACTAGATACTTCCCAACATGGATTCCGCCCATTAAATTTACCAAGCACCTTACTCTCCAATATCACCGAGCTCATACAAAAAAGGCTTCAACCAACTCATACAACCGCGCATGGTAGTAATGGCAACAACAGACATAAACAAAGCCTTCGACACAATGCATAAACACTTCCACCTCACCAAAATACTAAAATTTGACTCCAACTACTAAAAATGGATTGCCAACATCCCCACAGGTTTAAAGAACAAGCTTTCACAAACACCTTATATGGAATCATTTATAGATCCATTCTATCCACCCCTTTTTAATCTTTTCCTACGTGGCATACTTCCCCAAAATACAAAAAACACACAATTCAGCTATACCTATAGCACTCGATCCTCGCCTAAAACTGCAAGTACATCCACCAATTCATGATCTGCAAATCTATATCACAATATTTGATCCTGGTTGCAACAGTATATAATGACCGTCTCACCTTCAAAATTCTCAGTTACTTTCTTCAAAACCAACGAACTATAATATAGTAACCCCCTCCTCATCACCATATAAAATACCCCACTCCCGTTAAACACCTACAGTATGGTGTGACAGACTGGATCTTGGACTAACTTTCTGCTAACACATAAGAAACAATAAACATAGCTAGTACAAAAGTTAGCACACACCGAGCACTCACATAAACCACATTAGGGCAATTAAAGGAATCCATCGACCGCACATACAAGCACTATATCCGTCACTCACTCACCTATACCTCTCCAATCTGGGTACCCAACGTCACATCCTCTAATTCCATCACACCGCATACAGAAAACGTAAAACAAAGCACTTAACCTTGCCAAAGGATGAATTGCAGCAAACTAATCATCCACTTAGATTCTCTAGAAATCAGCCTTTACCAACAAAACCATTAAACACATAAACCAACGTAGAATCCATCCTATTAGTCCAAATCACCTCCTCCACATATCAACCCAGAAGGAACACGTCACACACGGGTTGTCTTAGCAAGGATCAGGTGGAGTCAACACTCAAATTTAGACATATACGTGGGCGCTTCAAAAAGTTTGTGGAAAAAGGACAGTTGGAAAAAAACGGTCTAAGTTATGATGCTTATTTTTCAACATATGATCCAGTTAGGTCAATACACTTATGCGAACATTGATACCAGCCTTCGAGTCCATATGTGTAAAACTGAGGGTCATGTGATTCGAACCATGTCAAAGCAGCCCTTTTTACATCTCTAACTGATGGAAAATGGGTACCTTTCAATGATTTTTTTCAGGTTTGGAAACAAAAAGAAGTATGAGGCTAAATCGTGGCTGTAAGGTGGATATCGGACGATTTCCCATCGAAATTCACTTAGCACAGCTCTTGTTTGCCGAGCGCAGTGAGTGGGGGCATTGTCGCGGTGGAAGAGAACGCGCCGATGCAGATTCCCATGGCGTTTTTCTGAAACTTTCTTGGGCAGTTTTCTCAACACGCCTTCATAATAAGCAGCTGTAATTGTTTTCTTGTTCTTGAGGAGGTCAACCAGCAAAATCCCCTCTGCATCCCAGAAAACAGTGGCCATGACCTTTCCTCTTGAACGTTCAGATTTTGCCTTGACTGGCCCACTTCCACCCCTTCGATTGAATTTTGTAATCGGGATCGTACTGGTAGAGCCATGTTTTATCCCTGGTAACAATTCTCTGCATAAAAGCTTCAGGGTCCGCATCCCACTTGTTCATAATTTCCATTGAAAGATCTGCCCTTGTTTGCTGCTGATCTGGGCGCAACAGCCTAGGGGCCCATCGAGGGAAAAGCTTGCCCAGCCCCAAACTCTCTACCAGAATTGCGTGTGCAGAACCCACTGAGATGTTGAGTGTGTCTGTACTGATTCAGTGGTTATTCATCTATCCTTTTCAATCAGGTCGTGAACAGCATCAATGTTTTTCACACAAACTCACGTGGATGGCCTGCCACTGCGAGGATCATCTTCAATCTCATTTCTTCCACTTCTGAAATGACTTATCCATTTGTAGATTGTTGATTTCTTTGGGGTATAGTCAACATAAACTTGTTCCAGAGAGTCAATGATTTGGCTGTTATCTCACCCGAGCATTACCATGAATTTGATGTTTGTCCTTGTCTCGTTTTTGGAGGTGTCCATGTTGCTTGAACGGGTGAGGATTTCCTACTAGCGGCGCCGCGTTGTCACATGCATTTAAGGGTTCATGTTAGAATACGTTATTACACGTTTTTACAAGAACGTTCAGATGCATTGACGTCAAAATCCTTTCATATGATTTTTAGATATGTACTTTTTCCACGAACCTTTTGAAGCGCCTGGTAAATATTGCATAGGCATGGCCGATATAAATATCGATCTGCTGCCGCTATAATCAGAAACCAGATACAGTTGAACACATTCACAACAAGCGCAATTTTGCACTTAGATGGCGCCCAAAGGTATAGAGTCACCATAAAACAATATCTACGTGACCACTCCCCTCCCCCCGAAACACTCAATTTTAATGATGCATTCTTTGCCAAACACCCCAATATAAAATCTAATCAATAATCCGGTAAATATATCGGGTTTTTAAAAAAAAATCGATATCATTTGAGTTGTAAATATCACAGAAACTACATAGTCAAGACAAATGAAACTAAACAGGCTTAATGTTAAGCAACATAAGATTTATTCCTCCAAATTTGAATGAGAAAATCAAAGGTATGTCGATTCCATGAGTGATTTCACAAAATGTTCAATATGCGCACCGCCTGAGACACGGCACACGTCAAGTCGGTAGTCCAGTCCAGCTCCTCCCAAAGACGCTGCAGCATATCTTTGGTAACAGTCTCCAGTAGGATAGTGATTCTGTGCCTGAGTTCCTCTAGGTTTGCAGGAAGAGTGGGGGGGGGGCATAGACCAGTCCCTTCACATAGCCCTAGAGAAAAAAATCGCAAGGTGTCAGGTCAGGTGAACGTGGCGGCCATTTTAAACGCACATTGTCTTCATTACCAGCACGCCCAATCCATCTCCCTCACGGATTGCCATTGAGATAAACCAGCACAGTGAGCTTCCAGTGAAGTGGAGCCCCGTCCTGTTGAAAAATGAAGTCTTCTTGTTCATTTGCGATGAGCTCATCCATTAGCCAGTTCTCAAGCATTTTCAGATAAACATGACCACTGACATTTCCATCAAAGAAAAACGGGCCATGAAGATGGTTCTTGGAGATGGCGTAGAACACATTCACTTTCGGTGAGTCCCTCACGTGCTCAACTGTGGCATGGGATTTTATTCACCCCAAATGTGAACATTATGCTTATTGACTGTGCCATTCGTATGAAATGTGGCCCCATCACTGAAAACAAGACGTTCCTTGAACTCGTCTTCTTCAAAGGGCCTTTTCACTTCCAGTGAATGGCATTTCTATACCTGTAAAAATAAAAACATCAAACGTTAAACATAAACTCTTGACCTGTTTCTACACATGGTATTAAAGTTTGAAGTCATTTGAAGGGCATTTGGCAAAGTTATTAGATTGTAAAGTGATATCAATTCTTTTTAAACACCCGGTATAAGAAGATAAAGTAGCATCTATAAAGGGCGGTTCTATTGTCTCCTTTGTTTTATTGTTTGGTAATGAAACATTATTTCAGATTGTAATATTCGAATGTAGAAATAAATGTCATACTCTGTTGATATTTTTCGCGAGAAAAACGTTCGTTCTTGATATTTATTATGAAATAAACATTCGTTGTTGATACTTATCACGAGATAAATATTTGTTGTTGATATTCATCACGAGAAAAAGGTTCGTTCTTGATATTTATTATGAAATAAACATTCGTTGTTGATACTTATCACGAGATAAACATTTGTTGTTGATATTTATCACGAGATAAACATTTGTTGTTAATATTTATCACGAGGTAAATATTCGCTGTTGATGTTTATCACGAGATAAACATTCGCTGTTGATACTTATCACGAGATAAACATTCGCTGTTGATATTTATCACGATATAAACATTCGCTGTTGATATTTATCGCGAGATAAACATTTGTTGTTAATATTTATCACGAGATAAACATTCGCTGTTGATGTTTATCACGAGATAAACATTCGCTGTTGATACTTATCGCGAGATAAACATTCGCTGTTGATATTTATCGTGAGATAAACATTCGTTGTTGATATTTATCACGATATAAACATTCACTGTTGATATTTATCGCGAGATAAACATTCGATGTTGATATTTATGATGAGATAAACACTCAGTGTTGATATTTTTCAATTTTTCACGAGATAAATATACGTTGTTGATATATTTCATGTAATAATCATTCGCTGTTGATATTTTCATGAGATAAAGATTCGTTGTTGATTTTATCACGAAATAAACATTCACTATTGATATTTTTCGTGAGATAAACATTGGTTATTGAGATTTTACAGGAGATAAACATTCGTTGTTGATATTTATCAGGAAATAAACATACGTTGTTGATATATTTCATGAAATAATCATTGTCACTGTTGATCTTTTTACGAGATGAACATACGTTGTTAATATATTTCACGAAATTATCATTCACTATTGGTATTTTTTTTCAAGAAATAAGCATTAATTTTTTTATATTTATCACGAGATAAACATTCACTGCTGATATTTTTCGCGAGTTAAACATCGTTGTGTATATTTATCAGGAGATAAACATTGGTTGTTGACATTTATCACGAGATAAACATTCGCTCTTATGATATTTCACAAAATAATCATTCGGGTTTTTTTATATTTATCACGAGATAAACATTCGCTATTAATATTTAGCATGAGATAAACATTCGTTGTTGATATTTATCAGGAGATAAGCATTCGCTCTTGAAATATTTCACAAAATAACCATTCGCTGTGATATTTATCACGAGATAAACATTCGCTGTTGATATGTTTTACAAGCTAAACATTCGCTATTGATATTTTGCATGAAATAAACATTCGTTGTTTATTTTTTCACGAGATAAATATTCGCTAATGATATTTTTCATGAGATGAACATTCGTTGTTGATATTTAGCATACAAAAAACATTCTCTGTTGATATTTAGCATGAGGTAAACATTCGTTGTTGATATTTTTCACGATATAAACATTCGCTGTTGATATTTTTTACGAGATATCAAGCAAGGTCGCGTCTCCTTAAAATAGGCGGACATGTAGTTTTTGCTCAGCGCAAAGGAACAAAAATAATAACACTTGTTTCCTTACATATTAAACCAAATACTTCAAATTTGGATTCATCATTCCATAAGACCTCGTGCCAATGATTTTCAGTCCAGGTCATGCATAATTTGGCATAGCTCAGCCTTTTCTCCCTGTTTTTATTCCTTATGAATGGTTTCTTGTCAACCACTCTTCCAATGAGTCCATTTCTGATGAGGGTTCGGCGAACAGTAGATGGATCAACTGAAAGGCCATGCATCTCTCAGCTTTTGTGTTAGGTCTCTACTGGACTTTTTCTATTTTTTAAAGACACGACTTTCATATACTGTTCATTTGCTGTAGATAGTTTTTTAGGCCTGCCATTCCTTTCTTTGTCCTACCCTTTAAGTTTCTTCAAATTTCTTAATGGCAGATTCTACACCATGCCGAGATATGACAAGTTTTCGGCTAATAGCTCTTTGCAATTCACCTTGCTAGCGCATAAATACTAATTTATGCCAATCAAACTATGTTATCTTTGGAAATGTTTTTAGTTTTAACTCCTATCAGGAAATAGGAACAAATTGGCATGTGTACTAGTGATAGGCTGCTAGTAACAAAGTTCTTATATATACAATTTAAAATTGTTTTTTTGCTTCTTTTATCTCTTCACCTTTACCCACTCTTACGTGGGGTCGGCGTTTCTGACATGCCTTCGCCACTCGCTCCGGTTCTGCGTGTCTTCTCTTGTGAGTCCCTTTCCTTCCAGGTCTTCCCTAATATTTTCCATCCAACGTCTTTTCGGCAATACACGGTTACGATTTCCCTCTACCTCCATCTGCATGACCCTCTTTCCTACATGTTCATTCTCTCGTCTCATCACATACCCATACCACTGTCTCTTTTCATGCATTTTCTTTGAAATTTCTGTCACTTTTATTGTTCCTCTTATTTGTTCATTCCGGATCTTATCCATCCTCATCACTCTACAAGTACACTTCAGCATTTTTATCTCGGTAATTTCCAGCTTTCCCTCTTGGGTCTTATTTATTGCCCTCGTTTCCACTCCATATAACAGTGCTGGTCTAACCACTGTCTTATACACTTTCTCCTTTGTCCTAATGTTAATCTTTTTTGTCACATAATATTCCAGATGTCTTCTTCCAATTATTCCATCCCGCTTTGATCTTATGGGCAATCTCAGCGTCCAAATCTCCATCACTCCTCACGGTGGATCCTAAATATCTAAAATCCATCACTCTTTTCAAGATTTCCTCTTGCATTCTATGTTATCCCTGGGTTTCATCCCAGAAACTCAGATACTCCATTTTTCTCCACCTGATTTTCAACCCCTCTCCTTTCTAATGCTTCTCTCCAAAGTTCCAGCTTCCCTTCAATCTCTAATCAACTAGTGCCGCATAAAACAATGTCATTAGTAAAAAGCATGCACTAGGGAAAAGGGTCCCCTATCCCTTCAGAAGAGGTATGGGCTTAGGGATGACCGTTGGTGTAAACCGACTTTGACAGTAATCCATCCTGCCAGGCTCACACTGCTTTTTACCCTAGTTCTAGCATCAAAATAATATCCTGTATCAGGCGTACATACTTTTCTAGCACACCTTTACTTCTAATACATATCCATACTTCTTGTCGTGAAACCCTGTCGTAGTTCTTTTCTAGATCAATAAAAACGACGTGTAATCCTTTTCCTTTTTCCTGGTATTTCTCCATTGTCTATCTTCAAGCGAAGATTGCGTCAGTTGTTCCCCGGCCAGGCATGAAACCAAATTGTTGATCCCCTATTGCTGTTTCATTCCTCAATCTTCTTTCTATTGATCTTTCCCATATCTTCATAGTGTAAGACATTGACTTTATACCCCTATAGTTTCCTCATTCTTGGATGTCACCCTTATCTTTATATATTGGTACTATGATACTATCTCTCCATTCGTCTGGTAATTTTTCTTCCAGGTACATTTTCCTCATTAGATCTCACAGCATGTCTACACCCTCATCTCCAAGCGCCTTCCATACTTCTGCCGGGATACAATCTGGACAACTTCCTGTTCATCCTATTTTCCAGGGCCATTCTCACCCCCTCCCTACTTATTTCGCGTGTCAAACCCACATTTGGGACTACCTCCCCATAGGTGGCTCTAGGATTTTCTTCGTTGAGTAGATTCTCATAGTAGATATTTCCTCCACTTATCCTTGATCTTATCCTCCTCATTTAACACTATGCCCTAATCATCTTTCACATGTTTTGTATGGGTAAAATCCTTCGAAGCTTTGTCTCTTGCCTTCGCAATTCTGTACACGCTCCTTTTTCTTCCTG
The DNA here is from genome assembly GCA_963969495.1 of Ceratothoa steindachneri. Lineage (NCBI taxonomy): Eukaryota > Metazoa > Arthropoda > Malacostraca > Isopoda > Cymothoidae > Ceratothoa > Ceratothoa steindachneri. The sequence continues at coordinate 40,759,299 of OZ018320.1, forward strand.
GTGTTTCCAATTCTTCTTCCACCTTTTTCCAAGCTCGTGCCTTTGCCGCAGTCACCACCTTTTTGGAACTTTTGTTTGCTAGCTTAAACTTTCCCTGTCTTCGTGTAATCCAAATAGCTCCTACTTCTTCTTCGCATCCTTTTTCCCCTTTATTGCCGCTTGCACGCCTTCATTTCACGTTTCTCTATTTTCTGGGGGCAAACTTCTCGATGCTTTTCCCAGTACTTGTCCAGATTTTCTAATCGCCCTGCAGTTCTCCTCTCACCACCGTTGAACTCCCGCATAAGGGCCGAGTTCTAAGCATCACTTTCTCCTTGAATTCCCTTTTCAACTCTTCCTCTTTCAGTCGCCATCATTTGATTTTTGGTTCAACCTGCTTCCTTCTGCTTTTCCTATCTACACTCCATTCAGTATCTATCACTACAACTTTGTGTTGCGTCGCCACACTATCCATGTTTAACACCTTACAGTTTTTCACTTCCCTCAGATATTGTCGCCTATACATAAGAAAATCTATCTGGCTCTCTCTACCACCACTCTTATATGTTACATAATGATCTATCCTTTTCTGGGAGAAAGTATTGCATATTGCTAAGTCAAAGGATGTAGCGTAGTCGATCACTATCGCTCCTTCTTCGTTCATATCTCCCATACCCCCGCCTCCATGCACTCTATTCACAACGGCCATCCCTCTACCTATGTTTTCATTCAGGTCCGCTCCTATAATCAGTTTCTCTTCCACTGGTATCGAGTGCGTCTCAGTATTTATCTGCTCCCAAAAGATTATTTTCTCTTCCTCATCGCAACCCATTTGTGGTGCGTATGCACACAAGATGTTTACTCTCTCCTCGAACCTTAATTTAATGTTCATCACTCTGTCACTCCTTCTACTGATGGCAGCTATACTGTTTATAAAGTGTTTCGACAGTATGATACCAACCTCATTTCTCCCTTTATGACTCGCCTCCGCTGAAAAGTAGCTTAAAGCCGCCTCCCAGTTATTTTGCTTTGTTTCCTTTCCAACGTGTCTCCTGTACACATAATACCTCTATCTTCCTTCTTTCCATCAGGTCGGCTACCTCTCAACCTCTCCCATTCATCGACCCCAGGTTCAACGTGCCCACTCTCAATTGGACTTGCTTCTTTAGCCGATCCCGTCCTTGAATCGTTTGCCCTAGTCCTTTCCCACAGCGGTCAGGCGAAGCCCATGTGTATCGCTTACAGTGTACGCTCTAGCATTTTCCGAGGCTATATTTAGATTGCTTGTCATATTAGATTGCTTATCAAATTGTTTTATTGCTATGTTGTCTGATATATGTAGACACGAGGCTGGTTCATCTCTCGTGTTGTCTTTTTGTGCTTAAATGATTCATAGGTCAGCTCCTCTGGAGCTTCCTAAGAGTAACAAGAATCTAAGACCTTGTTACTCTGAGGAAGCTCCAGTGGAGCAAAACCTCAGTAATAAAGAACCTTGTATATTTAAATTCTAACATATTAATTATTGGTATAAAGTACAATTCAAATCAAATAGACAAAACATAATTTAAATGGAGAAGACTAAGCATGTAAAGGGACGGACCATGTAACTTATTGGGTTTAGCCGTGAGAAAAACTCAATTGAATATGTTAAGGAAGGGGGGACAAGAAGTAAGCGCTATGGATGGGGAGTGGTTAAACTCGGAGGAGGGCAACCGCACGTGTGTCGTTATTAAGGAAAGGTTTTAATATTTTAATATACATAGACTCTAAGATACGAAGGGAGATTTCATTATTGCAATGTTCAAGTATTTTAAAATTTTCATGAGTGACATCAGTTTTACATTGTATACTGTGAGATCTTATGGCTGATATTTCTTTATGGTTCAAAGGCTTGCCAGTTCTATTGTTAATACCCAGGTGAGAACACACCCTAGCCTCCAGAGAACGAACGGCGCTGCCTATATATGAGCCTCGATCATAGCAAGGATAAATGAACTCGTATTTGGATTTATAAACAACTTGATAACATGACTTTATTCTGCACTTGACATTTAATAAGATGAATGACTGGAGTCTGTGAGTTTAAATCCCTTTTTCGGTGGAAGGAGTAAATGTGAATGCGGATGGAAAGACTTGTGAATGATGGACTTTAGATGAGTTAAAAGTGCTTCCGCGAGGTGGATAGAGCACAACCTGAAGACGAATGGAAGAGACTTGTGCTCCCTGAAGTGATATGACCGACTGTGTCTGACTGTGGTAGACTGTAGTAATGTCCTATAGTGTCCGATTATTTATGTGAGAATAAAGTGGGCGTTTCTGGGGGAGGAGCGGTGTCTGAAGTAAATGTTCATTGATGTGTGTTTGGGAGAGTTTAGCAAAAATTCTTAATCGAAAGAATTTACGGAAGTATAGATAAATGCTGAAAAATGATTGATAATAAAGTCGTGAGAAAGTTTGGGGAAAATGTTTAGAAGGTGCATGTTTTAATTTTTTGACACTAAAATAACAAAATGACAATATCCTGTGAACCAAACTGATTTGAAAGAAAGATGTTTGATCAAAAGGAATTAGGAAAATTCAAAGGCCAGCTGCAATATTTGAGCCTAAGAAAATATCGTATACCGTGTGTGCATGTTTGTGTTAATGGATTTCTCCAGAATCACCCAGCTTCTGAATGAGCAAATCTGGTTACATTTTTGTGGGTACATATAAAATATAAAAATTATGAAATATGAGGAAAGCAGCAACAGTTAAGAACATTCGATTCAAAATAATGACATAATTCAATCGGAATTATTCAATTGAGTAAAAATTAAAATAATGAAGATACAGTGAAATGGTAAATAGAATAAATAAGTATGAGGTAAGAAGTACAGTTTTTGGTCTGAGTATCTCAGCCGGATCAAATAAAGTAAATGTTGGTGATGAAAGTTAAAGGGTTAAATTGAATAAATTAAACATAGCTAGATAATAGAAATGTGATATAACTTATGAAAGTTAAATGTATGAATAACAATAAAAACAATTTGTACATTAACGTCGGTCAAAATAATACATCAGTATAAAAATGACATTAGTTCTTGTCAATTAAATATTAAAATTCGATACACCAAATATCATTGAAGGAAAATAATGATTAGAAATAGTTATACAGAATAATTAAATCAAATTTGTACAGATTGCATGATAATTAAGAGGGTATTTTCATGATTAAATTTAAATATACAAGTGCTACATTTTGAAATCTTAAACGATATATTTTGAAACTCGATGGTCAAAGGTTATTTTTGTCCATCTGTAGCTCACATGAATGCGAGTGTGTCATTTCATTGTGAACGTAGAGGAAGAAAATAAGTCGATTGAGTGCAAAAATGAATAGAGCCAATTAAAAAAAAATATTAACCTAGATAAATAATTTGATGAACAAAATGGTCGAGCAAACTTATACACCTACTGATGAGTTGAAAACTTTACGCGTTGCATGGCCGTGTGCTTGGAAATTAACTCTCCTAGTTAGTTCGTTAGATGAGAAGCTTGTCGCCGTAGGTAGCATTATGTTCATGTTATGAGTTGAGAGTCATGCCTTACGAAAAATAAGGTCTGAAATTGGTAAGGATAAGTACCATTATTAGACACTATTCGTAAGACTCATGATTCCATTGTCCCTACAGTTTTTCGAAAGCCTACGTTCAGTGGGTTAGGAATAAACTTTTTCAGTTCATGTGACTTTAAATATAAAATTTCAGGCATAAAAACTTTGTTATATCGTGGTTACCATCTCTCCTCCACCTACGACTCTATGAATCATGGATTCCTAAAATTAAAACGTACTTTACTAATAATAGCTATCTGTCGCTAAACATTGATAAAATGATTCGAAAATTTTTAAACAAAAGTATTCACCCAAAGTAAATATACCTACTGTCCATAAGCAGATCCATTATGTATACACACACACACACACACACACACACATATATATATATATATATATATATATATATATATATATATATATATATATATATGCAAATTTTGTTGAAGAGTATTGTGTATTTTGCCTTAATTAATTTCCTTTGGCAACTTTCTCTTCTTCTAACTATCTTTTTTATTCCATCTTGTAGATGGCGGATTACTTGTCCAGTATTCATCTCTTTTTTAAATGAATGTGTTTAGTAAAAAACAAACTAAATTGCTAAGCTTTCGATCTTATTCAATCATCTTCGGAGCGCTTTGAAATGTTTTTGTCTCTTTTACCGATGTAATGAGTGGAGTGAGGATCTGGCAGAAAGTGAAAGAAAACGATTTTTAAGTGGCATTTATCCCGCCTTGGTTAAACGTACCGTTAGAGGAAATGAGCCACTCCTGTGCGTGTAATTTTTAAAGTAGTTTTAATGTGCGATTCCAGCTTGTCGCTTGACTATTGATTGCCGGCTTATCTTCATTTATTAATATGGCTTCTAAGATGTTAAGCCCCACTTTATTAACCTTTTCTTTTAATATTGGTGTTATCAACGAGCATATCTCTTGTTAGGTTAATATTATGTACACTCTCCATATAGTTATTAGGCCCTCCGCTTGTAGATGCATAGTTAGCCGTCTCGAAAGTGTGGTAGTTGTCATGCCAATATATTTAGAATTTTTATAAAGCTTACAGTCTTTATTGGGGCAGGTGAACTCGTAAACTATGTTGGTTGACTTGAGATTCGAGGAGTTTAGGCAGATGTTATTTTTCATCAGAAGATTGCTGGCTTTTGTTGTTTTATAATAGATGATGAGTTGGATTTTATCCGTTTGGTTTTTAACCTTGATGTTACGGTTAATAATCTCCTTGATATTTTTCATCTATTTTATAAGCGGTGGACATCTGGTTTCTGTAATACACTTTGATGTTGTTGACTTCTCCATGATTACTTTCAGTTTTATCCGCATGTTTGTAATAGTTATTTAAAGATGATTGGAGTTGTTTGTCAATCATGCTGTTTGAGAAACCATTATTCACGAGTATTTGCTTTACTCGTGCAATTTCTTGGTGGAAAAGTTCCTACGTAGAGCAGCATTTATAAGCTCGGCAGATGTATGAGCCGATTACGCTTATTTTGTACCTTTCAGGGCATTCACTCTCTGCATTGAGGCATCTTCCCATGTCCGTACTTTTCCTATGTACTTTAGTGATGTTTAGTGATGTAGTTGCCATTGATGTTATGAACCTCAACATGCAAGAAAGGGAGTTTATGGCCTGTGCTCAATTCATAAGCGAATTTTAGCACGGAGTTCTCCTTAAAATGTTGCTTGAAGTTAACGAGATGTGTTTTGTTTTGGACGTTGATGTAGATGTCATCTACGTATCGGCAATATGTGTGCGGCTCATTTTCCATGATGTCCAATAATTTCTCCTCGAGTTGACCCATGTAATAGTTGGCGAAGGTCGGCCCTAAGGGTGACCCATAGCCACTCCATCCACTTGCGTGAATAGATTACCGCCTGATGTCCTGAATGGCGCCTCTGATATGCATGAATGTAACATGCTCCTTAAGATGTTTTGGTCAAGATTTGGAGGAGACATTGTAGGATGGTGGTACGCGTTTTCTATAATGATGTCAATGGTCTGAGTGGAAGCAGCAGGCCCAGCCAAAAGAAGGTGTTCGAAGTAGTCTTCGTGAAACTGAAGATCGCTATGCTCCGTCTGCTCAAGGTCCCCGCAGGATATCTGGCGGTCTGCGAGAAAGAAAAAGATGTGGAGGGCATAACGAAGGAGGAGGCAGTAGAGACACTGCGCGAAATAGGTCTCCAAACGGCAATCCCGTCGCAAATACAGACGCACAGGAGCGTCGTATGCAGGAGACTAGATTCTTGGATTGGGCAGCCCTCCAAAGATCAAATAAAGGAGGAAATCACGAGGAACCAACCATGGGCCAAGGTTTCAGAAATTATTAAATTCTGGAACAGAAAAGAAAATACAAAATACTCACATGTATTCAAAGTTGTCTTTACGGACACATCGATGGCTCATAAAGCGAAAGAAAATGGATTTCTGTTATTCAACGCAAAAATCGGCGGAGAGCAGATAGAAAGGGAAGAGTTTACTCCCATACAGTTCTGCTTCCGCTGTTACAAAATGGAGAGCCACGCGACTAAAGATTGCCCCGAATCACAGGAGATCTGCTCAAGGTGCAGTAAGGCGGGGCACCACTGGAAAAATTGTAGCAGTCTGAGGGAAAAGTGTGTCAACTGCGGTCAAGGACATCGTTCTATGGCTATGGCTTGCCCTCTTAAAAATAACTAATAAAGAAAAAAACCCAACAGAAGAAAGAAGAGCACACCAGGAAACAAAACAAAACGTACGCTCAAGCAGCGAAGGCAGTCCCTACGGAAACGGAGGCTAAGAAAACTTACCTAAGACTGGAAAAGGAAAACTCTACCAAAATACTGAAATGCATCTTATATGCACATGTCAAAAACCTTACAAACCCAGGAACCTTTGCAAAGGAGCTAAACCAGATGCTCGCGAAAAACGGGATGAGCGAGATGTGGTTCCCTGATAATCCACCATCGGGAGACGTACTCCAATTACAAATGATCCCCAAAGAAATAAGTAGTAAAAGTCAGGAGACAGAGAAGAAAAACGTTAAAGAAGTCAGACGGCCAGATCCAAGGATCGAGGTCAAAAAATAGAGAGAGGCGACCGCTAAGGCAGCCCAACCAACTACACAGTGTGTGGAAAGAGAAACAGAGTCCTCCGATACCACGGACACCTCGGACTCAGAGGGCTCCGTATGTGAGGTGAAACCCAAAAAAGGGAAAAGAAAAAGTAATAAGAAATTCGACGCTGACAGAGTTAACCTCAACATCTACGCCACGGAACAGTTCCCCTTCCCGAAGGACTGGGACACAAATAAAATCTGTGTGGGGATAAGAAAGAAGTTCTACAAGTGGGACTTCGACGTTCAATGCGACGAGGAAACGGTTGAGGAGGCTTTGTTTATCCAAAACATCGCCTTCCGCCGAGAAACATTTGTGGAACTGTCCCCAGCAGAATACAAGAAGAAAAGGAACGGGAAACGTAAGTCAACAACCCGTAAACACTAAGACATCCACATAAGCCAGAACAGAGAATGGAAAACCAAAACAACAGGTTAAGGATCTTGACACTCAACGTGAATGGATGGGAGGGGGAAAGCCACGGTATACTGAAACATATTCCGTGTGCTTGATTCCGACATCATATTAATCACGGAACATGGTATCGATACGACCAACAAGCAGTTAAAGATACCAGGCTACAGAGTGATCTAAAAAAAAAAACCATTCTCAGGAGAGGTACGATTGTGCTGCTGTTGCCGTGAGGAGGAATCTCTCGTTCAGACACCTTCCGGATATGGATGAGTCCTTCGGGGCGGTAGAGCTGCACACTTTAGTGGGCAAGCTCATAATCGCGGCGGCATACCAACCACCTCAACGAAAGTACCTTTCTCCTACAAACTTCTACACCCTATTTGGCCAGGGCAGAGTGGTATTTCTTGGGGGCGATCTCAATGCCAGATGCCGAACGGCTGGCTATGGTAACTCGAACGAAAGAGGCCATAACTTGGAAATGATTATGCGAAGGAAAAAACATCCAGCGTATAGGGTCGGATTTTCCGACCTATTTCACCGTAAGGTCAGCAACAAAGCCCGACATAGTCATGACAAGCGATGACTTCCCTTTCAACTACCGTAGTGAGCCAGGCCTAACAGTCCCCAGCGACCACATGGCGATCTTGACAACCATTTCTCTCGCGCCAATACAGCTCCCAATCCCTTTTCGAAAAAGCTACGCTTCGGCCAACTTGGAACGCTACAAGGAAATCCTTGCTAGATTCGAACCAGCAGATCTAAACGGAGCAAAGCTAGAAAGGATCAATGAGGAGCTGGAGAAGATAATTGTCCACATCATCGAAGCAGATCGTGAGAGTGTACCGATGATGAGGTACAAAACTCTACCACAACCCAGATGGACCGAAGAGTGCACAGGGAGGTGTACGAGGAAATCAGGAGAGAAGGTACAAATCGGGAAACAACCACGCTGCTAAGACGCCTGACTGAAGAACTTAAGCAGGCTATTAACCACCAACAGGCTAAAATCTGGGACAGCCTGATTGAAAAAGTTGACAGCAAGGTGCGACCCGATGTGTTCTGGTGACTTGTGAACAAGTTGAGAGGTCTTACAAGTAGAGAAAATATCCGCATTAAGGAGGGCGATTACTACTTGGAAGACCCGGCGGTATTGGAAAAAGATTCCGCATATTCTGGAAGGATGTCTTCAAGATAACACCAGAAGAAAATCCGGAATTCGACCAGGAATTCGAGGGCCAACTGATTGAAGATCTTAATCAGATTGTGCATCGCACGCTCCCACATGCCTATATCGATGAAGGGGGGATTTTGGCAGACCATGGCCGCCCAACTACACCTTAAGAGGGCATGGCAGTCATAAAAACCTTCAAACAAAAAGCACCAGGCTAAACAGGCATCACCAAAAATAACTTGGTGCATTCCCCCCGACAGATCATTCAGGGAATCACAAACATCTACAATGCTTCCCTGAATACTGGCTACTTCCCCGACGGTTTAAAGATAGCTAAAATCATGTTTATACCTAAAGGAAGTCTGATTAACTAGTGAACTACAGGCCAATATCCCTCCTGGAGATTATAGGCAAAGTCTACGAGAAGCTTCTAGCCAACAGGTTACAAGACCAAATGACCGAGCTGGAAGCCCACAGCCCTCAGCGACACGGGTTCCGCAAGAGAAAGGGGACTGACACAGCCCCTTCCCTTCTCACCGAAAAGCTCACCTGCTGTAATGCTGAGAGGAGATACGTAGACGTGGTGAAGCGAGATGTACAAAAGGCCTTCGATAAGGTTTGGCTAAGAGGCCTACAATACAAGATCTTAGGCCTCCAACTGAAACCAATCCTGGAAAGAGTCCTCTGCGACTACATCATGCGCAGAAAAGGCCAAATTTCGATCGAGGGCTACAGAGGACCCGAGTTTGAACTTGAGGCGGGTGTTCCACAAGGTAGCTGTCTGAGTCCGCTGCTGTACCTTTTGTACACACTGGACTTACCTGATCCGGTAGGGGAGGAAGTGATGTACCTGCAGTTTGCAGACGACATCACACAAATCGTCCCCAATTACTATAAACATGCTGGATACCAAGCAAGGCAGACAGCCATCGAAGTCGATAACATCAATCGATACGAACGAAAGTGGAAAATCAAGACCAACCGCCGAAAGTTTCAGATCCTTCCAACTAACCACCGAAGACGTGTAGGTGTCTTGGTGAACGGCGAACTATACCCATACGGAAATAAAGGCAAAGTCCTAGTTCTTCACTTTACATCCAAAGGATACAAAGTGCACATTTGCAACAGAATCTCCCTAGCCTAAATACAGCTCGGAAAACTGTATAGATTTAAAAACCTCAGCTCCAAAAATCTTAAAAAGCTATACACTGCTGGGGTTCGATCAATCTTAGTGTACCCAGCAGTGGTTATGCAGGCACCGAGTTCCACCTCTCTCAGACAAATGCAGAGAGTGCATAACAAAGCAGCCTGGCATATAGCTGGAGCACGAAGGATGGACTATATTCAGCAAACAGAACTGCACGCAAGAGCAGATCTGACCCCAATGAATATGGAACTCCAAAGGCTAGGGAGATTTTTTTTTTTTTTTTTTTTATAGAGCCCATCTGGCAACTACCCACTTGGGCATAAGTCGCCGAAAAACACGACAGCCTAGAATTAGGCTACTTTAAAGTTAAAATATGAAAACTTAACAATCAATATAAATTTGAAAAACTTAACAATCGAAGCAATCTCCGGCAGCGGGGGGAGGTCCCCCTCACCCCGGTGCAGGAGAGTGCAATCTAAAACAAAACAATAACAAAAAAAGGAACCTTAAATAAAGGGGAGAAGGCCGGCCTCCCCCAAAAAGTCAATAAGTCCACCAGTCATGGTGCACGCACTCGTCCCGAGTACAAGGGACAGGCGGTAGCGACCCCGCCCATCCCGGTACCGAGACAGGTATCGTGCGCGAAGATCACCCAGACTGGGACATTCGACAAGAATATGCCGAACAGTCTGGGGGACGACGCAGTCGTTGCAATAGGGCACATGCGAGCGCTCCACCAAGTAACGATGCGTCACACGAGTGTGTCCGATTCGAAGACGACAGAAAGCAACCTGAAGCCGCCGCGGCATTGGGGGATAGGTCCATGGGAACAGTCGCGGCGCAATGGCACGCAACTTTAAGTTCCCCTCGACCGTCTCCCATCTTCTTTGCCAAGCAGTCCGAAGAGCTGCCCGTATTCCTGCCATGTAGTCAGTGTGAGGAAGAGCGAAACGCTGGTCCGGTCGCAGAGTCCTCGCGGACTCTTTGGCGCCCTCATCGGCGCGCTCATTCCCCGCAATTCCTACATGTCCAGGAACCCAGCAGAAGATAATCTCGACATCTGCCCGGCTCGCCAAAACCGTGGCGTCACGGATTTCGCGAACCAGGGGATGCGGAGATTCCAATGCCCCGAGAGCACTCAGGGCGCTTTGTGGGTCGCTATAAATCACAATCCAGTCTCCGAACCGGGCACGTCGCGTAATCTCCCGTACCGAGTGGTGTATTGCCACCAGCTCGGCCGTGAAGACAGACGCAGCGCCTGGTAGAGCCCCGCTGACTTCAAACAGAGGGGATACGGCGTGGAAGCCGACCCCCTCTTGGGACTTGGAGCCATCCGTATACACTGGCACGGTACCAGCGTAACACGATGTGTGCTCCAAAAAGATCGAACGCAATACTCCCGGCGCAGTACAAGCTTTGGGAGCAGAGGCGTGGCGACAAATAGCCAAATGTGGTACCCTCCAGGGTGGCGTCCTGGGCAGAACCAGGGGCGCCACCGGCCCGAGAGCTATATCTACCTCTCGAAGGAGTTTCCTGGCCCTAAACCCAAAGGGCTTAGGGTATGACTGGCGTCTCTCGGCGGCATAGGCACCATCGAGATCAGCTGCGGATGCAGTGAGAGCTGTTGGCGACTGGGGGAGGCGCCCGGGCTCGCGCGTACAGGCGAGTGATGCACTGCACGCGGCGCAGAGCGAGTGGCATCTCCCCAGCATCGACCAACAGGCTCTCAATGGGGGAAGTGCGGAAGGCACCGGTCGCAAGGCGAAGGCCGGTGTGGTGGATCGAATCCACCTTCCGCAATAAACGCTCGGCTGCGGATGCATAAAACTCGCATCCGTAGTCGAGCTTCGAGCGAACAAAGGATCAATAAAAAAGTAAGGCGGAAGCCCTATCAGCGCCCCAAGCGCTGAACGTCACGGAACGGAGAATGTCCATGGCGCGGGTACAAGAGACCCTAAGGCTGCGAATGTGAGCCTCCCAGGTGAGGCGTCGGTCGAATACAAGACCAAGGAAACGGTGCGACTCAACCACATCCAGGCGCACCCCATTAAGAAACAAATCTGGGTCGGGGTGAAGCCGTGGATGGCGGCAGAAGTGCACCACCTTAGTCTTGGCCAAAGAAAACCGAAACCTGTGCGCTTTGGCATAGCGAGAGACGCGGTTCAATGCCTGTTGGAGTCGGCGCTCCAGAGTTGGCATCTGGGCCGCGCCAAAAGAGATCGAAAGGTCGTCCACGTAGAGCGTAGCGAGAACATCTTCCGGCAGCACCGAGGTGATGCCGTTGATGCTCAGGGCAAAGAGTGTGACACTGAGGACACTTCCCTGCGGGACACCCTCTTCCTGCTCCTTTGGGCCGGAGAGGGCTCCCCCCACCCGTACGCGGAATCGACGATCTCGCAAAAATTCAGATATAAACATTGGGAGGCGTCCCCTCGCCCCCATCGTGTGGAGAGTCTCCATGATACCGTATCGCCATGCGGTATCATAGGCTTTCTCCAGATCAAAAAACACCGTGGCGTAGTGCTGTCTACGAAGGAAAGCCTCGCAGACGGCATTTTCCAGTCGGAGCAGAGCATCCGACGTGGAGTGGAACTTACGGAAGCCGCACTGTGCAGAAGACAGATGGCCTCCGCTGTCCAGGAAATAGGCTAATCTAACATTTACCAATTTCTCCATCAACTTGCACACGCAAGAGGTTAGAGAGATTGGGCGGAAACCGGTCGGAGTAGAGTGATCTCTCCCCGGCTTGCGAAAGGCGAGCACAGTAGCGATTCGCCAGGAGTCTGGGAGGAGACCTTCCACCCAGATCCTGTTGAACAAATCTAATAGAAAGGCCATGCCTCGCTCACCCAGGTGTCGAAGCATGGCGTACGGGACATCGTCCGGACCATGGGCGGTGTCCGCGCACGAAGCGAGAGCGGAACGCAACTCACTCACAGTAAACTTGTCGTTGAAGGGTTCTCCGCCTCTGGAGGTAAAGTCCAGCCGGCGGCCTTCCGCGACATCACGACGTGCATTGAATGCTGGCGGAACAGCATCACGGCTAGAGAATGCGGAAAAAGCGGTCGCTAAGGATTCCGCCACGGACGCGGGGTCCGAGATTGCGGTCCCATTCTCCTGGAGAACGGGAGGGGGGTCCTGCGAGAACTTGCCCCGAATCCTTTTGACTCGCTTCCACACCTCAGCTAAAGGGGTCTTCCCGTTAAGTGAAGACACGTATGCCCGCCAAGAAGAGCGGCGGGCGTGCTTCGAAATATACCGGAACCTAGCCCTAGCCCGACGAAATTCAGCGACGGTGAAATCGTTCGGGCGGCGCTTATAGCGCATGTAGGCATAACGCTTCTGTTTGAGGGCCGTCTCACACTCGGCCGACCACCATGGGAGTGGTCGGCGTGCAAAACGGCCAGACGTCCTAGGAATAGTAGTCAGGCCCACGGCGATGAGGTTGCCGGAGAAGAACTCGACGGCCTCATCTACCGACCTAAACTCCTTGACTGAGATAGAGAATTCAGTCATTTCCTGAAATGCAGGCCACCGCGCCCGCGCCAAGCACCACCGAGGTGGTCTCTCAGGCGGCAGTTGCCCTGAAAATGATATTTGAATGGGAAAGTGATCACTACCATGGAGGTCATCGACCACCCCCCAATCAAAATCAGGCTGTGCATCCGAAGAGCACAAAGATAGGTCAAGGCAAGAAAATGAAGCGGTTCTCGGACAGTGATGCGTAAACTCATCCACGTTTAGGACACCCATCTCAAGCTCTTCGATCAGATCGGCAAGGACTTGTCCCCTGGGATTTATGGTGTAATCTCCCCAGAGAGGATGCCTGCCGTTCAGATCTCCAAGCAAGAGATAGGGCCTCGGCAACCGTGCCACGACGCGGCGAAAGTCCCCCGCGTCGAAGTCAGCTGACGGTGGAATGTACGCAGAAATGATAGTATACCTCCTATCCAGGTGCAGCTGCACAGCCACTGCCTGAAAGGAGGTATCTAAAGAGAAAGGAAGAACGGAGACATCATGCCGGGCGTAAACCGCGCATCCCCCAGCCCGGCCGTCCCGCGGTGGTTGGGTCGCAAGACCCTTATACCCCGGGAGGGCAGGCAGGGGGCACGCGCCTAGCATGGTCTCCTGCAAAAAAATAGCTAACGGGGAACGGGATGAGGCGAGCCTCCGCAGCTCCTCCCAGTTGGCCCGGAGTCCACGGCAATTCCATTGAAGGAATATGCCCTCCAGGCCTAGCTCGGAGGAGACGCGGGGGCCCTCCTCGAATTGAAGACCCTCACGGGAATGGCCGTACGCTTCCCGGGGGCAGAACCCCGGGCGCTGTTGGCCGGACAAAGCGCTGAAGGCGCTGTCGCCTTCGAGGACTTATTGGGGGAGGTTGGGCTCGCCATGCGAGTCTTTTCCTCCCTCCGCCTCGAAACTTTAGGCGGGCGTTGCGGCTTCGGAGGCGGGGGGCCCTCTTTTCGAGGAACCACCGTCTCCGAGCCACTCGCTCCACCTCGGGGCGTGGGCAAAGGGGCCGAAGCTCCTTTGTTGCTGTCCTCCTTTCGGGGAACAGCTTTAGGAACCCCGGAAGATGGCCTAGCGACCATCTTCAGGGGTGTTGCCTCCTGTGAGTCTAACGACTCGGTGGAGGCGCGTGGCCGTTTCGCTTTACGCGAAACGGTCACGCTGGGGGAAGAGGGGGGAGCCCTGGTTTTAGCCGGGGCAGGGTATGAACCCTTTTTGCCGCCAGCTTTACCAGGGGAGCGCCCAGGTTGGGTAGAGCCCACAGAAGGGCTCCGAATGGGCGCGGAAACAACCGTGCTCGTTGGCCTGGATGGGCCAGGAGCAGAGGGTGCCTTTCTAACTATTGAGGCATATGACGTCCCAGGCAGAGCCGGGCGCGCCAGGACCAAGTCCTTTGCCTCGCGGAATGAGAGTCGATCCTGGGCCTGAACGGCCAGGATTTCTTTCTCAAGGAGATATGCACCACATTGCTTCGAAGAAGCAGGGTGCGGCTCTCCGCAATTGACACACTTGGCCACACACGATTTGGACTTATCGTGTGCGACCTTGGAGCAATTTACACAGACTTCGGGTGACCCCGATTTTGCACGTCTACATGATCGATTCGTATGGCCGAAGCGGTGGCAGTAATAGCACCGCCGCGGCAGTGGCACGAATGCCTTCACGCGGTAGCGGTACCAACCGGCACGCACCGACTCAGGGAGCTTGTCACAGTCGAACGTGACGAAGAGTGTAGGGGTGGGTCTCGAGGCCCCTCCCTGTTTTCTCATCACACGTTCGACCTTGACCGCCCCATGGTCGGCCAGCTCTAGGGTGATGTCCTCAATGGAGTAGTCAACGAGTTGCCTCGCATAAACTACTCCTTTCACAAAGTTCATGGTAGAGTGCGGCGTCACACTCACCGGGGTGCCATGAAGTGTCCGAAGAGCACTTATCTTGGCCGCCTCGGCGGGATTCGCCGCATTCGCCAGAAGGCTCCCGTCCGAGAAACGGGTTACCTTCGGCTCTCTACCAATTGCACTAGCTAATCCTCTCCTCTGATGGATCATGTTGCCCTTGGACAACATGGTGCCATCAGTGGAGCGAATAACGAGGAAGCGTTTGAAGCCAGCGGGCTCGAAAACGCCAGGTAACCTCTGAATCAGGGGCCCCGATGTCATCGAGGCTCCGCCCTGTGCATTCTTGGTCTTAGTCGTAGTCATGGGCTCCGCACACGAGGGGGTAGAGGGGCCGGATGTGCCGATCTTGGCTTGGTCGCCTACCAAAGTGGCAGCAGACCCATCCGTCCCCGCAGCCCCCGCGGATGGAGAGGAGCCCCGAGTCTTCTTCGTCTTTTGAGTCTTTTTAGTCTTTTTCTTTTTAGGAGAGGAGGGCGGGGAATGAACCCGCTTTTCACCTCCGCCGGCAGAAGTCCCCAGGCCAGATGGACCAGCCTCAGCCAGGTCCCTCTCCGAAATGGAGAAGGTCCTGGTTGTCGTAGGGGCACCTGTCGGAGGAGATCCCTCCCCTCCTTCTACTGCCTCGGAGCCCTCAGCCATTTGAGGAGGACCTTGCATAGGGGCGGATTCGGGTTCGGTGCTTGGCGCCGAGCCCGAATTCCCCCCCATGGAAGGCCCTACCGTCTGGGGCTGGGTCTCCTCAAGGACCATGTCTATCACAGGAGGGGCCTCCAGTTGGCCATCCCCTCCCAGGACATCGCAGGTCCCCTTGGCAGTATTGTCACTAGTCAGGTGGTGTGGGGAGGCACAGGCCTTGACCCCAGCAAGGTTCAAAATTCTTGCCAGCAGGTCTTTTGAGGGAAGCGACCGAAGGGGCCTGGCTTCCCTCTCCCCCCTAAGGGGGTTTGCCCTACCAAGCCGCTTGCACGAGGGGCGGTCGGCAATGGGCTGCCTGCTGGCTTTCTTGGCAGTCCCCTTAGAAAGCAAAGGAGGGACTGCCGCTGGAGATAGGGAGGTGCCCGAAAGCACCTCCAGAGAAGGGGGTGAGGGGGAGTCCCCTACACCCGTAGGCGTAGGAGAGGAGTAAGCCTCCTCTCCGGTTAAAGAATTATGGAGGGTCCCTTGCGCAAGCACAAGGGGGGGGACCTCCATTTTCTCGGTGGAGCTGCCCGAGGGCGGCTCCGTAGATGTTTTTGGGGAAGTTGGGGGTTGGGGTTTTTGTTTTTTTTCATACATGGGCATGGTGACCCTCTTTTGATTACGGGACGCAATAGCTCATCACCTCTCGCAGTTGCCCGCACTGCGAGAGGTGCTTACAAGCCCGGCAGAGCCAGGCGCCGCCATTCGGGACCACCCCTCCCGCCTGGTGGCCTGGCAGTCCTTCGGCATGGCGGCTCCACCTTGGACACGGCGTAAAAAATATAGGTTGTGAAGAGGAGAGGAAAAGGGATGTGAGGAAGATGTGGGTGGGGATGAAGCAGGTTGTTAAAAAAACCCCATCCCGAACCGGAGCTGAGGGGTTAGGGAACAATGTCCCCTCCCCCCCTCAGCCCCGATCCGGGGTGGTTGGCTTGAGAAGAAGGTCAGCATTCTACCCTGTGAAATTAGAGGCTGACCAGAGAAAGTTGTGGGAGAGGTTGTATGAAAAGCGACGAGGTAGGGGAGAAATCGGGCTATCTGAAGGAAGGAAGAGAGGCTAAGCTGGGGCCGGACGGAGCGCTGGATCCCGTCAGCACGGCGGCCAGGATGGCAAATCGCCGCGCCCCTTACGGGGAAGGCTAGGGAGAAAGACCTGGGACAAGATAGAAAACGAAATACTCCCGAACATGAACCTCGACCTAGAAATTCCGAGAGCAGTTAGGGGGCGCGCCACCAGGCAAGCCCTATTCCCGAGTGGAAGGAACTGCTCCCGAGAAAACCAGATCGGAATATATACGTGAACAGGTAAAGCACGAACACATCAGTGAAAATAAGAAACAAAACAAACAAACAGAAGAAAAAGAGGCGAAGTGCCCAGTATTAAAACAAAATATACATAGAAGAAATAAAAACCTAAACCCCGGCAGAATAAGTAATAAACTGTTAAGTAAAATAAAAGAATATATATATATATATATATATATATATATATATATATATATATATATATATATATATATATATATATAGCAGATAAAAAAACTTGAAAGGCTTGAATGCCACGATGGAGGAAATATCAAATGTATTTATATATTTATTTAAGTTAAAAAAATAATATTAAAATAATAAAAAAATAATAATTTAAAAAAAAAATCAATAAAAAAATAAAATAAAATAAATGTGAGGAAAAATAAAAACAAACTAAGAGAAAAAACCTGAGAGATGCCCTCTACACTAGGGCAAAACTCAACTTCTTTTTATCTTTATATACCTACAACACATTTCCTAATTATTACATCAATTTCAATTTTCTTTCACTTTCTGACGGCGTAGAATTCTTGGTTATAAGCATCCGACAAATACCTCAGAACCGGTAAAGGAGGGAAAGTTTTGGATAAAATTTCCCAAAAACGCCTCCGAAAAAAATCGAGAGTACTTAAGAAAGAGAGATATTACTCATTTTTTATCACCATCACCATTTTACTAATTTCATCTTTCTCTTTTAGCGGCCCCACTTAAGCAGATGACTGCTTAAGTCGTCTGCCCCGCCCCGCTGCGTGAACTGACGTCAGATGTGAGAGGGGTTTGCCATTCATGTTTCGTCCTAACTATGCTGGGCAATAGCTTGACCATAATTGGGGGCATTGGAGGAAGCTAGTTTGAGGAGTAGCCCACAGCCGATAACAATGTCAGAACAATTCCGGACCGGGACGGACTGCCACCTCCGCTGGTCAGCACAGCGGGGATCAATTCCAGACCATAGAGGGACACAGAACCTTCTCTATGGTATGTTGGGATGCGGTCGCGATTAAAACACCCTGGGGGGAGCGGCGTTGTTAATAAGTCCACCACACAATCACACCCATGAGAGGATCCCCCCGGATTCATCTTATCCATTTTCATCATCCACCCAAAGGCAAATCCCCTTTTCATCCAGGCGGAGGTTTATCGAGGGGGGCCCTCTTCTCCCAAAAGGAAACATAATATTTCTATTCCAAGCAAGTAAAATAACAGATATCCATAAGAACTAGTAAGTCCCGAATAAGAATAAAAGGCCAAAAAGAAAAAGTGTGCTCCCTCTTCAAGGGGTTCTCACCACTAAAATGGCGACCCAAGATGCCCCAAGGGTCCGGCTAAGGTGTATTAACAGGTTTGACAAACCGGACAAGGGCACAGTCTACAAGACTCTGTTCGGCAAGCTCTGTGTGACTTTTTTGAAGCTGTAAGACACACCTGCTGGATATGTCGCAGTGTGCGAGCACGAAAAAGACATAGAGTCTTTAACAAAGGAAGAAGGAGTAAAACACTTAAGAGCTATCAACCTCCAACTGACCATGCCTCCACAAATACAAGCGCACAGGAACGTGGTGTGCAGAAGGCTAGACCCATGGGTCGGCCAGCACACTAAAAAAGAAATAAAGGAGGAGTTAGAAAGTAACCAAACATGGGCGAAAGTGGCCGAGATTATTAAATTGAAATATAAAGAGATAACTCGGACAACCATCATGTTTTCAAGGTTATTTTCACCGACACTGAAATGGCGTGCAAGGCGAAAGAGAGAGAGGGCTGCTCCTCTTTAACGCCAAGATTATTGGTGAACAGATCGAGCGCAAAGAATACACCCCTGTGTAGATCTGCTTCAAATGTTATCGCCTGGAGCATCACACCATAAAGGACTGCAAGGAGCAGGAATCAACCTGTTCCAGATGCAGTCAAAAAGGTCACGGCTGGCACGAATGCCCGGCAAAAGAAGAAAAGTGCCCTAACTGCAGCCAAAGACATGGGGCAATAGCGATGTCCTGCCCCCCCCTCGAAAAAAAGAAAATACTAAAAAGAAAGGCGGAACGCGAAGAGGGCGGAAGAAATTAGGAGGGCAAACACCACCTATGCCCAAGCGGCTAAAACCACACCCTCAGTTAGTGCCCCTAACAGCCCAGCTCAAAGAACTTTTACCAAAGTAGGCGAGGAGGACAAAAACTCCACCAAAATCCTTACTTGCATTCTTTATGCACATGTATGGATCCTGACAAACCCGGGCTGCTTTGCCAGTGAAATGAACAATATGCTCAAACACAATGGCTTGGCAGAGATGTGGTTCCAGGAGAACCCGCCATCAGGGGAAGGCAAACAAATGCAGTTCGGAGCAGAGGAAGCGGCACCCACGACCCCTTTCCCAAGAGATACCGAAGCAAAAGAAACAAGGAGCAAGATCATGGAAAGAAACCAGCACCACATAGGTCCCCAAACAAGGGCCCAAGAATAGAAGCGAGAAAGAAAAAGGGAAGAGAGTGCGAAGAGAGCAGCTAGACGAATCAAACAAGCTGAAGGTAACCTCCCAGCCCCGTAGGATGAAAGAGAAAACAAGGAGCAAGAACTTTAGGAAAATCAAAGAATACGATGGTGATGAAATCAACATCAAATTCTTCAGAAAGTCTGAAACCTCCCTCCCATAAGACCCCAAGGTTGGGGAGATCATAAAAGGAGTAAGAACGGGCCTATTAAAAGGGTCTTACGACTCACCAGACCAAGAAGCGCTAATAGATACAGCGCTCCTGGAGGCCAGAATAAAACTTTATAGGGGCTCCTGCCTCGCCGTAAGGGAGGCAGAATTCAAGAAAATTCGGAACGGGAAATACACACGTGACAAAAAACACTAAAAGAGGAAACTAACACATACAAACACACAAAATACAGATAACACAAACATGGAAAACAGTAACAATACATTAAGAATTCTCACAATTAACGTTGATGGATGGAAGGGAAACACATTCTTTACGGGAATATATTTCGTAAAATGGATCCCGACCTAATCCTGATCACCGAAGACGTCATTAACTCAAACACGAACAGTATCAAGATACCCAACTACACTGTCCTAAACAAAAACCACACACAGGAACGATACGATGGCGCTGCCATCGCGATCGGAAACAACATAACTTACAAAAAACTTCCATGCCTAGATGAATCATTTGTGGCAGGAGCAATACCTACCCTGGTTTGAAACCTGACCGTGGCGGCTGCCTATCAACCTGCACGACGAGATTACCTGCCGATCCCAACCTTTTACAACCTCTTCGGGCGCGGGAAACTTACATTGTTTGGTGGTGATCTTAATGCCAGATGCCGTGCATCAGGCTACGGAAGCACCCACCAAAGGGAAAGAAACCTGAGGCTGTTACTCGAAAGAGACAGACTCCAGAGGGCCAGGTCAGATTTGCCGACCTTCTTAACGCAACGTTCGGCAACAAAACCGGACATCGTGTTGACATCCAAGAACTTCCCCTTCAGCATAGTCAATGAGCCCGGACCAGTGGTACCGAGCGAGCATATCCCGATTCTCACCACTATCTCGCTTACTCCAATACTCAAGCCCATTTTACTTAGGAAAAGTTACGTGAAAGCTGACTAGGAGCTATATAGAGAAATACTCAGTACATACCAACCAACTGACCTGGGAGACGCTAACAAGGAGATTAACAAGATCACCAATGTCCTCATTCAAGCCGACAAGATATGCGTTCCCAGAATCTCCTATAAAATGCTCCCACAACCTGAGTGGACGGACGAGATGAGAGAAATCACCGAGAACATAAAGAAATCTATGATGAGATCGGCAGGACAAGAACCAATAGGGAAAGGACAGCCAGAATGAGGCATCTAGGCGTGGAACTGAAAGACATTATAATTGAAAAACAAAGAACAATCTGGAATGAAATCATTGGGAGGCTGGACAGGGAGAGCAATCCTGTAAAATTTTGGAATAACATCCGAAGAATTAGGGGATTGCCTCCCAGCTCCAGAACCCAAATCAAAGATGGAGACGACATCATAGAAGACCCAGAGTCTCTCGAAAGAATATTTATAGCACACTGGCAAGAGATTTTCGCTATATCACCTGAGAAGAACGACGACTTCGACCAGGACTTCGAAGACCAATTGCTCGACGACCTCGGCACAGTGATACATAGAACCCACCCCCATCCGCAAGTATCTCGGGAAAGAGTGATGGTTGACCACGGATGCCCAATAACTGCCAAAGAGACCTTGAACACCATAAGGTCCTTCAAGCAGAGGGCTCCAGGCTGGTCTGGGATTAAGAACAACAACCTCGTAAATGCCCCAAGGCAAATTATTCAGGTCTTGGCGAGCACAATGAACGCTGCTCTGAATACAGGCTACTTCCCTGATGGATACAAGATGGCAAAAATCATCTTTATTCCGAAGGGAAACAAGCCCCCGGACCAGGTAGCAAACTATCGCCCGATCTCTCTTCTTGAGATACAGGGAAAAATCTTCGAAAAGATTTTAGCAAACCAGTTGCAAGCTCAACTGAACGAGTTAGGAGCGCATAACCCCCAACAGCATGGGTTCCACAAAAAAGGGGCACAGACCCAGCCCTGGCGCTCCTAACGGAAAAAATAGCATACTCCCAAGCGAACAGGTTCTATGTAGACATTGTGTTGAGGGGCGTGCAAAAGGTCTTCGATAAGGTCTGGCTGGAAGGACTTCAATACAAGATCCTGAACCTCCAACTAGACCCAATCCTGGAAAGGATTCTCTGTGACTTCGTCATTGACAGAAGGGCATGTCTCATGATAGAAGGATACAGAGGCCCCGAATTCGAATTAAAGGCGGGCGTTCCTCAGGGTAGCTGCCTGAGTCTTCTGCTTTACTTGGTCTTCACAATCGACCTCCCAACTCCGGTGCACAGGGACACGATGTATCTGCATATCGCAGATGACGTCACTCAAATTGTCTAATGACCGGACTGGAAAGCGAGGGCACAGGCGGCTCGCACAATAGCGAAAATCAATAACATCCGCCAATACGAGAGACGATGGAAAATCAGGACCAACAGGGGCAAATTCAAAATCGTCCCGTTGAGCCGCGAATTGACATGGCCCATCATAATAGATGGGAGGAGATACGGCTACTCCGCCGAAAGCACCGTCCTGGGCCTTAAAATCACCGACCATGGATACTCGAGATACCACACGGAGAGGCGGAACCTGGCAAGGAGAGAAATCTTCAAGCTTTACAGGTTTAGAGATCTTAGCTCGGCCAACACCAGGAAAATATATCTGATGTATGTCCGAGCTATGCTGATCTAGCCCGCAGTAGTCTCCCAAGCGGCAAACACATACCTCGATGAAAAGGCTCCAACGTGTCCAGAACACTGTCTCTCTGCAAATCAATAAAGTAAGAAGGAGTGATCATCTTAGGCAAAGTGAATTGCACAGGAGGAAACGTTTGGACACCATCAATGTCGTCACCCAGAAACTGGGTAAAAAGATCTGGTCCACTCTTACGAATGGTGTCATTCCAGAGCTACAGGAAACAGGCGGCAGGCTTAATATACCTGCAAGGTTACGGGCGAAAGTCTCACGCTGAAGTCGATTCCCGAGCACAAAATTATTTACCCAAAAAGTAATCACACCACTATACAAATAGAAATAACACAATACAACACATTAAAAACACTGCAGTAAAACACAAAAAATGAGAATACCAAACAATACAACTAACACTAAACAAGTAGTACAAGGGAAATTGTCGGCAAACAAAGCTATGAAAGGCTTGAATGCTAAGTATTTTCCATCAAAAGTTATCACAACAAATTATAAGGAAGAAACAATAAGAAGAACACTAAAGAACACACGAAGGAACATAAACATATGATAAAAAGCATAAACTAACAAAACTAAAAAAGGCAAAATGAACAGAAAATAAAAATAAAGCGATGACCTCCCTACTAGGGCAAAATCCCCCCTCCCCATCTTTAATTTTCACCTACTATATCTTCCACTAAAACTGAGTATATCATCATCATTTCACTTTCTGCCAGATTCTCACTTAACTCATTACATCGGTAAAGGAGGCAAGAACATTTCAAAACGCTCCGAAGATGATTGAATAAGATCTAAAGCTTAGCAATTTAGTTTGTTTTTTACCAAACACATTCATTTAAAAAAGAGATGAATACTGGACAAGTAATCCACCATCTACAAGATGGAATAAAAAAAGATAGTTAGAAGAAGAGAAAGTTGCCAAAGGAAATTAATTAAGGCAAAATACACAATACTCTTCAACAAAATTTGCTTTCAAGAAAGACTGCTACCCAACTACATACATATATATATATATATATGCTTGAGATATCCCAAAGGAAAATAATACACAAAATAAGCCCCCAAGCGCTTTCGTGTTTAGATCATCAGGGGCAGAAGAACAATGGAATAGAGAAACGGCCAATAAACCGAGAAATGTGACGTCATTCAAGCATACTGACGAACAAAGACAATCGTTTAGGGGTGGAACCAACTGACGAACAAATGAATAGCCCATCCGCAGGACTACAATATACAAATCAATTAAACAAATTAAATTTTTTAACGTGGAATTATTAGAGAATACAACACTAACATTAATATATATATATATATATATATATATATATATATATATATATATATATATATATATATATATATATATATATATAATCAAGTTGGCTAGAAAAAACATTCAAACGAAGCGACCAAAACGAACGCAAAACCAGTTCATTTCATATATATATACATATATATATATATATATATATATATATATATATATATATATATATATATATATATATATATATAACACGACTATGTTATTATGCGAAAAGAGAAGACTCATTTTTTGTATTTTTTTTCTTGAATACATAACGAATATTGCGTAATATCTGTACCACTTGCTCATATTATCAAAGTCCTGTATGTATGTAACTAACTACTGATAGGAGCCCACAAATCTACAAACTACATAGTTTTCGAAAAATAATTGAATGGCCAAACTTTCAAAAAATTACTTTGTTTTCATTTTTTATTTTGTATTTATAATCTGCATGTTTCAAATTGGAAAAGATCATTACAATTCTAATTTGATATACACCTACTTTATTATGAGGCGTAGCCATCGGTAATAATGAGTGGCACATCTTTTTAAAGAACGCCGCAAAACACACTAAGGTAACTTACAAATATGGAAACAACAGAAAAAGTGTCGATTCATCTAGCTGAATGAAGCCTATTTCATGATACTCGTTCCCCTTTTTATTCAACAGAACATATCGTTAAAGAACGCCGCAAAACACACTAAGGTAACTTACAAATATGGAAACAACAGAAAAAGTGTCGATTCATCTAGCTGAATGAAGCCTATTTCATGATACTCCTTCCCCTTTTTATTCAACAGAACATATCGTTACTTTGTAATAACCTGGTGAAAATTGATGCAGTTATATATGGATATAAACATATGTAAATTCATTCCTTACGTAAGTAGATGGACAGCAAATACATAAAACCGGACCCCACTTTCGATAGGCTTTATTTCTTAATTCAACCAAATATTAAAATTAAAACCTATCTAAAGTTGGGGGACAGTTTTTGTAGAAACAGTTAATAATAAAAAATATATACAATTTACTATGGTGTTCTGCCACCTCCTGTAAAATTACATATACTAATAATCAAGGTAATGAAATATTGTTTTCATTATCTTCAATTTCATCGAAACATTCATGGTGTTTTCGCAACATTAAAGAAAATTTGTTTTTAAGAGAAACTATTTTAAAAGAATTCCGTCAAGATTACAAACGAATTCCTTTTCTACTTTATCTTCATATTTTACTTTAACGGTATGTTTATTCATTCCATCAAAATGAGCTGGTTTTATCATGCATCTAAAACACGCCTTAGATAATGAAGAAATGAGTCATTCACATACTTAAACTCATTTCGCTAAAATGCCCCAAACTATGCCAGTAAAATAAGGTGTTTTATTATATTCGACGAATTCATTGTCTTCGTAGCTCCGCCATCTCATTACATAATGTAAGGTACCGTACACGAAATATGTACACACGTTCGTAACTACACAGTTTAAATTAGGGAGTAGGAGTAGTGTTGATCTCGTGCTGCCTAACACAAAAACGCAAACACGCATGCGCGTTCTATCCAGTGGGTTCACATTAAGAGTTTAGTGTTAAAAACTAACATTTGTACATTTTAATTAGTGTTTTTTATTAATGAAATGGACACCAAGATAAACTTCGTGATGAAAATTCTGGAGGAGAGATTCAGAGACAGAAAAATGTCAAACTAAAGTTAACTGAGCATTTATGTAATCGTTGGCAGGTCTCCGAGAGGATAACAATCGGCAATCATTTTTCTGAATAACATGAAAGAGGTGAGACTAATTAAACGAAATGTTTTATTGTAATTACAAAATGCTATCGATAACTATTGAAGATATTCGATATAATTTATCATGATAGATGTTTAAGAAAATACATATAACCGTGTGTTTCCAAATGAGTTGTTCGAATAAGAAGTAAAAGAGTAGAGCTTCAAGCAACTCAGATTCGTCAAACAGATGTTTTGTTCCCCAGTTACTTCCCTACGACCATGTTCGAACACAGCATGGTCTTATGGTTATTTATTTTGGCTGTTTTTTTTATGTATTTATTTATCACCATTACCTCAGTATAAATTTATATTCGTATATACATATTTATAAATCAATATCATAGAGTAGGAAAATAATAGGCTCATTAGTCCGTTTAAGAGTAAGTTACATTTTTGGGGAGTGACAAAAATAACGAGGCATTCGCTAAATGTGGAATATACAGCGACATTGTCAATTAGAATCGCATCATATTGTATTAAATATCATTTTGAAGGGGATGGAATTTTTTTCTGAATCAAAATATAATATGAACATTTTATGGATCTTTTCTGTTTGGCAGCAGGCGGATGTTTCGTACCAAATTTTCCCCAATAATGCAGTTTTGAGTGCTGAATACGAATATAACATTTCTTTTTTGGAGAAATGAAAGGAGGTATTAAAAAAACAAAATTTAATGCGCACTAGTTTAGAACATTATTCTATAAACAATTATGATTATATACTATAACCCCCAATTGATTGAAACTCAGGATCATCGTAGGGGGGTGGTCTCCCCGCAGTGCTAAACTCCCCACGTGCAGTTCCCTTGAATTTACCCCCCAAAGGTGAAACATATTGGAACACGGCGGTACCCACCGTGAGATGCTCGATTCCTACTTATGTGAATTAATGTGGCGAAAACGCAATAGAAATGAAAATTTGTTTTAAAAAATATTATGGGATACTTATATCTAAATACAAATGAATGTTTGAAGAAATAATAAAGGGAGTGAACAATAATATTGGGAAATCATATGGCAGTTTAAGTGCATTTCGTTTTTTTTTCAAAATGTATCGGACAAACCAAAATTTACAGTTTGAAATTTCTTTTTTTTTAGATACTTCCTTTCATTTCCCCCCCAAAGAAATGTCACATTCGTATTCTGCACTCAAAACTGCATTATTGTCGAAAAAATTTGGTACAAAAAATCCGCCTGCCGCCAAACAGAAAAGACCCCATTTTATATTAATATATATATATATATATATATATATATATATATATATATATATATATATATATATATATATATATGATTGATTGATTTAAATAGCATTCGGGGGCTTATATGTCTGAAGTCAAGAAGCACGGCATAAAAACCAATAGACATTCGATCTCCTAACGACGTCTGGCAATTGCCTTTGAATTCGGACCTAATGCTAGGCTTTCGATTATGTATACTACTAGTTTATTAAAAATGTCAGGGGGGTTAGGGTTCAATCTCCCAACATTAAATGATGGCATGGGCGCGAATCCCACCCATTTCGAATTAATCACCTTAGGAGTTGTTAGGCGTTCCAATGTTAATTGTTTTTATACAGTGCTCTCCCCGGAATGTGCTGAGCTAGAAATGTACTCATATAATTTCCTTGAAATCGGTGGCTGTGTATTCCATATTTAACCAGGGCCAAATTTCGAAGAGACCCCAAAAGAATGTAGTGAAATTAAAAGATATGTTAGCTGTACATAACCCTGAATAGCCAAAAGAAGTGTCTTTTTCGGAACAGTCCCGCCAGCGAATTAGTTGTTCGAGGCTATCGAGAGGTTAAGGTCAAGCTTCGGTTAGGAAGCAACTTTGCAAAAATGGACATTATGAGATTTTCATTAGCATCTTCGCGTTGCCGTTGAGACTGTAATAAGCGTGAATCCAATTTCAGCGCTGGATTACGAAAAGACACTTGGTTAGAAAAATCAAAATTATCTTTGGAGACAATCGTTTTTATTCACGCATGCTACAAAGGGTTTGCAACTATTGTTTTTGTGTTAAATTTTTATTTTTATTTTATAGAGCCCATCTGGCAACGACCCACTAGGGCATAAGTCGCCGAAAAACACGACAGCCTAGAACTAGGCTACTTTAAAATAAAAATATGAAAACTTAACAATCGATATAAATTGGAAAAACTTAACAATCAGGAAGCAATCTCCGGCAGCGGGGGGAGGTCCCCCTCACCCCTGTGCAGGAGAGTGCAACCTACAAACAAAACAATAACAAAAAAGAACCTTAAATAAAGGGGAGAAGCTCGGCCTCCCCCCAAAAGTCAACAAGTCCACAAGTCAATGTGCACGAATCCGTCCCGAGTACAAGGGACAGGCGGTAGCGACCCCGCCCATCCCGGTACCGGCACAGGTATCGTGCGCGAAGATCGCCTAGACTGGGACATTCGACAAGAATGTGCCGAACAGTCTGGGGGACGACGCAGTCGTTGCAATAGGGCGCAGGCGAGCGTTCCATCAAATAGCGATGCGTCACACGAGTGTGTCCGATTCGGAGACGACAGAAAGCAACCTGAAGCCGCCGCGGCATTGGGGGATAGGTCCATGGGAACAGTCGCGGCGCCCCGAGAGCACTCAGGGCGCTTTGTGAGTCGCTATAGATCACAATCCGGTCTCCGAACCGGGCACGTCGCGTAATCTCCCGTACCGAGTGGTGTATTGCCACCAGCTCGGCCGTGAAGACAGACGCAGCGCCTGGTAGAGCCCCACTGACTTCAAACAGAGGGGATACGGCGTGGAAGCCGACAACCTCTTGGGACTTGGAGCCATCCGTATACACTGGCACGGTTCCAGCGTGACACAATGTGTGCTCCAAAAAGGTCGAACGCAATACTCCCGGCGCAGTACAAGCTTTGGGAGCAGAGGCGTGGCGACAAATAGCCAAATGTGGTACCCTCCAGGGTGGCGTCCTGGGCAGAACCAGGGGCGCCACCGGCCCGAGAGCTATATCTAGCTCTCGAACGAGTTTCCGGGCCCTAAACCCAAAGGGCTTAGGGTATGACTGGTGTCTCTCGGCGGCATAGGCACCATCGAGATCAGCTGCGGATGCAGTGATAGCTGTTGGCGACTGAGGGAGACGCTGGGCTCGCGTGTACAGGCGAGCGATGCACTCCACGTGGCGCAGAGCGAGTGGCATCTCCCCAGCATCGACCAACAGGCTCTCAATGGGGGAAGTGCGGAAGGCACCGGTCGCAAGGCGAAGGCCGGTGTGGTGGATCGAATCCACCTTCCGCAATAAACGCTCGGCTGCGGATGCATAAAACTCGCATTCGTAGTCGAGCTTCGAGCAAACAAAGGATCGATAAAAGTAAGGCAGTAGCCCTATCAGCGCCCCAAGCGCTGAACGTCACTGAGCGGAGAATGTCCATGGCGCGGGTACAAGAGACCCTAAGGCTGCGAATATGAGCCTCCCAGGTGAGGCGTCGGTCGAATACAAGACCAAGGAAACGGTGCGACTCAACCACATCCAGGCGCACCCCATTAAGAAACAAATCTGGGTCGGGGTGAAGCCGTGGATGGCGGCAGAAGTGCACCACATTAGTCTTGGCCAAAGAAAACCGAAACCTGTGCGCTTCGGCATAGCAAGAGACGCGGTTCAATGCTTGTTGGAGTCGACGCTCCATAGTTGGCATCTGGGCCGCGCCAAAAGAGATCGAAAGGTCGTCCACGTAGAGCGTAGCGAGAACATCTTCCGGCAGCACCGAGGTGATGCCGTTGATGCTCAGGGCCAAGAGTGTGACACTGAGGACACTTCCCTGCGGGACACCCTCTTCCTGCTCCTTTGGGCCGGAGAGGGCTCCCCCCACCCGTACGCGGAATCGACGATCTCGCAAAAATTCAGATATAAAAATTGGGAGGCGTCCCCTCGCCCCCATCGTGTGGAGAGTCTCCATGATACCGTATCGCCATGCGGTATCATAGGCCTTCTCCAGATCGAAAAACAGCGTGGCGTAGTGCTGTCTACGAAGGAAAGCCTCGCAGACGGCATTTTCCAGTCGGAGCAGAGCATCCGACGTGGAGTGGAACTTGCGGAAGCCGCACTGTGCAGAAGACAGATGGCCTCCGCTGTTCAGGAAAAATGCTAATCTAACATTTACCAATTTCTCCATACTCTTGCACACGCAAGAGGTTAGAGAGATTGGGCGGAAACCGGTCGGAGTAGAGTGATCTCCCCGGTTTGTGAAAGGCGAGCACAGTAGCGATTCGCCAGGAGTCTGGGAGAAGATCTTCCACCCAGATCCCTTTGAACAAATCTAACAGAAAGGCAATGCCTCGCTCACCCAGGTATCGAAGCATGGCGTACGGGACATCGTCCGGACCATGGGTGGTGTCCGCGCACGAAGCGAGAGTGGAACGCAACTCACTCACAGTAAACTTGTCGTTGAAGGGTTCTCCGCCTCTGGAGGTAAAGTCCAGCCGGCGGCCTTCCGCGACATCACGACGTGCATTGAATGCTGGCGGAGCAGCATCCCGGCTAGAGAATGCAGAAAAAGCGGTCGCTAAGGATTCCACAACGGACGCGGGGCCTGAGATTGCGGTCCCATTCTCCTGGAGAACGGGAGGGGGGTCCTGCGAGAACTTGCCCCGAATCCTTTTGACTCGCTTCCACACTTCAGCTAAAAGGGTCTTTCCCGTTTAGTTAAGACACGTATGCCCGCCAAGAAGAGCGGCGGGCGTGCTTCGAAATATACCGGAACCTAGCCCTAGCCCGACGAAATTCAGCGACAGTGAAATCGTTCGGGCGGCGCTTATAGCGCATGTAGGCATAACGCTTCTGTTTGAGGGCCGTCTCACACTCGGCTGACCACCATGGGAGTGGTCGGCGTGCAAAACGGCCAGACGTCCTAGGAATAGTAGTCGGGCCCACGGCGATGAGGTTGCCGGAGAAGAACTCAACGGCCTCATCAAACCGACCTAAACTGCTCGACCGAGATAGAGAATTCAGTCATTTCCTGAAATGCAGGCCACCGCGCCCGCGCCAAGCACCACCGAGGTGGTTTCTCAGGCGGCAGTTGCCCTGAAAATGATATTTGAATGGGAAAGGAATCACTACCATGGAGGTTATCGACCACCCCCAATCAAAATCAGGCTGTGCATCCGAATGGGGAACGGGACGAGACGAGCCTCCGCAGCTCCTCCCAGTTGGTCCGGAGTCCACTGCAATTCCATTGAAGGAATATGCCCTCCAGGCCTAGCTCGGAGGAGACGCGGGGGCCCTCCTCGAATTGAAGACCCTCACGGGAATGGCCGCACGCTTCCCGGGGGCAGAACCCCGGGCGCTGTTGGCCGGACAAAGCGCTGGAGGCGCTGTCGCCTTCGAGAATTTATTGGGGGAGGTTGGGCTCGCCATGCGAGTCTTTTCCTCCCTCCGCCTCGAAACCTTAGGCGGGCGTTGTGGCTTCGGAGGCGGGGGGCCCTCTTTTCGAGGAACCACCGTCTCCGAGCCACTCGCTCCACCTCGGGGCGTGGGCGAAGGAGCCGAAGCTCCTTTGTTGCTGTCCTCCTTTCGGGGAACAGCTTTAGGAACCCCGGAAGATGGCCTAGCGACCATCTTCAGGGGTGTTGCCTCCTGTGAGTCTAACGACTCGGTGGAGGCGCGTGGCCGTTTCGCCTTACGGGAAACGGTCACGCTGGGGGAAGAGGGGGGGGAGCCCTGGTTTTAGCCGGGGCAGGGTATGAACCCCTTTTTGCCGCCAGCTTTACCAGGGGAGCGCCTGGGTTGGGTAGAGTCCGCAGAAGGGCTCCGAATGGGCGCGGAAACAACCGTGCTCGTTGGCCTGGATGGGCCAGGAGCAGAGGGTGCCTTTCTAACTATTGAGGCATATGACGTCCCAGGCAGAGCCGGGCGCGCCAGGACCAAGTCCTTTGCCTCGCGGAATGAGAGTCGATCCTGGGCCTGAACGGCCAGGATTTCTTTCTTAAGGAAATATGCACCACATTGCTTCGAAGAAGCAGGTTGCGGCTCTCCGCAATTGACACACTTGGCCACACACGATTTGGACTTATTGTGTGTGACCTTGGAGCAATTTACACAGACTTCGGCTGACCCCGACTTTGCACCTCTACATGAGCGATTCGTATGGCCGAAGCGGTGACAGTAATAGCACCGCCACGGCAGTGGCACGAATGCCTTCACGCGGTAGCGGTACCAACCGGCACGCACCGACTCAGGGAGCTTGTAACAGTCGAACGTGACGAAGAGTGTAGGGGTGGGTCTCGAGGCCCCTCCCTGTTTTCTCATCACACGTTCGACCTTGACCGCCCCATGGTCGGCCAGCTCTAGGGTGATGTCCTCAATGGAGTAGTCAACGAGTTCCCTTGCATAAACTACTCCGTTCATAAAGTTCATGGTAGAGTGCGGCGTCACACTCCCTGGGGTGCCATGAAGTGTCCGAAGAGCACTTATCTTGGCCGCCTCGGCGGGATTCGCCGCATTCGCCAGAAGGCTCCCTTCCGAGAAACGGGTTACCTTCGGCTCTCTACCAATTGCACTAGCTAATCCTCTCCTCTGATGGATCATGTTGCCCTTGGACAACATGGTGCCATCAGTGGAGCGAATAACGAGGAAGCGTTTGAAGCCAGCGGGCTCGAAAACGCCAGGTAACCTCTGAATCAGGGGCCCTGATTGCATCGAGTCTCCTCCCTGTGCACTCCTGGTATTAGTCTTAGTCAGGGGCTCCGCACACGGGGGATGGGGGGTAGAGGGGCTGGATGTGCTGATCTTGGCTTGGTCGCTTGCCAGAGTGGCAGCAGACCCATCCGTCCCCGCAGCCCCCGCGGATGGAGAGGAGCCCCGAGTCTTTTTTGTCTTTTTAGTCTTTTTCTTTTTCTTTTTTGGAAAGGAGGGCGGGGAATGAACCCGCTTCTCACCTCCGCCGGAAGAAGCCCCCAGGCCAGATGGACCCGCCTCTGCCAGGTCATTCTCTTAAATGGAGAAGTTCCTGGTAGTCGTGGGGGCACCGGTCGGAGGAGATCCCTCCCCTCCTTGTACTGCTACGGAAACCACAGCCCTTTGAGGAGGACCTTTCATCGGGGCGGATTCGGGTTCGGTGCTTGGCGCCGAGCCAGGATTCCCCCCCATGGAAGGCCCTACCGTCTGAGGCTGGGTTTCCTCAAGGACCATGTCTATCTCAGGGGGGGGGGGGCTCCAGTTGGCCCTCTCCCTCCAAGACATCGCAGGTCCCGTTGGCAGTATCGTCACTATTCTTCTTTGGGGAGGCATGGGCCTTGACCCCGGCAAGGTTCAGTATTCTTGCCAGCGGGTCTTTTGAGGGAAGCGACCGAAGGGGCCTGGCTTCCCTCTCCCCCCTAAGGGGGTTTGCCCTACCGAACCGCTTGGATGTGGAGCGGCTGGCTAAGGGCTGCCTGCTGGCTTTCTTGGCAGTCCCCTTGGACTGCCGCTGGGGAATGCCGCTGGTAAAAGGGAGGCGCCCGAAAGCACCTCCAGAGAAGGG
The DNA here is from genome assembly GCA_963969495.1 of Ceratothoa steindachneri. Lineage (NCBI taxonomy): Eukaryota > Metazoa > Arthropoda > Malacostraca > Isopoda > Cymothoidae > Ceratothoa > Ceratothoa steindachneri. Next base: position 40,792,033 of record OZ018320.1, read on the forward strand.
GGTGAGGGGGAGATCCCTACACCCGTAAGCGAAGGAGAGGAGTAAGCCTCCTCTCCGGTTAGAGATATATGGAGGGTCCCCTGATCAAGCACAGGGGGGGGGACCACCATTTTTTTGCTGGAGCTGCCCAAGGGCGGCTCCGTCGATGTTATAGAGGAAGTTGGGGGTTGGGTTTTTTTATACTCATCATTGGGCATGGTGACCCTCTTTTTGACACGGGATGCAATCGCGCATCACCTCTCGCAGTAGCCCGCACTGCGAGAGGTGCTTACAAGCCCGGCAGAGCCAGGCGCCGCCATTTAAGACCACCCCTCCCGCCTGGTGGCCTGGCAGTCCATCGGCATGGCGGCTCCACCTTGAACACGGCGTAAAAAATATATAGATTGTGAAGAGGAGAGGAAAAGGGATGTGAGGAAGGTATGGGTGGGGATAAAGCAGGTTATTAAAAACCAACCACCCCAGACCGGAGCTCAGGGGTTAGGGAACATTGTCCCCTTCCCCCTCAGCCCCGATCCGGGACGGTTGACTTAAGAAGAAAATCAGCATCTACCCTGTGAAATTAGAGGCTGACCATTGAAAGTTGTGAGAGAGGTTGTATGAAAAGCCAGGAAACAAGTGTTTTTTTTGAAGGAAGGAGAAGAGGCTAAGCTGGGGTGTTTTTGTGTTAAAGAGCTTAAAATGTCAACAGAAGCCAAAATTAATTGTAAAAAAAAAACAAAAAAAAACTTTCTGCCAAACCTTAGCCTCGAACGCCTAATTCGCTGCTGGAGCTGTTCCAAAAAAGACCACAAAAGAGAATATTACTTTTACGGTTGGCTCTGAGATGGCACGCAACGCTTCTGAATCTGCCTAACACCCGCAGGTTCCTTGCGGATGTACCCCTCATGGGCAGAACCCTTAAGTACCTCACTATGTTAATGGTACCCATGCAAATGTCTTTTACGGCATGAATTCAGACTGTGTAAAATGTATATGGAGATGTTTGCCCAATCAAATTATACGTAGTGTAACATTCAATACATTGCCATACGCTGAGTAATTAATCGAGCAGTTAAACCACCCATTAGTAAAAATACTATACGGCATTTCAAGCTTCCTTTACAAAACCAAGCATCTCCAAGTTTCCTTTTTCTACCCCCACCTACTCGAAACCTCTCTCTCACACTCTCACATTCACGCTATTCATTGACTTGACCTACCCCAAGCCATCAAAGAGCACTCTCTTGTATCTTCCCTCTCTCCTTCTAAGAACTGGAGTTCATCCTAAGAAGTTTGTGCCTACAATGCACTACTAACTCGCGTAAGTGTTGCCATTACCCAGAAGCACTAACGTGACATATGTATTGACTATAATATACATTGTGTCTCGCCCTATCAAACGCTTCTATTACATTTCCAATTCCCTCGCCTTTTCAAACATCACACAAGGTCAGCATGTGTACACTGAACGCCATAATCCATCCATTCTTCGTTAACTTCATACGCCTGTCCGCCTCACTCGTACTTCCTTCGCCATACGATCCATAAACATGTTAAACAACCATGGCGACATCCTTCAGCCTTGTACCCACCCACATCCACTTATAGTAGACCATTCACTTCGATCACCTTTCATTTTAGCGCACGAATTACTTCAGACCAACATAAAACCTTTTCATGCCATCAAACACTACTGCTAACTCCACACACCCTTAGAACTTGCCATAGTGTTTAACCATAGACACGACCATAACGCTTTCTCCAGATACATAGATCGAGCGACACTTGCTATCACATGCCTTTTCAACACTCAGTGCCTCAACGTAAACACTCGAGCCACACAATCCCTTTCCTCTCGAATTTAATTTCCTATCATGTCCTCAATGATCTTTCTTACACGATCAAACAGAAGTTTTCCATATACTTTGCTGACTACAATCAACCTACTTATTGCCTTACAATTGTTGGATTTACCTTTCTCCCATTTCACCTTACTCAGTGATGATACCATAGCATTCTTCCTATCCTCAGGCAGTCTTCCATCCCCATGGGCACTACCATTAGATTCGTTCCATTCCACGCCACCATTTTTTGTAGCTCAGCGACTTTATTATTCACTATAGCTTTCTATTTTTCAGACCTTTCTCAGTAATGACGACCTCTTTTTTGTTATTAGTTCCATACCCCAACACAACACCCGGTTTGCACCATAAAAGCCAATCATGCAGTTACGTCCTATTATATACTAAAATTATCAGCTCGCTAAACTACTCCTGCCATCTACTTATAACTACTTCATCGCTAAAGTTTTCTCTCATTCTTAGCCTTAGGGCCATTCACACGACGCCACCCTTCACACCACTCACAGAGATCAGTCTCATCATGGCTGCACTGAGGGTGAGGGAATGCGTTGCTTGCCACCATAAATCTGTGCGTGGCCAAGAGGGTGGTACGGACAAAGTTGTGGTTGTAAGGCAAGGCGTTTTTGTGCGCGGTCTAACTGGTGTTGTTATCACTGTTTACATGGAAACTATCGCAAAACTTCACACGAGGCGCAGCTTTCAGTACGGCCACGACGAGAATAAGCTCGGTCAGTGGTGTCTCTGGTGGCCAGGAAAAAATAGTACCGTACCGTCGTGTGAACAGGACTTTAATGTTCAGAGTTATTCCTCTCCTTTTTCTGACTTTTCTCCTCATCTTCTAAATTAAGTTCCAGTTCCCATCCACCCGGGTCCTCATTCACCTCGTTTCCGAATGCTTCATTTGCGGTTTCTTACTCTCGTTTCATTATTCTTTTCGGTTACTTATAATTATTTATACGCAGCTTCCTGATATTCTCACTTGCATTATGGAAAGAAAATTCATTGCTAAATAGTAGAATAATGGTGCGAGACGTGAAATAAGAAGTGTGAAGTGAATCTCCATTGGCAAAAATCTCCCCGTAACTTGACAGATTTTTCAAGTTCTCTTTAATCTTTATAAGGTTTTCTTCTTTTCTTTAACTTCTCTTTTAACCACTCGGAGTTTTCTTGATTTTCTTCAAGAGTCTTTTCTCAAATAAATTTTATTACAGAAGTCATGCGACGTCCCCATGTAACGTTATACTTCATACTTTTTTAACAAATTGCTCAAAATATTTTAGGGCGTATTCTTGTTTTATTACAAATGTTAGTAATTTATTATATTTAAGTTCTCTTTCCTAGGGAAATTAAGACTAATTCAGAGTGTATGCTTGCTATGGAAAACGATTACTTAATTGCTTCGAGACCTTGTATAAAAAGTCCCCAAAATGGCGTTGAAATGTACGGCAGAAATAAAATCAATATTGAGCTCAGATTCCCCCGAAAATGCACTTATGAACCAAGATAAGCAGCCCATAGTAATTAAAAACGTATGCGTCACCGCGTCATGCGATGATGAGAGGCAATTTCTAGTTGATAACACTCTAAATAAAGCTGGTGATATATGCGCAATACCGACAACTCCACTCAAAGTTGCGGTAGGTAAAGATGCAGCTTATATAAAAGAGCTAAATTATGAACTAGAAAAAACTAATCTTGAGTTAGCGTCGAATGAACAAGACATTTGTCCTCCACAAATATCAGTTAGTGAGTCGAATGATCCCGAAAAAATATTGTCCTACACCAACCACGAAGTGGAAACATGTAAAAATTATCAAGTTGCAATACCCTGTAATGAAATGGAACATAATATTTTGACAAATAATGTCTATAATAAACGAAAAGAATCATCAGTGAGTTGTGTTTTGCCAGTATCCGTTGCGCAAATCGGTGAACATAGGCTGCATAACTCAAACTATCCCGACAAAGGCAAAAAAATACAAATTTTGGTCACTGCTAGTAGTGAACAAAGTTCTGATCTAGATAATTGTGTAGATAATGCGCAGACGGAAGATTATCTTAACTCATTGCTCCGGAAAAATTATCACAAAAAGATGAGACTGCTAAATAGGCTTTCGAAAAGTTCCCGCGGTGGTGGACTCCGTAACAGTTTTACTGACGATAATTTAGTTATTAAACACAAAACGTATGAGACTAGTAGTGGAACGTCCCCGGATAATCGCCTAAAAACTAAACATTCTAGAGGTTTGATTCCCCCTTTTCTTGACCTGGCAGTTCTCAAAAAGACTTCGGGTTTGAGATGGAACCCATCATTTAGTGAAAAGAAGCAGTTAAAAGGAGATGAATCTTCCACCGCCATAGAAACCAAAGCCAAAGATTTATTAATGTACCGAAGGAGAAAAAGAGCCCAAATTCGCCCAAAGTCGGCAAGACTGTTTCAAATTTGTCACAGTAAGTACCCATTTGTTTGTTTTATTATAGTAAATACAGTAAGACACTATATGCAGTAACAGGAACAAATCACGGCACTATAAATATCCTACTTTTAATGAACATGGTCATCCATTTTGATAAAATAAAGGTAACACTTCAGATTCGGGGCGCACGGTAGATGGCGCTGTTAGTCGGCTACAATTTTGGGCTACAATATATCTCTTATGACGTCAGACGGTAGCGTCAGTTGTGAACAATCACGGCGTTATATTTTTTTGTATATGAGTATATACTGGGGGCTGCGCCCCCCAGACCCCCATCAATTGATTGAAACTCAGGATCATCGAAGGGTGGTTCCCCTGAAGTGATATCTCCCCCACGAGCAGTCCCCTTGAATTTACTAAGGAGGGGGGATTTCCCAACATCTTTTTACTGGCAGAAAAACCTAACCTAATAACCAACAATTCTTACTTGTATAGGTTTCTTGATTAGTTTATGCGCCTCTAGATAATCTAAAAGTTTTTTGCGATTATACAAACTAAAGCCGAATTCAAATAACAAAAAAGCACATGGAGAGCACGAAAACACAATAACGAAAGAAAAACATTTGCAAAACGGGTCCTATTTATAAGCTTCGACGTTGCCAGTAAGAAGTTGTTATCGTTCGCAGTAAACAAAAAATACGAAAACAAAACAAAAAACAATAAAAGACATCAAGAAACCTTACCTAACTTAGAAAAAAACTATAAACAAGCAGAGCGCAGATATTTAGTAAATAATAGACTAAAAGTTACAAATCCCCAAAACAATAAAAAAATATAACGCTGTGATTGGTCACATCTGACGCTACCGTCTGACATCATAAGAGATATGCTGTAGCCCAAAATTGTAGCCGATTAACAGCGCCATCTACCGTGCGCCCCGAATCTGAAGTATTACCAAAATAAAACCTACAAGTTTAGCTATGATACCTCCCCGCTTTTCCTGACAAATTCCAGATTATTTTTATCTTCGCCTTGCAGAAGCCACCATAGCCATTTCACAAACTGTTAGAAACTGGTCGATTACTAAGATTATAGACCAAATCAGGGACATCAGAAATATTACTGTATGTGTCATTGTCACTGCTAACACTAAATTGTATGCATGTAAGACCTATTTGCTTTCCACCTCCGAAACTAATGAGTGCATTCATTGACTTATCGGAGTAAATTTTGTTTTACTAACAAAATAAATAATTCATTTAACAATATTAATTAAATATGCATTATTACACAATATTAATAAAATATAAAAATATTCACTTAAAAAGAAATTAATAATTAGAATTACCTTATTATCCCCAAAGTCTATCAGTCCACCAGTCAAGGTGCACGCACTCGTCCCGAGTACAAGGGACAGGCGGTAGCGACCACGCCCATCCCGGTACCGGGATAGGTGCGCGAAGATCACCCAGACTGGGACATTCGACAAGAATGTGCCGAACAGTCTGGGAGACGACGCAGTCGTCACGATAGAGCGCAGGCGAGCGATCCATCAAATAGCGATGCATCACACGAGTATGTCCGATTCGGAGACGACAGAAAGCGACCTGAAGCCGTCGCGGCATTGGGGGATAGGTCCATGGGAACAGTCTCGGCGCAATGGCATGCAACTTTAAGTTCTCTTCGACCGTCTCCCATCTTCTTTGCCAAGCAGTCCAAAGAGCTGCCCGTATTCCTGCCATGTAGTCGGTGTGAGGAAGAGTGAAACGCTGGTCCGGTCGCAGAGTCCTCGCGGGCTCTTTGGCCCCCTCATCGGCGCGCGCATTCCCCGCAATTCTTACATGTCCAGGAACCCAGCAGAAGATAATCTCGACATCTGCCCGGCTCGCCAAAACCGTGGCGTCACGGATATCGCGAACCAGGGGATGCGGAGATTCTAATGCCCCGAGAGCACTCAGGGCGCTTTGTGAATCGCTATAGATCACAATCCGGTCTCCAAACCGGGCACGTCACGTCTTATCCCGTACCGAGTGGTGTATTGCCACCAGCTCGGCCGTGAAGACAGACACAGCGCCTGGCAGAGCCCCGCTGACTTCAAACAGATGTGATACGGCGTGGAAGCTGACCCCCTCTTAGGACTTGGAGCCATCCGTATACACTGGCACAATTCCAGCGTAACACTAGGTGTGCTCCAAAAAGGTCGAACGCAATACTCCCGGCGCTGTACAAGCTTTGGGAGCAGAGGCGTGGCGACAAATAGCCAAATGTGGTACCCTCCAGGGTGGCGTCCTGGGCAGAACCAGAGGTGCCACCGGCCCGAGAGCTAGGTTACTGGCGTCTCTCGGCGGCATAGGCACCGTTGAGAACATCTGCAGATGCAGTGAAAGCTGTTGGTGACTGAGGGAGGCGCCGGGCTCGCGCGTACAGGCGAGTGATGCACTGTACGCCGCGTAGAGCGAGTGGCATCTCCCCAGAATCGACCAACAGGCTCTCAATGGGGAAGTGCGGAAGGCACTGGTCGCAAGGCGTAGGCCGGTGTGGTGGATCGAGTCCACCTTCCGCAATAAACGCTCGGCCGCGGATGTATAAAACTTGCATCTGTAGTCGAGTTTCGAACGAACAAAGGATCGATAAAAAAGTAAGGCAGTAGCCATATCAGCACCCCAAGCGCTGAAAGTCACGGAACGGAGAATATCCATGGCGCGGGTACAAGAGACCCTAAAGCTTCGAATATGAGCCTCCCAGGTGAGGCGTCGGTCAAATACAAGACCAAGGAAACGGTGCGATTCAACCACTTCAAGGCGTAGCCCATTAAGAAACAAATCTGGGTCTGGGTGGAGCCATGGATGGCGGCAGAAGTGCACCCGCTTTGTCTTAACCAAGGAAAACCGAAACCTGTGCGCTTCGGCATAACGAGAGACGCGGTTCAATGCCTGCTGGACTCGACTCTCCAGAGTTGGCATCTGGGCCGCGCCTAAAGAGATCGAAAGGTCGTCCACGTAGAGCGTAGCAAGAACATCTAACGGCAGCACCGAGGTGATGCCGTTGATGCTCAGGGCAAAGAGTATGACACTGAGGACACTTCCCTGCGGAACACCCTCTTCATGCTCCTTTGGGCGGGAGAGGGCCCCCCCTACCCGTACGCGGAATCGACGATCTCGCAAAAATTAAGATATAAACATTGGGAGGCGTCCACTCGCCCCCATCGTGTGGAGAGTCTCCACGATACCGTATCGCCATGCGGTATCATAGGCCTTCTCCAGATCGAAAAACACCTTGGCGTAGTGCTGTTTACGAAGGAAGGCCTCGCAGACGGCATTTTCCAGTCGGAGCAGAGCATCCGACTTGGAGTAGAACTTGCGGAAGCCTCACTGTTCCGGTGACATATGACTTCTGCTTTCCAGGAAAAAGGCTAATCTAACATTTACCAATTTCTCCATCAACTTGCACACGCAAGAGGTTAGAGAGATTGGGCGGAAACCAGCCGGAGTAGAGTAATCTATCCCCGGTCTGCGAAAGGCGAGCACAATAGCGATTCGCCAGGTATTTGGGAGGAGGCCCTCCACCTAGATCCTGTTGAACAAATCTAAGAGAAAGGCCATGCCTCGCTCACCCAGGTGTCGAAGCATGGCGTACGGGACATCGTCCGGGCCATGGGCGGTGTCCGCGCACGAAGCAAGAGAGGAGCGCAACTCACTCAAAGTAAACCTATCGTTGAAGGGTTCTCCGCCTCTGGTGGTAGAGTCCAGCCGGCGGCCTTCCTTGACATCCCGACGTGCATTGCATGGAGGTGGAGCAACATCCCAGCTAGAGAATGCGGAGAAAGCGGTCGCGAAGGATTCCGCCACGGACGCGGGGTCCGAGATTGCGGTCCTATTCTCCTGGAGAACGGGAGGGGGGTCCTGCGAGAACTTGCCCCGAATCCTTTTGACTCGCCTCCACACCTCTGCCAGAGTGTTCTTCCCGTTAAGTGAAGACACGTATGCCCGCCAAGAAGAGCGGTGGGCGTGTTAAATATACCGGAACCTAGTCCTAGCTCGAAGAAATTCACCGACAGTGAAATCGTTCGGGCGGCGCTTATAGCGCATGTAGGTAAAACGCTTCTGTTTGAGGGCTGTCTCACACTCGGCTGACCACCATGGGAGTGGTCGGCGTGCAAAACAGCCAGACGTTCCGGGAATAGTAGTCAGGCCTGCTGCGATGAGGTTGCCGGAGATGAACTCAACGGCCTCATCTAGCGACCTAAACTCCTCGACTGAGATAGAGAATTCAGTCATTTCCTGAAATGCAGGCCACCGCGCCCGCGTAAAGCACCACCGAGGTGGGCTCTCAGGCGGCAGTTGCCCTGAAAATGATATTTGAATGGGAAAGTGATCACTACCATGGAGGTCATCGACCACCCCCCAATCAAAATCAGACTGTGCATCCCAAGAGCACAAAGATAGATCAAGGCAAGAAAATGAAGTGGTTCTCGGACAGTGATGCGTAAACTCATCCACGTTTAGGACACCCATCTCAAGCTCTTCGATCAGATCGGCAAGGACTTGTCCCCTGGGATTTATTGAGTAATCTCCCCAGAGAGGATGCCTGCCGTTCAGATCTCCAGGAAAGAGAAAGGCCCTCGGCAACCGTGCCACGACGCAGCGTAAGTCCCCCGCGTCGAAGTCCGCTTGACAGTGGAATGTACGCAGAAATTATAGTATACCTCCTATCCAGGTGAAGCTGCACAGCCACTGCCTGAAAGGAGGTATCTAAAGTAAAAGGAAGAACGGAGACATCATGCCGGGTGTAAACCGAGCATCCCCCAGCCCGGCTATCTCGTGGTGGTGGGGTCCCAAGACCCTTATATCCCGGGAGGGAGGGCAGGGAGCACGCGCCTAGCATGGTCTATTGCAGAAAAATAGCCAACGGGGAACGGGACGAGACGAGCCTCCGCAGCTCCTCCCAGTTGGCCCGGAGTTTACGGCAATTGCATTGAAGGAATATGCCCTCCAGGCCTAGCTCGGTGGAGAGGCGGGGGCCCGCTTCAAACAGAAGACCCTCACGGCAATGGCCGTACGCTTCCCGGAGGCAGAACCCCGGTTGCTGTTTGCCGGACAAAGCGCTGAAGGCGCTGTCGCCTTCCAAGACTTATTACGGGAGGTCGGGCTTTCCATGCGAGTCTTTTCCTCCCTCCGCCTCGAAACCTTAGGTGGGCTTTGTGGCTTCGGAGGTGGGGGGCCCTCTTTTCGAGGAACCACTGTCTCCGAGCCACTCAGCCCACCACTAGGCGTGGGCAAAGGAGCCGAAGCTCCTTTGTTGCTGTCCTCCTTTCGGGGGACAGCTTTAGGAACCCCGGAAGATTGCCTGGTGACCAACTTCAGCGGTGTTGCCTCCTGTGAGTCTAACGACTCGGTGGAGGCACGTGGCCGTTTCGCCTTACGGGAAACGGTCACGCCGGGGGAAGGGGGGGGGCCTTGGTTTTAGCTGGGGCTGGGTGTGAACCTTTTTTGCCGCCAGCTTTACTAGGGGAGCGCCCGGGTTGAGTAGAACCCGAATAAGGGCTCCGAATGGGTGCAGAAACAACCGTGGTCGTTTGCCTGGATGGGCCAGGAGCAGAGGGTGCCTTTCTAACTATTGAGGCATAAGACGTCCCAGGCAGAGCCGGGCGCGCCAGGACCAACTCCTTAGCTTCGCGGAATTAGAGTCGATCCTGGGCCTGAACGGCCAGGATTTCTTTCTCAAGGAGATATGCACCACATTGCTTCGAAGAAGCGGGGTGCGGCTCTCCGCAATTGACACACTTCGCCACACACGATTTAATCTTATGTGGGCGTTGCGGCTTCGGAGGCGGGGGACTCTCTTTTCGAGGAACCACTATCTCCGAGCCACTCAGCCCACCAAGACGTGGGCGAAGGAGCCGAAGCTCATTTGTTGCTGTCCTCCTTTCGGGGGACAGCTTTACGAACCCTGGAAGATGGCCTGGTGACCAACTTCGGTGGAGTCGCATGGCCGTTTCGCCTTACGGGAAACGGTCACGCTGGTTGAAGAGGGGTAGCCCTGGTTTTAGTCGGGGCTGGGTGTGAACCATTTTTGCCGCCAACCAGCACGCACTGACTCAGAGAGCTTGTCACAGTCGAACGTGACGAATAGTGTAGGGGTCAATCTCGAGGCCCCTCCCTGTTTTCTAATCACACGTTTGACCTTGACTTCCCTATGGTCGGCCTGCTCTAAGGTGATGTCCTCTATGGAGTAGTCAACGAGTTGCCTCGTATAAACTACTCCTTTCACAAAGTTCATGGTAGAGTGCGGCGTCAGACTCACCGGGGTGCCATGAAGTGTCCGAAGAGCACTTATCTTGGCCGCCTCGGCGGGATTCGCCGCATTCGCCAGAAGGCTCCCGTCCGAGAAACGGGTCACCTTCGGCTCTCTATCAATTACACTAGCTAATCCTCTCCTCTGATGGATCATGTTGCCCTTGGCCAACATGCTGCCATCAGTGGAGCGAATAACTAGGAATCGCTTGAAGCCAGCGGGCTCGAAAACGCCAGGTAGCCTCTGAATGAGGGCCCCCGATGTTATCGAGGCTCCGCACTGCGCTTTTTTCGTCTTAGTCATAGTCGGGGGCTCCAGACCCGCGGGGGGCAGAGGGGCTGGATGTGCCGATCCTGGCTTGGTCGCTTACCAAAGTGACAGCAGACCTTTCCGTCCCCGCAGCCCCTGCGGATGGAGAGGAGCCCCGAGTCTTTTTCGTCTTTTTCCTGTTCCTTTTCTTTTTAGGAGAAGAGGGCGGGGAATGAACCCGCTTCTCTCCTCTGTCGGCAGGAGCTCCTAGGTCAGATGGACCGGCCTCTGACAGGTCCTTGTCCGAAATGGAGAACGTCCTGGTGGTCTCGGGGGCACTGGTTGGAGAAGATCCCTTCTCCCCTTGTACTGCCTCAGAGACTCCAGATGTTTGAAGAGGACCTTGCATAGGGGCGGATTCGGGTTCGTTGCTTGGCGCTGAGCCCGGATCCTCCCCCATGGAAGGCCCTACCGTCTGAGGCTGGGTTTCCTCAAGGACCATGTCTATCACAGGAGGAGCCACGAGTTGGCCATTCCCTCCCAGGACATCGCAGGTCCCGTTGGCAGCGTCACCAGTCATGTGTGGGGAGGGACAGGCCTTGACCCCGGCAAGGTTGAGTATTCCGGCCAGCAGGTCTTTTGAAAGAAGCGACCGAAGGGGCCTGGCTTCCCTCTCCCCCTAAGGGGGTTTGCTTTACCGAGCTGCTTCACTGCGAGCGGTCGGCTATGAGCTGGCTGCTGGCTTTCTTGGTAGTCCCATTGGAAAGAAAAGAGGGGACTCCTGCTGGAAAAAGGGAGGTCCTCGAAAGCACCTCCAGAGAAGGGGGTGAGGGGGAGTCCCCTACACCCGTAGGCGAAGGAAAGGAGTAAGCCTCCTCTCCGGTTAGAGAAATATGGAGGGTCCCCTGCGCAAGCACAGGGGGTGGAGCTGCCCGAGGGCGGCTCCGTCGATAACACAGGGGGAATTAAGGGAAGATGTTAGATTCTCTCATCATTGGGCATGGTGACCCTATTTGTTCAACGGGATGCAATAGCCCACCCTTCCTCGCAGTAGCCCGCCCGGCAAGGGGTGCGTACAGGCCTGGCAGAGCCAGGTGCCGCCATTTGGGACCACCCCTCCCGCCTGGTGGCCTGGCGGCTCCACCTTAGATACGGCGTAAAAATATAGATTGTGAAGAGGAAATGAAAAGGGACGAGAGGAAGGCATGGGTTGGGATGAAGCAGGTTGTTAAAAACTAACCACCCTAGAACGGAGCTCAGGGGTTAGGGAACATTGTTCCCTACCCCCTCAGCCCCAATCCGGAACGGTTGGCTGAGAAGAAGGTCAGCATCTACCCTGTGAAATTAGAGGCTGACCAGAGAAAGTTGTGGGAGAGGTTGTATGAAAATGACGAATTAGGGGCAAAATACAGGCTATCTGAAGGAATGAAGAGAGGCTAAGCTAGAACTGGACGGAGCGCTGGATCCCGTCAGCACGGCGGCCAGGATGGCAAATCGCTGCGCCCCTTACGGGGTCGCAGAGGAGAGTTGAACGGCAGGCGGAGCGACGACCTTGAAGGAAAGATTGAGGCGTCTATTGAGGCAAGAGTTTCCTTCATGTCCTTTTTAGCGTATAGAGAAAGTAATTTCGAGAATGGGATGAAATGAGGCTGAACTGAACTCTACGCAGCTTGACGGACTGGTTTCATCGTCTCCTGCTTGGAGGGGAATGTGTTCACAGTGAAAATTTCTTCCGGCCGAACCAGAAGGAGATAGAGACAATGTTATTTGACGAACTTGGTGACCGCCCTGCCCTTGTAAAGTGGGCTCCCTGTACAGGGCAACCGGTGTTTTGAAGTGAGCAGGCTTCAGGCGATTATCTGCAACCATGTCATCTTTCTCGTTTTCAGAATTACTAATACTTTGGGTCCGCCTGAGGGCTTTGTATGGCCCTATTTATGGTTGCTGCAATGGTTCTTTTATGCCATCAACCCGAATGTAAACGGAAGTATGTAAATCACTGAATATGTCGACCGTCCTTTCCCTTTTGTGCGTAGTCAGCGCCGCCCTGACCTGCTCTATGGTGCGCCTGAAGGTGGTGACGAAATCGGATGGTTTTCTGGTACGTGGTGTCCTCCATGAGCTCGCCGAGCATACGCACCTCGGTGCCTTACACGGGAGTGGCTTACAAGGTGCAAAGAGCTTCCTTACATGTGATATTGATGCCAAGGGCGACTAGGGGGAGTGCTTCCAATCAAAGGCTCGGGAATGTGGCCCTCATAGTCCTCTTCAAGCTTCAGTGATTCCACTCGATTAAGCCGTTATTTTCCTCGGTGTCATGTCAGCGTCTTTATTTATAAAGTGGCAATGGCATGAGTGAGTTCTCTCCAAAGAGAGGACTCAAATTGCCGACCGCAATCCATTGTGATGGTTGAACCGACTACAAATTTTGCCACCGAGGAGGCTATAAAAACTAAGGCGATGGTCCAGGAGTCCATGGTTGCCATAAGAACGGCTTCCCCCTCAGCGCTTAATTCGAGCCAACATCGTTAGTAAATAGTCATTGGAAGCGTGAAAACAGGATTTTCTCGGACCGTTCGGAGGCTGAAGCACAGGGTTGGCATTGTACGTGTGAGCCCAGTGACAAACGTCTTTGGTGATGCCTGACCAAATGAACCTTAACACAAGTGCCTATTGAGAGGTTTTATTTTATGGATGAGAAAGACGTGCAAGCTATTGAAAACTTCAAGATATCGGTATGTAAAAGCACGGCCAAGGAAAGACAGATGTTGACCAAAGAGCTCATACACATGCACCACATATATTTTTACCCAAATCTACACAGTAAATTTTAATATAGCGCACATTCACGCCCGGTGACATAAAGTGTATACATGCTCTCACAAATAATATTTATTATTAGAAGAAAATACTAATATTCAGGCATAGAAAAAGATGAAGAGGAACAATAAATGCGACAACAAACGACAAATTAGATGAAATGGACAAAATACGGCATACATATAAGTATACATAGATCGGGCGGTACATGCTGAGGGCTTCAAAGGTTTACCCTCAATGTGTGATCGGACCCACCCTGAACAGGCATGAATGTGTGCATTCCGTTCACGCGTCGGATCACCTCAAAAGTTTTATTTTTTAAGAGATTCATTCGAAGTTAAGCGCACGATGATTAACTCGAAGGTATAGGATGAAGCGTTACCATTCCCCCCTCCCTCTCTATCTCTCGCCTTTTCTCTTTCTTTCTCTCATTGTCTTTTTTATCTTTCTCCTTTTCTCTCTCTCTCACTCTCTTTTCCCTTCTTGCTCAGGGTTGGACCACAATCTCCAGCAGCTCCACATAGCCGCCTGAAGTGAGCCTAAGACCCTGCTCAAACATGTGTTGCGGCATCGCATCACCCTCACTGGAAACACACAGACCATCACAGTTTGTGGGAACTTGGTCTTCACGATAGATGTGACGTTGCATGGATTGTAGCCAAGCCACCTGTTGCTTTGGGTGTTGTCCAACTGGTGCTTGAAAATTCTTTTAGCTCAAGAAGAACCAGATCGTCCCCTGGTTAACAGGCGGCTTCAGCTTGTTCGGGAACTGCTTTGACTTCGTCTAGCGTTCCTCCTTACCCTTGGCTATCAGAATTGGACCGTTGCACCTCTTTTATGAGTGTTAGCAAAGGTCCTTATTCAGGCCCAGCTTTATGGTAGCGCCTACAACACCAATCTCTCTCTCGCCAAAGCCTTTATTTCCTCGTTCTGATTTTCCATCACCTTTGCCTGCTGTTGAATGAATTCCGTCGTGTGCGAAGCAATCGGAATGCCCGCTATTCTCCTTTCTGCTAACTACGGCTTCGTAGTTTTCGTAGTAGTGTGCATATAGCCTAGCCTTCACACCCACGATACTACGTAGTGGTCAGTTATTAAAGTATGTAATATATATTTGTACCTCTTAATTCGAAGAAAATATAGAAGCGATCGAGGAATGATTTATGAATAACTTTAAGGAAAATCTACCGATCTATCAAACCAACATCAACCAATGTGCGCCATCAATGACAACATTAGTGGGCGTGTAATTTTAGTTACATTGAAAGGAAACAAAAAAATAAATAAACACAGCAGCAAACCCAAGATATGTAGGGCTCATTTTATAAAATCGGTAGGCCTATGGCACCCGAATTGCAGGATTTAATAGGGCCAGCGAGTAACCACAAATGGACGCTCGGTGGATTTATGACATCCTAAAAAATTGCTATTTGTGTAAATTAAGGAAATAATATGCGAAGTGTAATAAATAAAGAACCATACAGAATTAGGAAAATAAACTATATATATATATATATATATATATATATATATATATATATATATATATATATATATCAAACTGTATAAATAGATGTGAGGCAAGCGGAAAAACACGAACAAACGAACGCTGGAAACAACTATCAAAGGTGACCACCTGAACAAATATGAGGATCGCGCACAAACAAACATACGCGTGTTGGTAATATTTATCAGCAGACGGAGACTACAAGGCAAGCTGAACAAATGCAGGCTTTGACCAGAAAAATTTCACAGAGATCTGCAACAAGCGATTCTCTATAATAAAGATAAATCTATGTAGGCACAACAGGTACACAGAGCTGTCGGAAACTCAGCCCAAGAGGTGGAAATAACGAACAAACTAGATCACTGGGTCCACCCCATGGACAAGTCGAGAGAGAGAGAGAGAGACAGACAGACAGACAGACTCTCATTATTCATTAACTCAAATCGTTCATAATTCGGCAGTCAAGTCAATATTTCTGCATTTATCTCATTCGATCGTTAAGTCTCCCTTCTCTCGTTCATCCGCCTTGAAGTCCAACCTGAACGTTAAGTACCCCGAAGAAGTAGGCCTTGTCACCGGTTATGGGGTGCTCCTCTCCCAAGGCGGTAGGCTCTGTGACCGGTGACCCCTCGAAGGACGGAAAAGATGCCCGGTAAGTTTGTCCACCAAAAATGAAGAGTCTGCCACCTTAATCCTCGATCGAGTCACCCTCTTTTACCATCCGTCCATCCCATAGATAGTCAAGGAAGCAAAGAAAGAAACAATAAAATAGGAGTGAGTTGAAGAGCAGCAGGAAAAACAACATTATGCGGAGAGGAATAAACAAAGGGAGAGGAGAAGAAGAAACAAACAAACGCCTCTTCACGAATGCATTAGAGTAGGAATAGAAAAGGTAGAAGTAGAAGATGCCTTCTTGTTCTTGGTTGCCCTTACGAACGAATATTAATAATAAAGAATACGGCAGTAGTAACAAGAATAAAATGGAAGAGAAAGGGGGCTAAGAGGAAAGGTATACCATATGATGTGATCCACCAAGGTCGCCTACCCGAAGACATTCCCACAAGGTCCACATAATCATTATAATAATGATATTAGCACGTAATTAGTTAAGAAGAATATGTAGAGAATTATTCGACATAACTGACGATTGATTATATGCATATATGTAATTCGAAAGAAAATAGACACACAATAGGGACATACGGGAATTCACAATAAAATTCATGGTTTATTTACAATTTATTCTAGTAACTATTATAATAAAAGTAATAAGCGTGCAAACATAAACTCAGACAGACCATTATGCTGAAATTAAACGCGAAACAGACATACCGACACAAACGGACTTAGGTAAGTGTACATAAGCAAAGACCAGGCGAGAATGTATGAATATACACATATCCTGACTAGAATACACATATATGTTATCTATACATAATCTCAGCAGTAAAAATTATTATTACTTAACTAAAACTAAAAAACAACGATGGGCATTATCTTCAGAAGGTCGTAAAGAGAGGTCTATAAAGTAATCGGAAATACGTGAATGTATTTAGCCGGAGAGCTATTGGTAAGTGGTGGTAGGGAAGAAAAAGAAACAGAAACGACTTCTACTTCAAAGAATAACTGTCAAGACACGAGATATAACACAGTACCCCCATATCACTTCTGCAATCTGACTAGTGCCACACAGTGCAGAACAACTACTAGTTCTAAACCTAGAACCTGATTCCAGTTCTAGTCCGAGGGATGATGACTACCAGGGGTACTTAGGAAACAGCCAGCTCCTACCATTCAACTAAGGGGCCTTTCATGATCTCATAATGAACCTTGATTTATCTAAAGAAAAAGCAGAGCTGCTGGACCAAGACTAAAGCATGGTAACCTGCCTGGAAGATTGAGTGCGCATCGCTGCAGTGCGTCATCGGCAGACAACTGTATGCTTTTTTTTCAAGATGGTAAAGAACATTTGCTACTGTGATGAGGCACTTTCTAATACAAAAAACTGCAAGTAATGACCCATGCAAGTCGGATGATTGAAGGTTGTTCATAGATTCAGGAAAAGATACGAAGGGCGGTCAATAAGTTTTGCAATTCGGATATAAGGAAACAAGATATGAGGAAAAGTGTTTTATTATTTTTCAATATAACTACCCTCGACTTCAATGAACTTGCGCCACTTGTCCCTGAGGCTTTGAATTCCCGACAACCAGAAATCTCCCGACTGCTGTTCAATCCACTCCTGGAAGGCGAGCTGGACATCATCATCGTCCCCAAAACGGCGTCCACGCAGTGCAGCCTCGAGCTGGTGGAATAAAAAGTAGTCGCTAGGGGCCAGATCTGGACTGTAGGGGGGGATGGTTGAGCTCCTCGAATTCGCACTCGCGCAGGGCAGCTTGTGCAAGTCTGGCCTTGCAGACTTTGACGACGTTGAAGTCGATCATGGGGCGTGCCGTTTCTAGTGACCCAACGGGCAGAGACCTTGGTCATGGCCAAATTGTCGTGGATGATGTTCATAACACTTCCATGTGATATTCCAAGTTCTCACTCGATTTCTTCGACCTTTACCCGTCGATTCTTGAGGATCATCCTCTCCACACGGGCCACATTGTCCTCGTTGGTCACGTCTGACGGCGTCCTGGATGGGGGTCATCTTGAAGAGACTCACCACCATGGCGGAACTCCCTATTCCAGCGAGCAATGGTTCCATAGGAAGGGGCGGTGTTGGTGTACACTGCAACCATGCATTCATGGATCTCTTTTGCATTCTTGCCTTCCTTGGTATTGATTCTTGTCTAATTGCTCATTTACATGAAATTAATTTATCTTTTTTAATATATATATATATATATATATATATATATATATATATATATATATATATATATATCTTTCTCCTGACCTCCCAACTTTATCCCTCATTTTGATCCTATCTTCCTCTTTAATTGTTTTTGTGTTATTTTCAAGCCTTTTTCTAAATGGTCCCTCACTAATATCAGGTTAAATATAAGTTGAAGACCAACTTATACTCGCACTTAGCTGAAATCATTCATTTCTTTCATGTAGGGAATAATTAAATCTTAGAATTTTGAGATGTTCTAAACTTTAGTGTCATAACACTAAATCCTGTCTCAACATCTAAGAACTTCAAGTCTATAGTGAAAATATTCGGCCCCTAAAAGAGTACTTTGTGGCACTCCAATATTTTCCATTTTTGGTTATTTAATTATTTAATTTGGTAATGGTAAATATTTCTTTTTTTACACTGAAGTGTATGAGAGGTGGGGCCTACAATGATCATGAAAATTGCGCTGGGAATTACTCAGTTCAACCAGCGTGTTAATTTATCTGATTCCACATTACACAGGATTCATGCTATTAGGGCCGGGAAATCATATATGACATATACATAAAGAAATAGGAAGGAAAAACAATTTCTAAATAAATAGGGAGGAAAGTCTATACCTAAATAAATAGGAATGAAGCCTATAACTAATTGAATATTTAGAAAAGAGTATAACAATAAATAGGGAGGGAAGCCTATAACTAAATAAATAGGAAGGAAAGAGTATAACTTAATAAATATGGAGGAAACCTATAACTAATTAAATATGCAGAAAAGACTATAATTTAAATAGGGAAGGAAACCTTATTACTAAATAAATAGGAAAGAAGCCTCTAACTAAATAAATATGAAGAAAAGTTTATAACTAAATAAATAGGAGTGAAAACATATAACTAAATAAATAAGAGGAAATACTACATAAAGCAGGTAACATTCAACCTCCAAAAATGCAAAGTTGTTCACATGGCAACGAATTTAGGGAATCCTAGTTATAAGAAGGAAGGTTCCTGGTTCGATTCCGCAGTGTTTAAAGGCAAATTGGGCACTAGGCTTTATTAATAGAAATCTTAGCAATTAAAGTTAGGAAGTTATTCTCAATATATATATATATATATATATATATATATATATATATATATATATATATATATATATATATATATATATATATATATATATATATATCGTATTCAGTCATAGTCCCCACTTTACAGGGACTATATCAAAGCCTAGTACTTGGAGGACTGGCATGTACTCCCAGCCCTAGAGCCCTTTGCATTCTCAAACTGGATTGAGACTACATGGGCTTTATTCCTTCTAGATATCAGTTTACCCCTTTTTTAACATTCTCTTTACGATCCTCTTCTCACCCGTCCCATGCCCTCTCCCACTCTTGCCTCTTATGGCCCGGTTATGGATAGTAGTTTTTACCATGCATGCATTCTCCCCTCCCTTTACCCCTTCTATCTCCCTCATCTTTGGTTTTCTTTTTTGTCCCCCTTTACGCGGAAGTCTCGGTACAACGATTTTGCGACTCCCCTACCCCTAGATATGGGCCGAGCGGGGGAGGGGGGCTTTATACATCCGGTGTAATGTCTGCCTTCTCTCTTTCCCACTAAATACCTAGGTACAGTGCAGCAGGGCGGCTGCACTTGAACCTAAGGTACTACTCTCTTGTTTCTCTCTATGTTCCATCGTCAGTTGCCTTTGATAATGCGGGATTCAGTCACTTCGTAACACGATTACCGAAGTCCTTTCTCCACCTCAGGGATTTGAACGGTAGTCACATGTTCAGTCCCAGGGGCCGGGTCATGGTCGACTGATCGAAGAGTTGAGATTGGTATCTTTAATGTGGATGAGTTCACACACCAGAGTTTAAAAACTGCTTCGTTTTCCTACCTTGACGTGGCCCTGTTTTCTCCCGATGAACAAGTGGATTTTGGATGGGGATGGTTGGTGATCTTAATGGTAGTGATAATTTTTCCGTTCGAATGTCTTTATCCGCGACCATGTCACCCGAGAGAAGCCACCTAGGTGGTGCCTAGATCGGACGTAATAGTCAAACTTCTATTTAATAACTCACTTCTCTATCTCAGTCGAGGAGTTTAGGTTGGTAGATAAAGTCGTTGAGTTTTTCTCCAGCACCCTCATTGCTGCAGGCCTGGCTTCCATTCCTCGAACGTCTCTCCAATTTTCATGCTGTCTACTTCCTTGAAGATCGACAGAGTATGAAATGGCCCTCAGAGAGAAGCGCTGCACTTATAAGCGCCGTCCGTGCGAGTTTACTCTATGTAAATTTCGTCAGGCGTAGGCCAGCTTTCGTTTTAATGATCTTCTTGCTGGGCATACGTGTCTTCATTTTATGGGCGACTCGCCTTGTAGAGGTTTGGAACATGTCAAAATGATTCGCGGCAAGTTCAAACAGAGGGGGGCTGGATCGTCATCTCGGACCCAAAACGTCATCCTGGAAGATAGCACGTGCTACCTCGTCTCCTATTTCTTGGAGCCGTACCGGTGGAAAAGCTCCAAGTGTCTTTCATAGAGACTCAGAGCGCGCTAAGTGACCTTAAGACCTTGGTTTCTCCACACACCCTAGTTCGCAGTATTCGCGACGTCATGGCTGTTGCAAATTATGAGGATGTTGAGAGTTTTCTGCTGTGTTCCTGGACATGTAGAGGTAGCTGCGAACGAGCTTGCTGACGAGGGCACCAAAATGTCTGCATAGATTGAGTAAGGGGACCTGCCTTTTGATCTTCTCTACTCTGACTTCATGACAGGGATAAGGTCAACCGTAAAATCTGCATGGCAAAGGAGAGAGAAGACGGTGATGGGATTTTAAAGTTGCATACCAATGTGTCTCGACTTTTCCCTTGTACCTATCCATTACTCTAAAGTTCAAGTCATTTTCTGTCGCCTTCGAGCTTAACACACTCGAAGGATGCACCGCCATTTGATGGAGTGCTTCCTTGAACCTTTCTGCGAAGATTGCTTGGTCTCCCAGACCACCCGGCGCCATTTGAAGGAGTGCTCCCATGAATCTTTCTGCGAAGATCGCTTGGTCCCCCACAGACTGTTCGGCGCCATTTGGTTTAATGTCGTACTCTGGGGGAGCTTCAATTTAATGTCTTTTTCGGCCATCTTGCCCTGTTGGCGATGGCTATACGAGATAATAAAAGATAAAAAAATGGTCCTAACCAAGTTATCAAAGAGCTTGATTAGAAACATTTTTTTACCTTTTTTCAAGGGGTCTTTTGTGACCAGAGATTTGTTGGTATTATAATAGGAACTGAGTTTTTCTCCTGATTGCCTCTTTGATAATAGCAACTACGAGGAAATTTCTGATCCGGAAATACTCCGTTTAATAACATGAATAAATTTGGGGTCCTAGAATACCCTAGTTGATAATACAAACATATTTTTACTTTTGAATGCTTCCTTTGAGGATATGAATAATTTTCTGGTCCTAAAATATCCCCTATGATAATATGAACTACCAACAAATTTCTTGATGTTACTAATTACGAACATAGTAATGACTTAGAAAATACACTGTAATAATACGAATTACGAACAAATTTCTGGTTCGAAAATACCCCCTTGGAAGTAAATTGTGAATATGTCGAACAGGAAAAATGATAAAGGGCTAAGTTAATTATCGGTTAATTAAATTCTGAACTGAAAAGGTGATTTTGCCTCTTCAGAACTTCTCCAAATCAAGCTTAATTCCGGAGTTCAACTCGTTAGTTGTTTAAATCTCGGTAGAAGAAATTTAGGAGATGACAAAGAGTAGCAATTGTTTGTCTGATGTTTGAATTAGGTCGAATTGTGTTTTGACGTTTGAATGAGAGATACAAACTGTATTCTCGTAAATAAATTTGAAATTAACATCTTCACCTACCTTGCCCACGGTGGCTTAGCAATACCTTAACGTGACTTGGTCTGAATCATTAGCACAGTTTAAGGAAACTTTAGGGGGAATAGAAAAAAAGGCGTATCTGCCCAATAAATGATGACTGAGCGAGATTGATCTGGCTATTTTGGAGTTATCCAAGACTGAACTTGAATGCAGGAGGGAAAGAAGGCGTACCCCCAAAGACCTCCGGGATAGGATCT
Source organism: Ceratothoa steindachneri (assembly GCA_963969495.1). NCBI lineage: Eukaryota > Metazoa > Arthropoda > Malacostraca > Isopoda > Cymothoidae > Ceratothoa > Ceratothoa steindachneri. The sequence continues at coordinate 40,814,119 of OZ018320.1, forward strand.
CACAATTGCTTTTATGGGAAGAGTGAGAGGTAACGCGGGCGAGATTCCACCAGCTGGAAGATCTGAGTCACCAAATAGTCGTCGCAGTAAGGTTGAGAGGTGCGCTCCATAACCTGAGGCTGCCTACCGCGAGTGTGTCCGATTCGGAAGCAACATAAAATTACCTGAAGCCGCCGAAGCATTAAGGGGTAAGTCTACCTGAAAAGTCACGGCGCGTTGGCACACAACTTTATGTTCCCTTCGGCCATCTTCCATCTTCTTTGTCAAGCACCCCGAAAGTGACTTGATTCCTATTATGTAGTCAGGGTATGGAATATCAAAACACTTGTTCAGTCGCTAAATCTGGAGACTGTTTAGCACCCTCATTCCTCGCAATTCCCACATGTTTAGGAATTTTCAATCTGCGCCCGACGGAAGCGCTTCCTGCGATAAGAGGCCTCGATGGGCACGCCGTGAAAGCCGAAGGGTCGCGATGGAAACATCACAAGACTGTGGAACCGAGCCAAGGTTCACTTCTTCCGGCGACGCGTCTGATAAACTGGACCCCCCCTCCCCCATTCCAACGCCCGGGATAAGCCGCTTCCGGCGAGCCCGTATAAATTATCAGACGCTAGACTTAGGAATATAGTATCAGCCTGCTCTTAACGCGACGCGTAAATCTCGATCGGCTCCCGCAGCCCAAGAGCCCGAAGGTAAGATTTCTATTCAGATTAATTGATAGTCTAACGATAGGAGACTATTGTTCTGAATTTCGGCTCCATTTCCGTCTCGGCAAGATACTCCCTCGACCCATATTCTTGAGGTTAACCGTAGAGATTGTAATTCCCATTTGCAGTCTCTCTCTCTCTCTCTCTCTCTCTCTCTCACACACACACACACACACACACACACACACACACACACACTAAGCCTACCGCTAATTAGGCTTCGCAAACGATGTTACTGTCCATCCAGATTCTTTTAAACAATGCTACCAAAAATGTTTCCTCTCTCCCTCAAGTGTCAAAGCATGGCGTTCGGAATATTATCCGGAACAGGGACGGTATTCGCACATAAAACGTGAGCGGAACGCGGCTCATTTGGCCTTAACTAATCGTTGAAGGGTTCTCCTTCTCTAGAGGTAAAGTCTAGTCGGCGTCTTTCAGCGAGTCCCCGGCGTTAATAAATGTTGGCATACGGGACGTCCGGACCAGGGGCAGTGTCCGCGCACGAAGCGAGAGCGGAACGGATTTTTCTCAATATAAACATGCCGTTGAAGGGTTCTTCGACTCTAGAGTTAAAGTCCAATCGTCGGCCTTCAGCGATATCATGACGTGCATAAAATGCTGGCAGGGCAGCATCACGGCTAGAGAATGCAAATAAAACGGTCGCGAACGACACTACCACGAACACGGTGGTCGAGATTGCGGTCTCGTCCTTTGGGGACAGTAGGAGTGTCTTGCGAGAACTTGCTTCGAATCCTTTTGACTCGCTTCCGCACTTCTAGAGGGGGCTTCCCGTTAAGTAAAGACATGTATGCCCACCAGGAAAAGCGACAAGTGGAACCCAGCCCTAGCTCGACGAAATTCATCGACAGTGAAATCTTTCGGGTGGCGCTTATAGTGCATGTATGTATGTATAACGCCTCTGTTTGAGCGCCGTCTCACACTCGGTTGACTACCACAGAAGTGGTCGGCGTGAAAAACGGCTAGACGTTGTAGGAATAGTAACTTGGTCCACGGTGATTAGGGTGCCGGAGAAGAACTCAATGACCTCATCAACCGACCTAAACTCCTCTATTTAGATATAGAAATCAGTTTTTTCTTGAAATGCGGGATATCACGCCCGCTCTAAGTACCGTCAAAGTGTTTTTGTGAACGATTTCGGCCCATAAAAAGATAGGAACATGATCATTACCACGAAAAACATCGACCACCTCCTACCCAAAATCAAGTTGTTGGTTCGGAGACTACAAGGAGAAATCGAGGAAGGAAAATGAATCCCTTCTCGGACAGTGATGATTGATTCATCCACATTTAGGACAGCGATTTCCAGCTCTTCGATCAGGTAGGCTCGGACCTGGCCCCTGGGATTAATCTTATACTCCCCTAGAGGGGGTTCCTACCGTCCGAATCTCCGAGCAGAAGAAAGGGACTCGGCAACTGTCTTGCGACACAGCAGAAGTCTCCCGCCATGGCACCCCAATTGCTATCTAGAAACAGACGGGGCACCCAACTTGTTATCTAGAAGCAGCCGTGGCACCCCAATTACTATCTATAATCAGCCGTAGCACGCCACTTGTTATCTAGAATCAGCCGTAGCATGCCACTTGTTATCTAGAATCAGCCGTAAATCCTAATTGCTATCTAGAATAAGCCGTAGCACCACACTTGTTATCTAAAATCAGCCATGGCACCCAAATTCCTATCTAGAAACAGCCATGGCACCCCATTTATTATCTAGAAGAAGCCGTAGCACCCCAATTGCTATCTAGAAACAGCTTTGGCACGCCCACTTGTAGCTATAAGCATCCGTGGAACCCCACTTATTATCTAGAAGCAGCCGTCCTCAATTGATATGTATGTATAAGCAGGCGTGGCACCCTAATTGCTATTTAGAATTAACCATGGCCACCAACTTGTTATCCAGAAGCAGCCGTGGAACCCCAATTGCATTCTAAAAGCAGCCGTGGCACCTGACTTGTTATCTAGAAGTAGCCGCGAACCCCAGTGGCTATCTAGAAGCAGCCGTGCCCCCCAGTTGTTATCTAGAAGCGGCTGTGGAACACCAATTTCTATCTAGAAGCAGCCGTGGCACTCCAATTGCTATCTATGAGCAGCCATGGCACCCCAATTTATATCTAGAAGTAGCCGTGGCACCTCACTTGTTATCTAGAAGTAGCCATGGCACCCCACTTTTTATCTAGAAGCAGCCGTGGTACCTCCAATTGATAACTAGAAGAGGCCTTGGCACCCCACTTGTTATCTAGAAGAACCTGTGGCACCCTAATTGTTATAAAAAAATCAGCAGTGGCACTCCACTTGTTATCTAGAAGCAACTGTGGCATCCCAATTGTTATCTAGAAGCAACCGTGGCACCCTAATTGAGATCTAGAATCAGCCGTGGCACCGCACTTGCTAGCTAGAAGCAGCGAGCTGCCCACACAAATGTCGGTTAGCGACAAAACTAATGCCTGCTTTTGCATCCCATCTAATATTCACATAGCCCCCCCCCCCTCACCTTAGCAGAAACTATTTCGGACATGCGATAGTAGTTCTAGTTCACTAGTAATTTGAAAGTTGTATTTCAGAACCTTAACCCAAAGTTCGCACGAATGAGGAAAGAGATTTTAAAGTACTAATTAAACGGCTTTATACGAACACGAGAGAGTCTAGGCCGGGTGGGATGTAGAATGATTGGTGGCTTTAAGGCTACAAATGCACCTTTCTCTGCTCAAGCATTTACAGCATTGGTTTTCAACCTTTTTATGATTGTAGTACCCTAATTGCTACCTAGAAGCAGCAATAGCACCCCACTTGTTATCTAGAATCAGCCGTGGCATCTTAATTGCTACCTAGAAGCAGCCGTGGCACCCCAATTGTTATATAGAATCATCCGTGGCACCCCAATTGCTATCTAGAATCAGCCGTGGCACCTCAATTGCTATCTAGAATCAGCCGTGGCACCTTACCTGAAATCTAGAATCAGCCGTGGCACCCTAATTGTTATCTATAATCAACCGTAGCGCCCCATTTGTTATATATAATTGGCCGTGGTACCCCACTTGTTCTCTCGACGCAGTCCTGGCACCCCACCTGTTATCTAGAAGCAGTCTTGGCACCTCAATTGCTATGTAAAAGCAGCCGTGGCACCCAAATTGCTATCTAGAAGCAGCTGTGGCACCTCACTTATCTAGAAGCAGCCATAGCACCCCACTTATTATCTAGAAACAGCCATGACACCCCACTTGCTAGCTAGAAGCAGCCGTGGCACCCCCATTTGTTATCTAGAAGCAGCCGTGGCACCCCCATTTGTTATCTAGAAGCAGACGTCGCACCCCACTTGTTATCTAGAAGCAGACGTGGCACCCCGCTTGTTATCTAGAATCAGCCGTCGCACCCCGCTTGTTATCTAGAATCAGCCGTCGCACCCCAATCGTTGTCTAGAAGCCGCCGTGGCACCCGAATTGTTATCTAGAAGCAGCCTTGACACCCCATGTATATCTAGAATCAGCCCTGGCACCCAATTGCTATCTGAAGCAGACCTGGCACCCCACTTGTTATCTAGAAGCAGCCCTGGTACCTTAATTGCTATCTACAAGCCACCATGGCACCCCAATTGCTATCTATAAGTAGCCGTGGCACCCCAATTGCTATATAGAAGCAGCCGTGGCACCACAATTTTTATCAAGAAGCAGCCTTGGTACCTCAATTGCTATCTAGAAGCAGCCGTGGCACCCCAATTGTTATCTAGAAGCAGCCATGTCACCTTAATTGCTATTTTGAAGCAGCCGTGGTGCCTTAATTGCTATTTTGAAGCAGCCGTGGTACCTTAATTGCTATTTTGAAGCAACCATGGTACCTTAATTGCTATTTTGAAGCAGCCGTGGTACCTTAATTGCTATTTTGAAGCAGCCGTGGTACCCCAATAAAAATAATTTTCGTAAATGCTTAATTACGTGGAAAACATCAAAATTAACTACCGTTGCCCTTCAACCTAAGACAAAAACAAGGTCTGCTTAGCAAGCAAAAAGTCGCGTGTTCTCACATATTCTGATTTATGACTTTACGACCTTCAAAACTTTCCATAATTCAAAGACTAGCCTTAGGAGGACCTTGGCAATTATATCATCTGAAAGAGAATGTAAAACAACATAGGGGTTTTAAATTTCGTTAGAATCGGTCGAATAGTTACGATGTTATTACAAAAAAATAAAAATAAAACGGAGACCGACCGTGGCACGCAACTAGACTCGCACGCGGCTAAAAATTGAAAAGAAATAGATTTTACCTTTAAAAATTTAATGGGAAATTTGAGCTTGATGAGTATCGCATGATTCTTTAATATTGGGACGTAGAGTTGACTCATTTCTTAATTCACTGTCTCCAATCTTTCTCTTTTCGTTGTTTTTATGTTGCACGATGCAGAGAAACTAGTCTTCAAAATACATTCAATTGTCATTAGATATTTTTAGAAATGTTTGAAATACATATTTTTTTGCAATCACGCATTTTAAAAAGGATTTCTCGGTCGCTCCAGCGGCATCCTTATGTGGCTCTCGTAGCACCCCGGTTACGAACCACTGATTTAGAGTTTTGGGACTGCTATAAACTTCTTGTCATTCTCTACCCCGAGCAGTTCCTTGAAACGTTTATTTTTAACCCTATCTTCTTCGGGGGATGTGTCCCCGCAGGCTTCAATGGCAGATTATAAAGCCCTAACTCATTAAGGGCCCTGTTTCCGCTAAGGTAGGCGCATCTTGCGTGACTTTTCGGTCATTAAGACCCAGCCAGCTCTTGAGATATGTACCTTTCACAGATATTTCACTTTTCCTAACTTCACTTTCTTTACAAGCTTTCAAACACTTTCTGCTATAGATGTCCTTGATGGTTTATTGCTTTTGATAGATACAATGTACTTTATAACATCATCATATGGCGGTGAGGTTTTGTAATTTCAAATTTTCCATCTTTGTGTCTGTTATTTTAAGTCGGTTTTTACAGCAGTGGAAGAAGCTGAACGAGAGTCTCAGTTATTTGAGCCCCCATTCTTGTGATGTGTGTCTCAACCCCATTCCGGGTGCTTTCCTCTGACGCAAGGAAGATAGTGTAATTAGAGATAACAAATTTCTGTTTAAAACACATTCGAAGAATAGTTTGGTGTAAGTGTAGTGGTAATCCTAAAATTTTTTGATTGGAAGTGATGTGCACCTGTTTCCACTGTGGTGATAAATTTGGTTCTTTAATATTAATATCTCTCCACCGAAATAAATATTTGAGAAAAAAATATTCGCTTCAAACAAGTTATTGATTTTACTGATCATGGGTGGATTTTAGTCCCAAGAATGCCTGATTTACCTTCAATTGAAGACTATTTGTTCAATTTTGACTCAACCGAGTGGAAATTGCAACCAATTAAGTAAAGTTAAACTTGTTCGAGTATGATTAGTGGCTGGATGGAGTCTTGATTTACGACTCTCCGGCCTATAACATTCGTATATATACAGAGTTGAATTGGAAGGCCAAATCACTAAAATAATATAACTACGTACATAAAATTGCATAAATTCTGAAATTCTTCTGTCACTCCTGGGTGGAAAACATTGCTTTTATTGAAGGTAATTTCTTAACTTCTAAGTATTTATAGACATTTAATGACACCATATTTTTTTTTCTTGTCGTTGACAGAATTTGGTCTTTCTTGTTGACTCAGTTCAGTATTTCCTGCTCTATGGCAGTGATCCAATAAAAACAAATACCCGGTGAGGTTAATTCATTTTTCTGCATACTCGGATAAGATGACTAAGTTGATAAAACAAGTTTTTGCGTCCATTTTCGTAGTTTACTTTCTTCTGGCGGTCAAACAAGCTACAGTCGCGGCCAATGATTTTGGCAAAACAGCTAATTATTATTTTTCACCTAAATTATGCATGTGTAAAGCAAAGTTTTGATTTGGTTGAGTGCATACAAGTGTATTAAGGAGTAATGATAGAATATTTGAACTATGTAGATAATTTATTGTATATTTCACAGAAATTTATTTTCCTCTCAATATTTGGAATGATGACCCTTATTTTTTAAAACATCCTCGATTCGGCTGGGCATGCTGGAAACCAATGATTTGACCGTTTCTATGTTTAAAGATGTCCATTCTTGCTTTATGAGCACTTTCAACATTTGTTGGTTTTTCTCTATCAACCCGTCTTTTGAGGATGGAACACTATCGTAGAATTGCTCATAGTCTGGTCCAATAATTATTCTAGTCCTTGATCTGGACACACCGCTTTTGTTTGAGTCGATGGTATTGAGTCCCTATGACTCAATCTACGATCATTATATATATATATATATATATATATATATATATATATATATATATATATATATATATATATATATATATATATATATATATATATATATATATATATATATAGGCTTTAATTCCTACTGAACGTGCGAAAGCTGGTTAGAGGCGGCTTGTGCCGTAGCCAGGATTCTCACTATAAAAGTCCCACTTGTTACTAGGGGGGAGGTTTGTGATTGTTAAATTCTAAGAGTGCATAATACAGGTTGAATAAATTAGCCGAAGGGATTCTTAATTAAAGTCTTGCCAAGGGTACGTCAAAAAGGAGGGCCACAAATGAACACACGTACAAAAATAAATTTTACTTTCCACCAAAATAATAATTGGTAGCAATAGTTAAACGGGCATTTAGGTAAATAAGGATTAAATATTAAACACGGACTAGTCCGGGTTAACAGCAATTATGAATAATAATATCAGGGAATGACTCACTTGAATCTCTTTAAAAAAGGAGGGGAGGATAACACTGACGTTAAGCGTCTAGATTTATAAGGACTCAATGGGAGTATCAATCACTGTTAATTAAATAGGTAATTTAAGAATAGAGGGACACTGGGTTTACAGATTACCATTAATTGTGATGGATTGGAGAGACGACTACTCAGGTCCAGACGGGGTGGTTCGGGTGGCGTTAACACGAGTTCTCGGGGAGAGGGGGGATAAGACGATGGGTTCGGGGCTGCTGACTGCAGTTCCGGTTAGTTCACTCCTAACTGGATGTGACCCTAACAAATAGTTACTTCCAGTAACTATTTGGATGTTCCTTTTTCTTTCTCAAGTTACGTTGAGCAACAGAGCGTATTCTTCTAGTCACAGACTCTGCGGGGCTGGATTTGCCTCAGGAACACTTTGAGACAGCGACCAAGTTAACTCAGCGGCGCGTTGGCAGTCGATACGTTACGGCAACGACTCTCGTTCAACGTGAGGGTTACGCGAGTAGGTTTGGAACACTTCTGCCGAGGGATGAACCGCATTGTCATTTATACGGCGGACTGTGTGAAATCGAGAGATTCCATATACGATAATTCGCTTATCGCAGCGCCTTCTGAACAATCTCCATGGTATCATAAAGAAGGCAAATAGAATTTAGGCTTCTCTGTGAGATAGGCCTTCTTTCGTCAGACTTCCTGTCGCCTGTTGGGGATGTTTGGCACGGATAACGACTTAGGTCAAGGGGAAGGCGGGGGAGGGTGGGGGGGAAAGAGAGAGGAGATGAAGGTCAACTCAAACGACAAATTTGTTTCGTTCCCACTATTGTCTGGCGGCATGCGAGTATGTACGTTCCATACCCTCACAAACACAAAATTTCGAAAGGATTGAGATCTGGAGAATTAATTACCTGGCCAGGGCTCAAAATTTTCGATCCCTTTACATTCAAGATACTCTTTAATCCTCTTAGCAGTGTGGAAAATACAATTATCCTCGCTAAACTGCCTTTCAATGGTTGGAAAAAGATGGTCATTAAGGACATTTTGATACTATGTTGAATTCATAGAAGTGTTTTTTGGCAAAATTGATAGAGAACCGAATTCCCTCGAAGAAAATCATCCCCACACATGAATAGTTTCAGGATGTTTGACCGTGGGAACGATGCAAGCCTCTTTATAGTTTTCACCTTTTCTCCTTCTGACAAGCTTTTTTCCAGACGTGCTAAACAGACGGAATGGTGCCTCATCAGAAAAAATAACTGTATCCCATTTCTCACGTGACCAATTCTTATATTTCTTGCAAAAGGCAAGTCTGTCCTTGACGTTTTTCTTGGACAAAAACGTTTTTTTGTCATCACTCCTTGAAGCGAGATCCTTTACAAGAAGTCGCCGTCGAAGTGTTCGAGCTGAGGCGCTAAACCGTGATTTCCATTCATCATCAGCAAGCTGTTGGCTACTGGCACTTCGATTCATCAAAGAATTTAGCACTAAAACTCTGTCTTGGCGATCAGAGGACGAGCGTTGACGACCAGGTGGCTTTTTCACAGTTACTGAACGTGTTCCTTTGGAAGTTTTAATGATCCTGTATACAGTTCTTTCACATGCAATGCCTTTAGCAACAATTTCCCTTGGATTGAGGCCATTTTGACGTTTTTCTTTTGGCAAAACCAAAGAAGATTATTTATTAATTCAAAATTAATCACTGATGGGTCTTGACATCATAAATAACTATATTTACTGTTCTGGTTATTCAATTACTATTTTTCATACGATTCTAGCCTGAAATCTCGAGGAGGCGTGTGATGCCCACTAGTAAGGAAATCTCATCAAACTAAAATTTTACCAAAAAACTATTAATTTGCAAAGTTATACTGAATAATTAGTAGTCACACAAATCATCTAAAATATTAACACCGAATAAATGATATTCAGAAGGTATTTTGCATGTAATGTGAAAAGATCTCTAGGCTAAGCCTAGAGAACGAAGAGTCTCGTGGGCTAGGGTTTTACTAGGCTTTCATTTGCTTATACCCTCTGAGTGCATAATAGTTTCGTGGTGCTCTTCTCTCGACCGGTGCCTTCCGCACTTCCCCCCATTGAGAGCCTACTTGTCGATGCTGAGGAGATGCCATTCGCTCGGCGCCTTGCACAGTGCATTATTCGCCTGTACGCGCGAGCTCGCCGTCCCCCTCAGTCGCCAACAGCTATCACTGCATCCGCAGCTGATCTCGACGGTGCCTATGCCGCCGAGAGACACCAGTCATACCCTAAGCCCTTTTGGTTTAGGGATAGGAAACTCCTTCGAAGCTCAGTATAGCTCTCGGGCCGGTGGCTTTCCTGGTTCTGCCTAGGATGCCACTCTTTAGGGATACTACCTTTGACTATTTGTCGCCACGCATATGCTCCCAAATTTTCTACAGCGCCAAGAGTATAGCGTTCGACCTTTTGGGAGCACACTACGTGTCACGCTGGAACCGTGATAGTGTATACAGATAGCTCCAAGTCCCAAGAGGGGATCTGTTTCCACGCCGTGTCTGTCTTCATGCCTGAGCTGGTTGCAATACACAGCTCGATACTGGAGATAACGCGATGTGCCCGGTTCGGAGACCGGATTGTGATTTATAGCAACTCACAAAGCGCCCCGAGTGCTCTCGGGGCATTGGAATCTCCGCATCCCCTGGTTCGCGATATCCGTGACGCCACGGTTTTGGCGAGCCGGGCGGATGTCGAGATTCTCTTCTGCTGAGTTCCTGGACATGTAGGAATTGCGGAGAATGAGGGCGCCAAAGAGTCCCGGAGGACTGTGCGACCAAACCAGCATTTCGCTCTTCCTCACACCGACTACATGGCAAGCATACGGGCCGCCTTGCAAAGAAGATGGGAGACGGTCGAGGGGAACTTAAAGTTAAGTGCCATTGCGCTGTGACTGTTCCCATGGACCTACCCTCCAATGCCGCGACGGCTTCAGGTTGCTTTCTGTCGTCTACGAATTGGACACACCGCCATTTGTTGGAGCGCTCGCCTGTGCCTTATTGTGAACACTGCGTTGTCCCCGAGACTTTCTGGTACATTCTTGTTGAATGTCCCAGGTTGAGTGATCTTCGCGCACGTTACCCCTCCCGGTGCCGGGACGAGCGGGGTCGCTACCGCTTGTCCCTTGTCTTCGGGACGAGTTCGTACACACAGACTTGTGGACTATGAGAGTTTTTCTAAGGACGCATGTTCTTCTGCTGGGGGGAGGCGGGCCTACCCCCGACGCCGGAGCGCGCTTCCTTCTTGCCTCATTGGTTTGTTTTTAGCCTTTGACTTTTTTAGCGTTATTTGTTATTTATATATCGTTTTTTTTTTTTAATATAGCCTACTAATAGGCTGTGTTGAGTACGGCTACTTATGCCCAAGTAGGCAGTCGCCAGATGGGCGATATATATATATATATATATATATATATATATATATATATATATATATATATATATATATATATATATATATATATATGCAATGTCCCGCAGGAAAAAATAAAATGGTGTTTCCGAGTACTTTCGAACTTTATTAAGGAACTTGATAAAGTTCGAAAGTACTCGGAAACACGGTTTCATTTTTTCCTGCGGGACATTGCATTCATTTGCTACCCTCACGTGATACTTTGTGAGTTTTTCATTTCATATATATATATATATATATATATATATATATATATATATATATATATATATATATATATATATATTATCACTAACTATAATTTAAGAAGGGGATTTTTTTGAATATTTGAATAATATTTTCTTCTTAGTTTGGTTATGACTTATGTTTTTTTTATCAAAGTTATTTCTAATAATTCTTTTATAATATCAAAAAACAAAATGGTGAAGTTTGGAAATAAATATAAGTATCGAAATTTTTTGAAATTTTTTTTAAAAGCCCAAATATTACAAATAGTGAAGTTCAGAAAATTTAATCTTAGTAGCGAAGCGCAAGCTCCGGCGAAGCCATTGCCTGTTTTTCTTAAATTATTGTTAAACGAAATCCTAAGCACTATTAAGTTTCAAAAGCAACATTTAATGAAAAATCTAATTAAAAATTATCCAGAAAACTGTTTTTATAAAAACACCAACCTAGCCCATATACAAAAACAATTTATCTAAGTAAGAGGGTGTGAGGGTATGGAATGTACATACTCACAATCGTGGGAACGAAAGAAATTTGTCGTTTGAGTTGACCTTCGTCTCCTCTCTCTCTCTCCCCCCACCCTTCCCCCAACTGGCGACAGGAAGTCGGACCAAAGAATGCCTATCTCACAAAGAAGCTTAAATCTTATTTGCTTTCTTTATGATACCATGGAGATTGTCCAGAAGGCGCTGCGATAAGCGAATTGTCGTGAATGGGATCTCTCTCTCGATTTCCCACAATCCACGATATAAATAACATCGCCGTTTACCCCTCTAGAGCAGTGAGAATTCTGGCTACGGCACAACCCGCCTCTAACCAGCTTTCTCACGTTCAGTAGGAATTAAAGCCTACCTACCTTATATATATATATATATATATATATATATATATATATATATATATATATATATATATATATATATATATATATATATATATATATATATATGATCGTAGGATTGAGTCATAGGGTCAATACCACCGACTTAAACAAAAGCGGTGTGTCCAGATCAAGGACTAGAATAATTATTGGACCAGACTATGAGCAATTCTACGACAGAGGGGAACCGACGACAAATCACTATTTAATTCTTGGTAGAGCTGTTTTGTATGTAATAGGCATGAAGATATACGGCTCACCGTCCGCACCATTACCTAAAATATCGAAAGCAGCTGACATCATCTCAGGGATCACGAAAGGAAAATATAAATATGAGTATGAAGCGGACATAAGCGAAGATAGCTTAATAGCGGCTCTGAAACAAGGAATAATAATGATAACCGAAGAATCCTGCTTTAATCTCGCACACGAGATTTTCAAAAAGAAGATAAACGGGAGGAAAAGATCGCCAGCAAGAGAAACCGGGAATAAACCCAAACAGCCTCATAAGAACTAAAAATCATTCTAATATAATACCAATATATAAATAAAAGATAATAAAATAAAAGAAGATAAAACAAATTTGAACTGGACAAAATGGAAAACAAATAATAAAACAAACATAACTCAAGAAAAGATCCGAAGTGGACATATTTTTAGTTAAAAAAAAAATCCGAAGTGGACAAAAAACAAATAAAATAACAAACAAACAAAGGAAATTAATATAAAAAATCCGTAGAGGACACAAATAAAATCTTTAATACATAACGAATAATTAAAAAGAATTAAAACTGTAAAATTGAAACAACTGTACAAAATAATATTAATAGATCCGAAGTTGACACAATAAGTTACTTAAATGAAAACAAATAAGAAGAATCAAGAAGAATAACTGCGTTGGCATTTATCCAAGATCAATTAATATCCTGAAATACAAACGAAAACAAAGGCTTGAACGCTAATAAAAAAATTTCAACGTAAGAATCAAAATAAATACTTAATACTGAGTTTGCCAGCCGACCTGGCACATACCACTCTCTCTTAATTACACATACTTCTGTCTTTTTCTCTAACTATCACTACACCAATTTCTCTCTTTAAACATCATTGATCATTGTATATAATGTTTCCAAGATTCGAAGTGTAATCGGGCATTTATGCGAATATAAAATTTCAAAATCTTCTATCGAGATATCGCTTTTACACTTTATTGCGTGATTTCTGATCGCTGAATTTTCTTTAGTTTGAAGTATCTTGCCTGTTCGATTACTTAGGCCCATATGAGACGAGAATCTTTCCTTAGGAGTTCTCACGGAGCTTCCAATGTATTTGCCATGGGAACAACCAGAAGACATTTAAATAAGTATATTATTGAACTCCTAAGAGTCTTTGGAACCGGATACTTTATTTTAAAGAAAGATTTTACATTTATTTTGTTTATAAAGGTAATTGGAAATTTTAGTTGACAAAAATATTCCCTTAACAATGCGTGTAATTTTGGGCGAAGGACTTTATTATAAATACCCAGCTCTGGCATAATCGAGTAATGTGTGACCTTTGCCACCATTATTTCCGGGTGACCTGATTGGTACACTCCACTTAAAAATGTGCGGATTGGTTTTTCAACAATATTTAAAAGAAAACCATTGCTTAAAAAGAAGGATTTGAGGTGTTGGAATTCTTCCTCTATAAGAATATTAGGATGAACAAAGATTGTCTGCGCGGTGAATAAGGGACTTAATGGACAAGATCTTATATTTCACATCTAAGCTACTAAAAAATTTAATCCTAACATTGTATTAGTGGGCTTCCTGTAAACTGATGTTTCTATACTATTTTAATTTTTTTTTTATTAATTAAAATATCTAAAAAGGAGAGGGTGTATTCACTTTCAGTTTCCCTTGTATATCGAATATCAGGGGAGGATAGTGTTTAAAAAATTAAGAAATTCTAAGACTTGATCACGTTGTTTAAATATCGCTATGGAGTCATCTACAAAACGTCTATAAAAGGTTGATATACATGAATTAGGAACTTCAGAAAAAATCCTTTTCTTCCAAATGAGCCATAAAAAAAAATCGCTGCCAAAGGGCCGATTGGGGAGAAAACCGACTCCATCAATTTGTTGATAAATCTGACCATCAAAGGTAAACACCGACCCACCAAAAACTAGATCCAACAAGGAACTAAATTGTATTGTAATTTGCTGAAACTATGGAAATTTGGGGAGTCCTTGAAAGTTTGGCTAAAATAATTGTCTTAGTTTCATTAACAAGTATGTTTGTAAATAGAGACTGAATATGCCAGCAATTCTTTTTGAAAATTGTTGAATTGGTGATTGTGTATTCATTCTTTGCTAATGGGGTTAGTAATTCCACAAAGTATTTTGCTAATTTGTAGGCTGGTAAACTATAAGAGGCCAAAATAGGGCGTAATGGGATTACAGGTTTGTGTATTTTAGGTAAACAATATAGTTTTGCTAAGCCAGAACCAGCTTTTTACTATAAATCTAAACTCTAATTTTTAAAATTATTTAAACTCTAATTTTCCTATTTAACTATCAAAGTTATATTTTTACCTTTAGAATTGTGCTCTAGTATATAATTTATAGGTCCAAGAAGATGACCGTATTATGGTCGAAACGTTGCCAGTAAATAAAAAAATTACAGCAGCAATTTTCCTTGCCTTGGGATTTCTGTTAAAAATTATATATATATATATATATATATATATATATATATATATATATATATATATATATATATATATATATATATTTATGTATAACTGAATCACGAAAATAAGGAACGTGAGGAATTTATGAATAACGTTACAGCCACGAGGAAAATGAAACAACGGAGAACTGCGAGGCCTTTCGACTACTGAGTCTGCTCAGTAAAGGACCTATAGTCGAAAGGCCTCGCAGTTCTCCGTTGTTTCATTTTCCTCGTGGCTGTAACGTTATTCATATATATTTATATATAATAAAATGGTGCTCTTCCAATATGTGCTATACCGCGAAACTGTTCCACCTTTTTAAAATATGTGATTTAGAACGAAAAATGAAAATTTATTATTAAAAAAAAATAATTCCAGCCTATGAAAGTAATTTTTAAATGTTTTTTTTCCTCATAACTAGAGGAAAATTTATAAAGATCACATTGGAGAAGTATATTCGTTCTTCTCACTTTTCTTAACATCTTGATTTTACGCTCCTGAACTGGGGTCTATATAATGTTTCTGATGATTTACTGTGTACTAAAGATAATCCATGAGCGTTTAAATTAGAATACACGGACCAATGGATTACCGATCCTGCCGCACATTATCAAATGAGAATATATTCAATAGTGTGTTCTTGTCAACACAATCAACATAGAAATAGCGACAATCAAGATCCCTTTTATGCCGAAAATCCAAGTTTCACCAATCCTGTTACCATGGTTTCTATTGTTTACGATTTCTGCAGCGCTGTCTGTTGATTCTAGGCCACGATTCCGTTGAAGAAGTGGGAATAAGCACCGTTGTATGTATATTGGACATTTTATTTGGATACTAGTTTCATAATTGATTAGCAGCCCTCCATCCTCACTCAGACAATATTTTTTGGGAGGGGTAGTAGTAGGAGAGAAAGATGCATCTCCAGTATAGGCTCTCCCCTTCCCCTGTTGAAAGAGAGGAGGGATGAGCCCCACATCCTCGAAGCAGTGGTCCATATAGTATGGGGCGTACCACTATTTGTTCTCCCCCTCTTCCAGTCCTTTTATAAATTCTTTTTTCCCAGTTCTCTGGGTGTGTTTTTGTTGTGTAGATCTTGAGAATCATTAATTCCTCCGTGATTCTGTTTTTTTTTTTTTTACTTTTCATATGCTACTCTCCTTCATCGTCATTATTCACTTGTGAGGCCATTGTTTCATCTCATGCGGAGCTTGTGAGGCCTCCACTTTCTTCTTTTTTTATACATACCTTTTGTGTTTCACTTCTGGCAAGTAGTCTCTTTTTTTGTTTTCCCCATCATTCTCTTTATTTTTTTCTGTTACTTTTTTCCCTCCGTCCTTCCTTGTTCGTTTTCTTCTTTCATTCTCTCGACTTCCATGTGTTCCGTTGAATTCTCTATTGCTTCCGTCATTTTTATTTTCCTTATTTCGCTAAAAGAAGAGTTCTCCGGCACCACAGAGTCTTCTTTGGGCCGTTTGTTTAGCAATCGATTGTATTCTGTAACGAAGCAACCTGGTTTCGCCATGTTAGCCAAGTGGGCATACATTAATTATGCCATCACATCATTGCCGAGCTTGTCATTCTCTTGTTGTATGGGATAGTCATTTCTAACTTGCGTTTTTTCCCGCTATAATATCGGCGTACGTCTACTGTTTCTGTTTTCCTTTTAAGTGTCTATTCTTATTTTGCTCTCGCTGTTTCTTTTCGTTTAAGACACCTTATCGCAGTGCGCTGTGGGGGCATAGACAGTTCGCGCATTTTTTTTCACTATGCTCGAACAATCCGACCACAGGTGTCCTTTTAGCCCGCATTCAGAACATGTAGGTGTTACATTATTAGGGCAGTCTTGCGTGCTATGGTCTTAAATACCAGAGCATCTTCTGCACATCTGCACTTGGATTTATTCATCTTCCTAGATCTAGATTTGTAAAATCTTCAGATTAAAAGTCAACAGTCCATTTTCTTTGAATTTCCTTAGTATTCCTATTTCTACAAATCTTATCTTGATAATATGTGTCAAATTTGTGAATTTCACGACTTCATTTTTACTCATTCCTGTTATCCTCCAACTCATTTATTTCTTGGACAGCGGTTTCAGATTAGAAGGTCCAATTGCCGGCAGAAGACAGATCTTTGTGCTCTGATCTAGTGGGTAGGGTGTTGTACTGTTGGCTCCAGGTAGATCGTTTGGTGTTTAACCTTAGCTTGTTCCGTATTAAGTCTCGTCCTATCTACATAGCCTTTCGTGGAGCTGAAGAGTCTAAAGACAGCCACTTTAAGTTCACCGTAGAGAAAATGCGTTACTTCGGGTAATGGTCGGGGCCTCCTTTGATTAGCTGAATAAGGATAATCTTGCAAGCCTCTTTATCCATTCTTTCGCTTAAGTTTTTCTTCAGTATAAATGTTTGTGTGAATGTCTAGTGCCCCCTCAGCCTAAAGAGTGTGTCCCCTTTTGCTCGCCCTAGTTTTGGATCGTTGGTGAGAGAGAGGCTATAGGGGTTTAGTTCGTCGTAAATACGACTGTGGCCTATGTAATAAATATATTTTTAAGCCTCGTGTTGGCTATTGTGTGAAATAAGGTCTGCTGACCAAAATGTCGCGTGCTCTCACTTATTCTGATTTATGACCTTACAACCTTCAAAACTTTCAATCATTCCCGGACTAATTTTGGTAGGACCTTGACAATTCTATCATTCGAAAGAGAATGTAAAATGTAAAACAACATGAGGGTTTCAAATTTCGTTAGAATCGGCCGAATAGTTATGATGTTATTGCCAAAACAAAATAATTCCCGGGGTAACCTTGGGAGGACTTGGCAATTGTATAATCCGAAAGAGAATGTAAAACAACATAAGTGTTTTAAATTCCGTTAGAATCGGCTGAATAGTTATGATGTTATATACGAACTAAATCCACTTAATTACATGCCTAACAAGGAATATAAATGCAACCACAATTTAGGGACAACTGCTACTAGATCGTTGCAAGATTTCCCGCCTGATCTACGAATCTTGGATCGAAGGGAGCATGACTGTTGCAACCTTTCCAACCCCTGTTTCGTATTTTCATGGTTATTTTTTCCATGTTTGCAAAAAAGACCAGAATATGAGTACAATAAAATTAATTATTTACTAACCTTGGTTCGGTTTAACCGGAAATAAGACTTGAAAACAATTTTCCGCTCAAGAAAGGCGAATATGCTCGTATTTAGGTGTCTTTCGACGGTGTAAGTCGTAGAGGACGAAAAAACAAAGCTATGTTGTTAGATCTAACAAACACTTAGGAGCAGCGCAACAAATAAATGCCGTGGATGCTTCTTGAAAACTAAAACAAGACAGAACTTGGAACTATGACGCAACTGAAACATTCGCTCGTACAGACGGTGCAGTGCCAATCTTGCAAAACAGACGTGTCCACTCTAAGAATTAACCGATTTGAAAAATATCACAAACATGCATAAAACAATAACATCATGTTTTCTGACGGCTTACAATTGATGGACGGTCGCATTATATTTTATTTTAAGTTCATTTTAAAAATATTAAGTATTAATATATATTTTTTAGTAAATTCTACATATCTTAAAAAATAGTATTAAGGAGCTACTCTCAAAATTACACCGGCAATTCACTTTCAGGATAAAAGGTCTGCTTTACTTTAAGGCTATTGCAATCGCATCCTATTTTATTATATATCATTTTTAAGGTAATTTTGAAATTGGGGGAGGGATCTTTTCTCTTATTATGGCCCACCAAATCACCCAAATAAATATAACATCAAAAAGTAATCCCATCCCTCGATTCCCACGTATTTGAGAAATGGAATTAAGAAATCTATCTGAGGAACTACTCACTCGAGTAACCGGCCGTTCAGCCAACCAACTAAGGAGAAGTAAATGCGCCATAATAAGAGAAGAAAAAATCAGGTTTTATTTCCATATAATTTCCTAGCTAACCTTGGGAGTAATTTGGCAATTATACCATTCAAATGAGAATCGGCCGATTAGTTATGATGTTATTGCCAAAACTAAATCATTCATGAGCTAACCTTTGAATGACTTTGGCAATTATATCATTCGAAAGAGAGTGTAAAATAACATGAGAGTTTCAAATTTCGCTAGAATTGGACAAATAGTTATGTTATTGCCAAAACAAAATTATTCATGGGCTAACCTTGGGAGGACTTTGGCAATTATATCATTCGAAAGAGAATGTAAAACAACATGAGAGTTTCAAATTTCGTTAGAATCGTCCGAATAGTTACAATGTTACTCTAAAAAGACAAACGGGGACCGACCGACATAATGAGATTTAGAGTCGCCCGAGACTAGACTCGCACGCGACTAAAAATGAAGGTGAAGAGAGTTATATTAGAAATAAAAATATGAAAAGATTCACCAATCTTCGCAGTATTGCCTCCTTTATCAATAGTTAATATTCAGAGCAGCCAAACTGTCTGTATCTCCGCGAATTTGAAACAAATTGCATTTTCTCCCGCAACAGGCCGCGATTGATGATGATCACGATGAAAAGATCTGAAATAATTATAGTTAGTGAGTGTAAGAGATTGATAGTTGGTGAAAAAGTATTGGTTGTCCTTATGTAGAGGGAATCTCTCTCTTATTCTGTTTCAGACTGTTAACATATATTTCTGTCCCCCAAGAAGATAATCCTTTTCTATGTAATTGTATT
Organism: Ceratothoa steindachneri; assembly: GCA_963969495.1. NCBI lineage: Eukaryota > Metazoa > Arthropoda > Malacostraca > Isopoda > Cymothoidae > Ceratothoa > Ceratothoa steindachneri. The sequence goes on from OZ018320.1 coordinate 40,833,570, forward strand.
AATTTATGTGTTGTTTTTAACCATATCAGTATTCAAGCCTTTGCTTTTGTTTGTTTGCTGAACTTTGTGGGGATAATTTTGGTAACGTCATCTGCAAATTGAAGATACATAACGTCATCCTGCACTGGCGTTGGTAGATATATGATGCAAATTAAGTATACCAGGATACCAGCTTTCAGTTCAAACTCTAAACCTCTATGACCTTTATCATGTTTTGTGCCTCTCTCACCATGATGCAGTCTCACCATGATGCAGTCGCAGAGGATATTCTCAAGGGCCGAGTACAACCAGAGGTTGAGGGTTTTAGACGTCTCAGAGCAAAATGTAGACTTATTTGGCTTTCGCCTTGCATTGAATAGTAAGAAGCGAAAGTCCATTGTCTATTCTGCGCTTCCTCCGGATGCTATGCTGGTGTTAATTGTCTGCTCCGATATTTTCCAATTGCTCCTTAAGGATGAATAGGATTTTACCTACTTTCAGCTCGTGAGAAGGGATGCGTTTAGGATGTTTGTTAATCCCTGAACTAAATTGCTGTGGATCGTTAGTAAGATTGTTTTTTGTGATGCCCGACTATCCAGACGCCTGCCAGTCCCCTCTCTTCAGAAACAGTCGTATTTGGATGTTTGCGCTCAATTATTTCATTTTGGTCCTCTCTCACCCTACCTTCGAATTCAAAGTCAAACTCATTGTCCTCCGGTGTAATTGAGAATACGTTTAGCATTGTAAACTAGCATATATTCTTAGAAATATAAGGCTTTTACAGAAGTTGAAGAAATTCTTTTATTACTACGAAATTTCTACCATATGTTCTTGATATTATAGACTATTGTTTGTAAACTACCTGTAAACTTATCACTTAAAATTAAATTTTTGGCAATTTTTACAGTTTCAATTAAAAATGTGACATATCTATTTTTTGCTCCTTCTTGCGCCAGCAGAGGATATAGTTATTCAATTCCAAGTTTTTGCATACATAAAATATAAACATAAATCATTATTATGAGTACTACACGCAAGTAATTTTCTTGCATATAAATATTTGGAGTATTACCTATATTTTGGCTATTTTTAATCCAATTTTTGATATATTTACAAGCTCCATGCACAGGCTAAATGTATGGTCGTACAGCAAAACAGATTAAAAAAAAAATTCACTAATTGTCCAGTTGCCACCTTCTCCGCACTGCCCATCAAAGAGATTCGCAAAAAGGGGAAAATCGCCCAACCCTAATATATATATATATATGTGCAACGAATAACTCACAAAGTAGCCCGTGATGTTCGCAATGAATGGAATGCACTGTCCCGGAGGAAAAATGAAAAGGTGCTTCCAAGTACTTTCGAACTTTATTCAGTTCATTCTCAAGGATAACTACAAGAGAAAATAATTATATTAAGGGTATATATAAGCTAGTAAAAGATAAAAGACCGTCTCTAAGACAAGAAATCGCCAATGAGGAAGTAGGAGAGGGATGGGTAAATTCACATTAAGATTTAGCTATATAAATATATATATATATATATATATATATATATATATAATAATAATATATATATATATATAATAATATATATATATATATATATATATATATATATATATATATATATAATAATTGAAGAAGTTTATCATAACTCGAACAAACCTGCCCCCAAACTAGATCCTAACATATTAAGAAACCTTTTGAGAGCAAACAAAATGGAAGCACCCTTCCGCGCGCCAGATTTACAATCGATTCACCACTAGAACCAAATTTTACTAATTTCTACATAGATCGATTAGAAAAATAAACATTGACAGAGATTCATTCAAGGCCTTTGACCTAGTGCAGATATCTTGTAATTAGAGATGAAAACGAACTGAAAAAAAATTAATAAGAGGATGGAAGAACAATCTCTATTAAAATTTACTTGTGAACTAAACCATAACGGAATATTACCTTTCCTTGATGAAAATAAGTACAAAACACAAGTCTATACTAAACCAACAAATTCTTGAAGTTGTCTTAATGGAGAAGGAGAATGTCCAACACGATACAAAATTAATATCATACGAATATACATCAAACGCCCATACAAATACAATTCCTCATATGCATTATTCCATAAAGAAATTCAAAGAATAAAACGATTATTAATTAGCAATGATTATTCCAATACTATGGTAGACAAAGAGATAAAAACATTTATGCATAATTTACAAAGGAATAAAAAAGACGATAATATAAAACGCTCAATAAATGTCTTTATGAAAACCAAATCATTGATTAATATAAGACCGATGAAAGAATAATAAAAATATTATACACCAAAATACAAATCCAGAAAAAAAATTAGATGTAATAATATACTACAAAACCAAGAAAATTAGCAATCACTTCACAAAACCAAAGGAATGAAAGCATCCAATGAAATTTATGAATTTAATTGCCCTCATAAAGACTGCAAGCTTCATTATTCCAATAAATATATTAGAATGACGACCACATCCTTATCTCGTCGACTTATCAAAAATCACTATTAAATAAAACACACAACCAATATCTCGAGATAAATTTTCGTGGAAAATACCATAATCAAAAGGAACACTGACCGTTCTCGCCTTCACATTATGGAAGCTATCTTAATCCAAGAAGTGAGACGGAGGCTTGATCGCCAACAAATACCTACACATAGGACCTTAAAACTCTTAACGAATTGAATAGCTAATACTAATAAAATTCTCACCTCACAAATTTATCTTAATAATTTTCATTTTAAGCTCAAAATTTTTCATTTTTATTTAGTATTTATTTTTAATTTTTATATTGAACTACATTTTTTTTTCTCTAAAATATATAAAATCTCTACACATATTTACTATTTATACTATTTAATTCGTTTGTATTTATCATTATAGCCCCAGAAGATGACAAAAAATTTCAAAATATACCTAGGGACAATAATAAATAAATGATGAATATAGGAACCCTTATTCATAACATTTCCTAAGACAAAAAATGTGTAATAAGAAAATTAGAAAAGTAGAGAAAAAAGTTAATTAAAGCTCAGCTTGACCTGGTCTTCAATAAAACATGCATAAAAGAGAAACTCCTACCTAAATATACAATATATATATATATATATATATATATATATATATATATATATATATATATATATATATATATATATATATATATCATCACTAACTCTATAATTTCAAAGTTAGTAATTCCTTGGGTTTTAAAAAATTCACAAAATTTTGATAATTATATTTATTTCTGAACTTCACCATTTTGTTTTTTGATATTATAAAAGAATTATTAGAAATAAATTTGAAAAAAAAACAAGTCTTAACCAAACTAAGATGAAATAATTATTCAAATACTCAAAACAATCCCCTTCTTAAATTATAGAGTTAGTGATGATGATGATGATGATAATGATTGTAATTGGGATTGGATCCTAGGAAGGAGGGTCATTTCATAGTTTTCCATAAATAGATTGTTAAACTTTGACGTAAATAGTTTGTTTACAAAAGTCCCAGTGGATGAAGCGCTTGACGCGTTATCCAAATTCCTTCTCAATTTAGATATTAACCTACCTTTACCGATCCCTAAAATTATTAAATTAGTGCGCTTATGTGTAACGAATAATGTATTTTCAACTGAAGATAAGTTTTTTCGCCAAAAATATGGCCTAAGTATGGGTAACTCCCTTTCCCCCATCCTATGCAATCTATTTATGGAAAACTATGAAATGACCCTCCTTCCAACCTCTTATCTGGTTCCGATATGTAGACGACATCCAATCGGCATGGCCCATAGACAACAACAATTTCAATGTATTTTTCAACAACCTGAATTCGTCACACTCATCGATAAAATTCAAAGTAGAATGGGAACAGAATAATTCTCTACCGTTTCTAGACGTAAATATCCATCGTTTAAATAATTATATTCAGTGCTCAGTCTATCGAAAGCCTACAAATTCAAATGCTTACATATATTTTTTCTCACTACATGACGAATCCGTTAAGATATCTGTTATTTCTTCCCTCTTTCTCCGAGCCTATAGAACGTGCGACCTAATCTTCCTTCAGGATGAAATTAACCACCTTATCTGCAATTTCATTAAACTAAAATATCCAATTCACCTCATAAATAGATGCCATTCCAAAGCACGAAATAACTTCTATGCCACCTCCACACCACGAAGGGATGATTTTAAAAAAATGTATTAGTTTCCCATACGCTCCAACCTTGGCTCCTCTAAAATCATATGCGAACGGAAATAACATAAATTTCACATTTAAATATTCTAATACCATTCGAAAATCCTTGAATAGATTGCGCCCAATCAATCTCAATGCTGGAGTTTACAGTATGCCATGCTATAATTGCAAATTAACATACATCGGAGAGTGAGGCCACTTTAATAAGAGGATGAAAGAACATTTAGCTGATATCATAAGGTGTAGGAACTCTTCAAGCCTCTTTACGCACATGCAAAAGCACGACCATAGAATTGATTTTAACCATGCAAAAATCATTTATAAATCAAACAATTATATTGAGAGGAGAATTGCGGAATCCATCATCATCAACAAAGTTGATAATTTCAATTTATCTGAAGGCAATACAAATTTAACAAATATATAACGAATATAGTCGCCAATCATATCTATAAGCCCCCGGACGCAATGCGTCTCGGGGATTAGCAACTCTCCAGATTTCTTCCAGTTCCATTTCATTTTGTTTAGCTTGTCATTCACGCCAGATTTACTCGAGTATATTTTTATCCAGATTGTTTCCTGCTGTTTCATTTTGTTTAAGATGTGCCTAGCGGCTTCATTATTAGTTGAAAATGGCATGTTGCCGAAACTAGTCCGATAGTTATAAATATAATCTTGATTCAAATATTGTGGTTTACCATTATCTTCCACACACACACACACACACACACATATAGTCAATATATATATATATATATATATATATATATATATATATATATATATATATATATATATATATATATATATATATATATATATAATGACAACAAAGAAAATTAGTAAATAAGAATGAGTGCATGTCACTAAAATAAGGAGAGTACCAGATTAATCTAAATAGGAGATTCCTTAAATAATATGACCATTAGGGACAGTAGTCCAATTATCTAAATCTAGAATCACAAGAACTCTTGGTGATTTGAATTTGATATTCTCCTTCGCCTCCAATCGGGTTTATGTATACGTAATGGAGAATGAGACAACAAAAAATAAAAAATAACTAAAAACAACAATTATCGATAAATAACAATAATAAAAAGTATTTAAACCTTAAGTAAACCTATTCCTGCACAAGTTCTCAAAATAACAAGGATCTACCTTTTTTCAAAAAATAAACCTATCTCTGACCTAAGTACTCGAAAGGGGTTTTATTTCTCGAAATGATTCTAGAATTCAAATATTCGGTAAAGGTACAAAACAGATAATATTCATGCATAAATAAATGACTAACAAAGCAATCATATCACCTCTCGAATTCACTGACTCTCACATCATTCTGTCGTCACCACTCGAATTCCCTGACTCTGACGTCATTCTGTCATCACCGCTCGAATTCACCGACTCTGACGTACGAGTACGTCATTTCGTCGTTGCTTTTCGAAATCCAGAGACTCACATTGACGGTTTTCAGTTTTCTTGTCAATGGATTTTCCTCTCCTTAGTTCACATATGACTCGTGACCTCTGTACTGCGTACTCAGGGGATCTTTTTGTTTTTTTATTAAAATCGAAAACCAACGAAGGCATCTCCGTCGAAAGATTTTTGAAGAGGTTCTTAGAAAAGTGGTGGTTATCTAGCCTGAACTAAAGAGGAAACTGACTGTAAGTGTTTGCGAAGGGGTGCGCGTTCTAAGTTTATGTTTACACGCAGGTAGGTCGTACTGGAATGGGTTTTGAGTATGTACTTCTGCATGCATTATGGTTTGTGTTGTAGTTTCAAGTATCTGCCTCTGTGCCTTTGACTGTTCCTTTCTCTAATCATCCTGGCCTTTCTCCTTGCTCACCCATCTTTTAGGCCATTTTAAAACTTATGCCGGTGTGCGTTACGAGTGTGGCCTACAAACTGAGAAAGAGTCTCAAAGTTTAGCTCCGACCACCTATCAACCAACCAAATACAAGGTGCCCCCATCCCCCAAAAGGCCCAACTTTCGATAGGCTTTATCACTTCACTAACTATAATTTAAGAAGGGGATTTTTTTGAGTATTTGACTAATAATTTCATCTTAGTTTGGTTATGACTTATGTTTTTTGATCAAAGTTATTTCTAATAATAATTTTATAATATCCAAAAACAAAATAATGAAGTTCAGAAATAAATATAAGTATCGAAATTTTGTGAATTTCTTAAAATCCAAAGAATTACAAATGGTGAAGTTCAGAAAATTTATTTTTATATATCTTCTTCTTCTATAACTATATTTTAGCAACGTGATATTTTTGAAAGGGGGGAAATTTAGTTTAGGGTTCCTTTTTAAAATTATTATAATTGGCGAAGTTCAGAAAATTTATAAAAAATTAACCATGGCTGCTCTTTTTTAAATTTTATATTTTAATCTTAGTAGCGAAACGCAAGCTCCCCCCTCCCCTGCGGGGGAAGTGGCGAAACCATTGCCTGGTTTCTTAATTCGACAAAACATTAAGAAATGAAACCTATCGAAATTTAGAAACTCGTTTTTATTGGGTCACCCTGTAGTTAATTGTCAAGGCTAAGATAAACTTTACTATATTAGTTTATTTCGTTGCTAGGCTAAGTTGTTTTTACCTACCTAACCGGCACCTTATAATTCGTCTCCTTTTCCTAGTGTTCCCTACTTAGCCCAAAACGAGCAATGAGCGACAGTGACCATCCAACGCTAATAACGAATCAATGTAAACAACGCAAACTATTACAACAGTCACATTGTCAATTAGCATCGCATCATTGAAGGTAAATTTGGAATACACAGTCGCCCACTTCAGGGAAATTTAAGGACTCTATTTCTAGCTCCTCCCCGAAGGGGCGAGCACTCCATAAAAATAAAAACAATGAATATTGGGGCTCCTAACAACCTCTGGCAACCAACCGCATTTGAATTCTAACCCTGAGGCGATTATTTTGAAATGGGGGTGGGGGGCTCGCTCCATAACCCCTTTAATGGTGGAGGGTTGCACCCCTAACCCCCTGTTATTTGTATCATCTAGTAGTATATATAATTTGAAAGCCTATCATTAGTTTCGAATTCAATTGCGATTGCCAGAAATCGTTCGGCGCTCTAACGTTCAGTCTTTTTATGCCGTGCAAATTAAATCAATAATATTTTCGTTAATATTGAGCAACATAAAATGTCCAAATGTCCATAATTTGGTAAATTTTGAATACAAAGCTACCGTTTTCAAGAACATTTTAATGTTGCATTTCTAGCTCCGCTCATTTAAGGCGGAGCACTGCATAAAACAATGAACATTGCCAAACCCTAAAGTTGCACCACCACAATTGGAAAGCCTATCATTAGGTTCGAATTCAAAGGCGATTGCCAGTCCTTAGGCATTCTAATATCCATTGTTTTTATGCCGTTTTTCTTTACTTTAGGCATATAGGTCCCGCCCCCGAATGCTATTTAAATCGATCATATTTTCTTTAATTAATCTTGAGTAATATTAAATGTCCATGTCAAATTTTAATTCATAAAAACATCCTTACAAAATTAAATATAAAACAATATGATGGGATTCCAATTAATAATGTGGCTCTGTACTAAATATTAACACCTAATCTTTTAATCAGAGAAAACTCGAAAATGTTGTCAGGATCAGAAAATACAGAAAATATGTTCGGGTAGTCACTATTTACACTAATCCTGCTGCGCGAAGCGGAGTGATATACGAGCGTCTTCCAAGAAAGCCTGCAATTAAGAATGCCTGGTTCTGATTGTCAAATGATCGACTTAATTTGTATAGATATTGATGGTCCTCTTGTGATATTTGGCTTTCCGAATCATTATTCTAAATGGATCAGTTAACTTTAATGTGTCTCGCCTATTGCCATTTTTTTGGTTGTGTTTTACGTGCTAATTAGTTTAGGTTAGATAGACTAGCTAATTTATTTTAATGGGAGAGGGGTTGACTGTCAATTGACGTAAATGCGTCCCACTCAGCGAGGCTTGCTTTATCAGGAGGTTAGGAAATGGATACTGTAGGAGAGAAAATGGGAGACTCACACAAGTAAAATTACATAAAAAGATAAGACTGGTGGCAGAGAGGAAGTAAAAACAGTATTTATAGAGAACCAGGGGCTTTCAGCCTTAATTACTCGTTCTGAATCAGGGTAGGAAGAAAAGAAAAAGAGAACGCGGAAGGGGGCTTGAGTCTGACCGAGCACCTCTCAACTTGGGAGGGTACCAAGCAGAGATGAGCAAATTGGATGAGATCGAAAGTTAATACAAGATCAGTCGAATCTCTCGGATCAAAGGGTAAGGGTGAGAGTAATAGGAGGATGCAGAAATCCCGCTTCGGGAATCCCTGAACAGTACAAATTCAGTGGAAGTAGACAGAAAGTAGGAAAGACCTATTGGATTGTGCACCGCACAGCTCTACCAAGTAAGAGGAACACGCCGAGAGAAAGCGGAAGAAAGAGGAGCGCCAAAGTACCGTTTCCAGCAAGATAGCGGCAGACAAGCTGTGGAGGAAGGAGGGAGGGGCTATCGGTCAAGATGGCTGTGCCTTAAGAGTCAGCGGACGCATGTCTAAGGAACTCTAACAGAAGATACTATATGGCTTCAAAAGCGTCAAGAGGTGGTTACAAATTCTCGCGCGACTCATCATTCACCGAGGAACACTCGTGAAAAAGATTTGATAGGCTCGGGGCAAAGGAAAAGCGAGAGTGGAGACAAGCAATGAACACCAAAAGGAAACGCTGGGGACATGGACTTCCGACAGAAGCAAAGGACAGGAAGGCACGTCTATCTGATAGGAAAGGGCGAAGGGTGACCACTGGAGAAGAACGGAAAGCCCCTGAAGTCAAATGAAAATTCCGTTTCACAATTGGGTCGAGGAGGATACGGAGTTGTACAGCGCGTAGCTAAATTCCAGTTTGCACCGGGTCAAGATACTGTAGAAGCGCAGCAACATGCGACGTCAGGATCTCATGGCGTGGGTCAGATAGTTTAACAAGCAGAAAGTGGACCAGGTGGCGGCAATAAGGAGGAAAACATGAGGTTTTCATTAAAGTATCGTTGAAAATGAAAGCTAGAAACACTAACGATTGCCTCACAAATATATGGTCCCCGGATATAAATAAAGATTTAACGTTGATGTGTCGTTAGCGGCAAGAAGGCGCATGAAGACTTGTGGGGTTGGGAGAAATAGAATCCCTTACAAACAACTAAACTGCCGCAATGATGTCAAATTTGGCCTGTCTTGTGACCGCGTGAAAAGATCTACAGTAGTGGTAGATCACTAGCTCGTCAGAGTAGTGTGTGTTGTTGAAGTAACGGGAAAGAGAGATGATGACCGTTTTCATCCCCAAAGAAAAGAGAAGGGCGATCAGGATCAATCCCTAAGTAACGTTTTCCTCGTGTGAAAACTGGCTGGAGTAGGAGGAACCTACACGAACCTATCAGGGACGGCCGTGTAAGAACTGGGGAATGAATGTGAGCTGGAATCCATGAAGTCCCTTAGAAATGCAAGATGGATATAAAAGAGGAGCAACGGGTACAGACAAAGCAACACTATGGCTCGAGAATACTCCCTGGAGTTAATGGCTAAAGCGGAGAGGATCTAGTACACTGCAAAATTGGAGGAAGCCAGCCTGGTATTCATAGAACAACAGATGGGATTCAGCATGGAAGGAAATGCACGAGGTCATCTTCCTTTCCATGATTTTTTTCCTGAAGTAGGTCATGGTTATGAAATTCTATGATGAAACATCCGGCTTGAGGACGAGCAGTACGACTATCTTAGCCACATCGAGTAGAAGCTGCCCTTAAGTCAGTTCAGGTTTTAAAGATCTAGGAGGAAAAGAAATACCGCTACGCGGTGTTGGAGAAGGGAGGAGACAGTAAGGAATTCCTTCAGAGCCAGGAGCGGTGGATCGACATGAACAACTGAGCGTTCTGACTCTTCTATGGAGAAGTGATTTTAATTCCCGTCTCTAATCTCTAGTTGGGGAAAGGCGACTAAAGTGAGTTATCTGATGGGGACTTTGAGATTGAGACAAAGTGGAGGGCTATCCTCTCGGCAACCACTCCTTCAAACAATGACAAGTCACCGAGCCTGAGGAGAGAGAGAGGCGCGGTGGGCGAGCTTACATGTATCGTCGTGGAATCGTAAGTCGTCATTAGGTGAAGAAAAGGTGGAAATTTTAGAGCCGGGCCTTCCAGGAGAAGCGACCAGCCTCTTTGAGAGAGTGACGTTGGACACCTCTGGCATGGTTCGTCTGGACCTTAACGGGTGGTTGTATATGACGGGTGGGCTAGAATCGGCGAATGGCATGCTTCTCGGGGCGAACTACTTCACTGCACTCAGAGACCACCGGGTGACCACTCGGAGTTGGACGGTGTCGTAAGACTGAAGAGAGTAGTGGGCAGATGTGAATATCAGAGAGATGGGAAAATCTTAGACCCTACGAGAGCAGGCGGTGCAGGCACAGTAATCAGTCGAGCCTGCCCTGCGTAAGTGCCATTTCTGCAAAGAAAACGCTGAAGATGGAGAAAGTGAAAATGTGTGGAAGATTTATAATCGCAGAGCACCCTTCATTGGTGACAGGAAGGCAAACTGCGAGCGCAGCGACCTTAGAGGTCCCACCAACCTACATATATCACCTCACATCCTCTTGTGGGTGTGTGGAAGGGGAGATAAGGAAAAAAATGGGGGCAATAGGAGAAACGAGGGGGGGGGGGGTAGGCGCTAAAACCCATCACTCCGACCTTAGCCAAGAGGGAGAAATGATCCCGCATCTCCCATCCGGGACCCGACCAGGGATGAGTGGACGAAGGCTGGTTGGTGACTAGCCTGCGAAAATAGCTGCCAACCAAGAAATAGGTAAGAAGAAGCTTGTAGAGAAATTGTCGAAAAGGGGTAAAATCGAAATGTCTATCTAGGATGACTAAAGCTCAGGTAGTCTCAATCTACTTCTAGACTGCTCGAGGGACGGGTTGAGAAGGCGTGTCACTCCTTTAGCTACCAGGTATAACAGTCTGAATGGACACCCATTTTGAGGGGTATCCCAAAGGTTGGTCTAGGGTGTAGGAGAGAAATAGAAACAGAAATGGTAGCTTCCACCGAGTCTTCGTAGGATACATCCCGAGAGAAGTCCAGTGGCGACGCTTCAGAGGCGAAGAAGAGATCAAGGCAGCGGATGGAGTCGTTGGAATGGAGGCAGTAGGTGGGCGATCCTAAGTTGATCCATGAGAAGGCATCTCATCCGTGAGAGATAAGAGAGCTGGCGCAAGGAAATCGAGTCACAGCTTCCCCAGGCGGGGTCCCTGCCGTTGAAATCGTTTAAGAAGGAAGGGTCTGGGAAGCCGGAGGATTAAATTACGGATGGAATCAGATGAAAGTGAAAGAAGTCTCGAGGAAGGGTGTCACCCGAGCGTTCAGGGCAGTGTGGTGCCACGAAAAGGAGGACAGTCGCCGTATAAAGGTCAGGGCAGAGAGAGAGGTGGTGAGATGGGACTGACTCACGGGTGAAGATAGCTCCTCCGCCGTGGCCAGATCTGTTCCAAGAGGAGGAGAGGAATGTGACCGAGGGGGGGAGAATCCTTGGGATCTAACTGCCACCCAGGATCATTTTCTAGAAATAACTAGGTCGATAGGATGTTAGGGTAGATATAATGCATCCCAGTTAGAAGATTAATCAATACAATTCCAATGGATTTCTGTAGGAGAGACAAAGGGGAAATGAGAATCGAAAATTAAGGTCACCGTTTGGTCACCAGAGCAGGGATATGGTGGTGTCTTGGAGGAGGACCAAATGATCCAAAGGCTTTGGCTACTCTAAGGAGAAGGAGATAGAGGTTTGAGGGCGTTAGGATGCCTCCAGGATTCATCCTTCAAGTCTGGAATAGTCTACCACAAGAAGTAGTCAGTGCTTCAAGCAAGCACCGAAGTCATCAAAAACAAATTTGATAAATTGATATAAACAAAAATTAAAAAATAAACGCATATTAGAATAAAGCATAAATATAATAAATATGTTTAGACAGATAGCCACATTCTTAATAAGGCCTACTATGTATGATCTGATATAGCTCTCTGTAGGTACGAGGGGCGGTCAATAAGTTTTGCAATTCGGATATAAGGAAAGGAGATATAAGGAAAAAAGTTTTATTATATTTCAATATAACTACCCTCGACTTCAATGCACTTGCGCCACTTGTCCCTGAGGTTTCGAATTCCCGACAACCAGAAATCTCCCGACTGCTGTTCAATCCACTCCTGGACAGCGAGCTGGACATTTTCATCGTCCCCAAACCGGAGTCCACGCAGTGCAGCCTTGAGCTGGCAGAATAAAAAATAGTCGCTAGGAGCCAGATCTGGACTGTAGGGGGGATGATTGAGCTCCTCGAATCCGCACTCGTGCAGGGCAGCTTGTGCAACTCTGGCCTTGTGGACAAGGGCATTATCGTGGAGGAGCAGGACACCGCGTGTCAACTTGCCGCGCCGCTTCTGACGGATTCACTTCTTCAACCCAGCCAGTTCCTCGGCGTAATATTGGCCTATGATGGTCCTTCCACGAGGCGCATAGTTCACCATCAACACTCCCTCAGAATCCCAGAAGATGGCGGCCATGATCTTCCCAGCTGAAGGTTGGGTCCGGAGAGCCCCTGTGCTTCCAGGCCATGCTTTCGAGCTTGGTCTCGGGATCCCAGTGATGGACCCACGTTTCATCACCCCTCACTATGCGTGACTCGAATCCCGCTGGGTCTTGGTTGTACAGGAGCAGCAGCTCCTCCGAACTTTGACGACGTTGAAGTCGATCATGGGGCGTGAGGTTTCGTGCCGTTTCTAGTGACCCAACGGGCAGAGACCTTGGTCATGGCCAAATTGTCGTGGATGATGTTGATAACACTTCCATGTGATATTCCAAGTTGTCGCTCGATTTCTTCGACCTTCACCCGTCGATTTTCGAGGATCATCCTCTCCACACGGGCCACATTGTCCTCGTTGGTCACGTCTGACGGGCGTCATCTTCAAGGGACTCACGACCATGGCGGAACTCCCTATTCCAGCGAGCAATGGTTGCATAGGAAGGGGCGGTGTCGGTGTACACTGCAACCATGCGTTCATGGATCTCTTTTGCATTCTTGCCTTTCTTGGTCAAAAATTTGATCACTGCGCGGTGCTCAACCTTCTCCATTGTTGAAAAACTTGTGACTGACGATCTGCGATCAGCTACTGCTTCTTAAATAGACGAGGCAGGAGCGTGCGGCTGCAGGTCCTGACTTGTCATAACTTGTCCTAATACCCCCACATAGGGAAGTTTCGAGAAGTCCGGGGGGTGGTGGATAATTAAAAAATAATGTCGAAAGCCAACAATGGCAGTGGTTCTCAACCGTTTAGTATGAAAGGGCCAATTTAAAAATCGAAATTCACTGATAGTCGTGAGGTGAAATACAAGTAAATTGTTACATTTCCATCATCGATGAAAATATTGTATTTTAAGACAAAGGTAAATGAAACAAAATTCATAATGGAAAGATAAATTAATTGTAACGTTCTCACTAATAATTATATTGGTAATAAATGGGGGGGAGGGGGTAATACACGTCCCATTGTGGTAAGACAAAACTATAAGATATGAGACGAGACAGACAACCTTTCCAGCTTAGTAATATTTACTTCCATTTTTGCTAGAAAAGTCGCAAAATATGGTGTAAATGTTCACCAGTAGGTCGAGATCTAAGCTTGAATTTTACCAATTTAATTTTCAAAAGTTGAAGTGAACGAAGCTACGCCTATGATGTGGCCTATTCTATGACTGGATGACCAAGACGTGACTAAAATGATGCCAAATTAAGTAAAGTCTAATTATTTCCCATAATTATCAGTTCACATGAGGCGCCGTCGGAACCTGCTGCAGGCCTTCTCGATCCCCCCCCCCCTCCATTGTTTAACTGGGTGAAAACTGTATATATCCTGGACCTAAGCTCAACCTTGCTGGTGCATGGGAACTTGCAGCGGCGATTCCTGGATCCAGGGCAACATCTCCTCCAGGCCCTTGATGTAGCCCTCCTGAAAGAAACGTGGCACTCACTCCTGACTGCACCAAATAGCATGATGCCGACCTGGAACTTAGTCTCCATGACTCTCGGTACATTTTGGGGGGACACAGCAAGCCAGCGGTTGTTTAGCGAGTTCACCACCTTGTACTGGCAGAAATTCTTCTCGTCTGAGAAGAACCAAAGCGTGCCAGACTTGAAGATGATATTTCAGTTTGTTCACAAGCTTCGCAGTACGTTCGATCTCCTTTTCATACATTTTCCGCCATAGAATCTGGTCCTTTCTCATCTCGTAAGAGTACTAGTGGATGTCCCCATTCACTAACTGCCTCATGAGAGACTGACACTCCCTTGTCTCTAGCTATGGACCTCATTGATTTGGTGAGATCGTTCTCAATGATGGTCTGGGTCTCCGTGACAAAGTTGGGGATTCTTTTCGTATCAGAACGCTTAGACTGAGGTTTGCGAGAGCTGTACTCTCGTAATCACAGTCTCACTCATCCAACTCTTTTCTGATCGTCTGCACCGTCCTCAGAGTGACACCCAAACACTCGAAGATCCCGACATGAATCCCAAGCAGCACAGTTTGCCTTTTCCAAATTCTTAAAAGATTCAGAGTTGCTATCGGCGACAAATTACCTACAGTACCCTGTATACCCGCAATTCCTTTACGGGTATTGGGGCTGAGAAGGCACTCAATCCTCTAGATTGAGGGCTGTGGCACGCTGACTCTTGCTACAACTGACACCCCTTGCAGGGTAACAATAGGGCCAGGATGGCGTACTATCCTTCCATGTTTCAGGTCTACCAGGGGTGCTCTGATATACCGATTGAATGGTCTCTTTGTTTAAATGGAAAGCGCAGAACTTTTGCTGACGATAGGGCTTACAACCCGGGCTGACGCTGGGTTGCAATGAACCGATGGCCCCGGCGGGTAGGGTACCGAAACTAAACGGGTTTCGGTAGTAAGAGTAGAGTGTTACAGGGCAATCTTGTTTTAGAAGAGCAAGCAGATCGCAGTGAGGGTGTTAACCTAAGAGCCAGAGGACCCATGACAAACGTGTATCTGCTCCCGGCCCTCTCGAGTACTCAGAGAGGCCGGCTACCTGAAGGACTGCACTCTGACTCGAGCAGTTGCGCAAAGATGCTGGATGCTCTCCAGAGCAGTTTGATCAGCGAGGATTTGTTGCGCAAGAAGAGTGAAATGCAGTGCCACTAACTCTTGGCAAACAGGGTCAACGTGCCTAAACATAGTTCATTTAAAGCAGTGAGTAAGATGTGGCACATACTGACGGATACCGAACCTACTGCTTCGGAGATCATCTACACCCTACTAAATGATGGAATTTGGGATTATGGAGCTTAATGCCAATAGTAATCTAGTGGTAGGCACTTTTGTCTTGCCGTCCTTTTGTTGAAATCAGTGGAGCCTGGTGACTCCATTGAGAGAAGGTTCCTCTAGGAGTTCCTTCGAATTATTCTTATCTAACTCAAAGCAATTTAATGTTCATTGCACTATTATTGGAGTAATTAAACACCACTCGCCCCACCCCGGACTGGCTATTTAAACACTCCCCTTACGTTTTTGCTATTGCAAATCCTCCCCCATACATCCCAATATAAGTTAACCTAGGTTTGGTCCTTTTGTAGCCTAAATAATAATTAATAGGTTTGTAGATAAGTTTAGGCTATTAAACATCACCCGCCTCTTTAGGTTTCAGGAAAAGGGAATATTGAATTGATCCTTACCCATTATTTAAATTTTTTATATGTATAATGCTTAAGATCAGTGAAGATTTTTAAAACGGGTCAGAGGTGTTTGCTAGCCATCAACTTACGGAATTTCAGCGCAGGACTTAGGGATCGACTGATCCTAACGCATGCGGTTCACCGCCATCTCCCATATTCTAATCGCGTTACTCAATCCAGCTTTGTTACTACGGACTAACAATAGTTTTGTTTGTTGTAGCTTAACATCAGTTCTTCCCTGTCAACAAGTCACCCTTGCCCCCTCACATGTACTCTTAATACCGCAACTCCACACTTGACCAGGATAAAGTGGATAGAAGTAGCCGAATGAATGAAAAATGTCTGTTTATTGTAGTTGTTGCCGAAATGGCAACTAAAAAGTGGAGCTCCGAGCTCAAGCCACTTTGACCTTGGGAAGTAAATTTAATTCAGAGATGACGTCAGCTTCTCGAAATATATATTTAGATTATGAGCGCATACATACGCACATGCGTATGTTTGTTTCCATCCATGAAGAGACGAAGATTTGATTGATGGGAGTTGAGACTTGTGGATGCGTGGTGATATAGAGAGAGCGTTGCATAAAGGCAGATAAGTGGATAGGCAGGTGCGCGAGCGGATACAAATACAATAATGTCGACAGATATCCGGATAATTACTATTCACCCTTATTCCAACACATACGTACATTGGATTACAGGCAGGAAAAAATTGACAACACGCGATTTTCTCCTTTATTTGCAGAGGTCTTATTAGGAGAACGAACACAGGGCTGAGAGAGGCATCTTGTCCAGTGGGGAAGGATAGACACTTATTTATGAACAGATTTTCATATTTGGCGATTTTATATTAATAAAGCGGCGGTTGACGGCGTGCGAAAAATCGGCCTAAAAATGGAACCGTTTGTTTTCTCTATCTCTTTCTCTCACTCTCTCTCTCTCTCTCTTGAGAGAGAGAGAGAGAAAGAAAGACAGACAGACAGACAGGAGCTGACAATAACAAGAGAGAGGTAGAAAAAGAGAGATACGGAGAAAGAAATGGGAGAGAATGAGAGAGACACAGACAGAAAGAGAGTGAGAGACAGAAAGAGAGAGAGAGAGAGAGAAAAAAAAAAAGAAACAGAGAGAGAGAAAAAAGAAACAGCGAGAGAATGCTGCTGCTGCTCCTGGTGGTGGTGGTGGTGGTGGTGGTGGTGTAGTAATAATGGTGGTAGTAGTATTGGGGATGGTGGTGGTGTGATAGTGGTAATAGTGGTGTAGTAGTAATGATAGTGTTGTAGAAGTGATGGTGGTGTAGTAGTAGTAGTGTCGGTGTAGTAGTAATGGTTTTGGGGGTGATGATGGTGTCGTAGTAGTTGTGGTGGCTGTGTAGTAGAAGTGGTGGGGTGTAGTGGTGTTGATGTAGTAGTAATGGTGGTGGCTGTTTAGTAGTTTTGGTGTTGGTGGTGGCTTAGTGGTAGTGATGGTGAAGGTAGTAGTAGTGATGGTGGGGGTGGTGCAATAGTATTGGTGGTTGTGGTAGTCTCAAACTCAAAAAAAGAATCAAATCTGGAATTAAAAAGAGATCAAAAAAATCCCCGCGGCGAAACTCTTGGAGTGAGAGACTTCTTCTGTTTGGTCTCATTCAACAGATAAGTATCAAAACCTCCTTTTGGGGGTCCCTCGTCCCAAAGATGGGACCATTAGAATGCGGTGATTTTCTCAAGATTTCTGAAATGCCGCAAATGAAAAAGAAAAACCTCGTTTTTCCACCGGGACAAAAATCTACACTGTGTATGTGAAATGCATACAAAGGTTACACAAATCAGGAGAAGAGAGATCTTACAGGAGATGACGCCGGAAATAGCCACGAGAAAAAAAAACATTCCTCCGGCAAGGACTCGAACCTCAGAACACTGGTTATCTAAACCAGTGGTCTACCACTGAGCTAACGGAACCAACATGCAAAGTGATATATTTTTTCCCAAATAAACTTATTCCATTCGCATCTCCAAAGATCGCGCCCACCCTAAACTGTGCTGGTAGGATGGTAAATATTGAAGTGAAAAATGAACACGAAAATGAAAATAGAAATCTAAGTACTTTCGAGCTATATTTTCAAGTTCATTATCAAGGAATATATATAATGACAGAACGAGGCCATATATAGGCTACGACGCTCACAAAATGTGAACCAATAGTTGAAAAAAAACTATAAAATAAATCAAATTCAAATATCCGGTACCTTGGGAATCGGCATGTGCAAAATTCAAACATCAAAAATATATATTATCTACACAAACAACGACAATACGTTTGTCTAAGGAAAGGATTAAAAGAACTGGCAAGATTTAGATAGGGCGTGGAAAGAAGAAATGAAAGCTAAAAAGAAGGAATTATATCGAAGAGAGAAGTAGAATCCAAAGCCTAGAAATACAAAAGCTGGGAGCGATTTTTTTCAACGCCCATCTTGCGAGTGCCTAATAGGGCATGAGTCGCCGTAATCATCGTATAGCCTAATGCGGCTAGACTAATAAAACAAGCGAGCAATCCCCCCCCCCCCAACAAAAAAACACAAAAAAACAAGCAATGCCCTGAGAGCACTCAGGGCGTTTTGTTAGTTGCTAAAGATCACAATCCGGTCTCCAAACTGGGCATGACGCGTTTTCGCCCGTACGGAGCGGTGGATTTCAACCAGCTCGGCGGGAAGACAGGCGCAGCGGCTGGTAGAGCCACGTTTACTTCAAATAGGGATATAGAGTAAAAGCCAACACCCTCCTGGGATTGGAGCCATCCGTGTACACTGGCACGGATCCAACGTGACACGAAGTGTGCTCCAAAAAGGTCGGACACAATACTCCTGGCGTGGGAAAGTTTCGGAGCAGAGGCGTTGCGAGAAATAATCAAAGGTGGTACCCTCCATCCCTGCCCTATGGTCTTACGTGATGCAAGATTCCATCTTCCACACTCTCAGAAAACGGTCGGCAAAATTAGAACGTAGGTTGGGTCTTAAATTACAACACCTCATCTCCAACAGCTATTGGACTAAGAACAGCCGACCTAAAACGGTTGTGAACCTCTCCTCTCAAGAGTTTGATGTCAACACAACTTCTGCCCTCGGATTTGGCCTGAACTTCTCCATTCCGCCCAGACCTTTCAGTGTTTCAATTGCTAAAGGTTTTGCTAATTTAAAAAAATCTAGTGACATTCCTAGCGAACATGT
Source organism: Ceratothoa steindachneri (assembly GCA_963969495.1). NCBI lineage: Eukaryota > Metazoa > Arthropoda > Malacostraca > Isopoda > Cymothoidae > Ceratothoa > Ceratothoa steindachneri. The sequence goes on from OZ018320.1 coordinate 40,852,772, forward strand.
TTCTATTGCTAAAGGTTGCGTTTACCATTCTTTAGCCACTCCGACACATTATAGTTACGCCTTGCGTTTCCGTCGTGCTCTAGCTGCCATTAGAAATAATGCTTCATTACATATTACCAAAGCTGATAAATCTGTTGCTGTCGTTATTATGGATAAAGTGTCTTATATTGCTAAAATGGATCTATTATTAAATGATCATTCTATCTAAGTCTCCCTAGATAAAGATCCTACGATTCAGGTTAATTGTGATTTCCATAAAAAAGTGCGTTCCCATCTTAAATATTTTCCTAATTTAATTGCTAAATTTAAATCTAGTAATGCCTCTGCCATATTTATATGGTCTTGTAAAGACTCATAAGCCTAATAACCCTATGCGCCTTATTATTAGTTATGTTGGCTCAGTTTCCTATTCGTTATCTAAATGGCTTACTTCATACCTCACTTCCCTTGTTGGTACCATTTCTAATTCTCATATTAAAAACAGTTACCAACTTATTGAAAAACTCCACTTCATCCCTTACTCTAATAACTTTTCCCTTGTTAGTTTCGATGTTTGTTCTCTTTTACTAAAGTACCCGTAAATGACCTTTTTCCCTTCCTTAGGGATAAATTGCGTAACTTTGATATTCCCTCGCCAATTAATATTTGCATTGAACTCATCTCAATGTGTACTAAAAACTAAGTTTTTTTCAATGGTAAATTTTACCTTCAAAAGTTTGGTTTGGCAATAGGAAATTGCTTATCCACTGTTCTTTCTAACATATATATGGATTTTTTTTAAACTACCTTACTCCCCACCATTATCGATTTTTCCCTTGTTTGGTTCTGATATATAGATGATATTATTTGTTTATGGCCTTCTTCTAAGGATGTTAATATTTTTCTTACTGAACTTAATTCTCTGGTTCCATCTATTAAATTTAGCCTTGAACTCGAACAAAATGGTGTCCTCCCGTTCTTAGATCTACTTATTGATAGAACTCCATGTGGATTTAAATTTTCCGTCTATCGTAACCCTACCAACGCTGGTTCTTATATTCATTTTTACTCAGGTCATAATGATAAAGTCAAACGGTCTCTATTTATTTCAATGTTTCTCCGGAGGTTGCGGGATTTGGAATTTCCGGAAGTAGACCTTATCTATTTAGTTTTATACTTCATATCCCTCTTTGATAATATTTTTCTATTTTGGGTCCTTTTGTTGTTACTCTGTTGTTTCTCATATATATGCCAGTTTTGTAAAACTTTTCGTTATTCCTTGAGAATGAAATGAAAAGTTCGAAAGTACTTGGAATCCGCCTTTCATTTTCCTTTGGGATTGTTTGAATATATATATATATATATATATATATATATATATATATATATATATATATATATATATATATATATATATTGAAAATTCAATGACGCGTGATTTTTTCTAGATGGATTTTTAAAGGCGCAAGGAAATGAAAATTGGTGACACAACCCGGAAAAACACTTAGGAGAATATCACGTGACCAATCAAAGCTTAAGAAAGAAAATGGGAGACGTAGAGAACGGAAAGATAGGACAAACTATTTTAACCGTTATATGAAAATAAATAAAGAAGTTAAAGGTTCAAATCCAACTTCTTTATTTATTTTCATATAAAGGTTAAAATAATTTGTCCTATCTTTCCGTTCTCTACATCTCCCATTTTCCTTCTTAAGCTTTGATTGGTTCACGTGATATTCTCCTAAGTGTTTTTCCGGGTTGTGTCACCAATTTTCATTTCCTTGGGCCTTTATAAATAGATATATATATATATATATATATATATATATATATATATATATATATATATATATATATATATATATATATATATATATATATATATATATATATATATATGCTTCGAACTTTGTTCAGTAGAGCAATAATTTTATTGCTCTACTCACGTGCTACTTTGTGAGTTTCTCATATCCATATATATATATATATATATATATATATATATATATATATATATATATATATATATATATATATATATATATTATATGGACCGAATGTCTATTTTCAGTATTCGCTAATTCCAATGCGAATATTACATATTTCAAGTAATATGCCATATTGTATATATTATAACTGGAATATTTGAATGTATTGGAAGAGTTCACCATTAAGAATTGAATAGCTAAAATCTATTCAATTTTCTATGTTCCTGGATGTGGGACAAGGACCGACTCTTACACGCATCCCACCAACCTCTTTCCCCAACCTCCGCCCTTTGAAAGAGGATAACTACTTCATTAATTTACAGAGCTACAGCTGAAAGCATGATCAATATTTGAACTCTATTTTTGGAAGATTAAACTTCCAAAACAACAAATTTTCAGCTCTCTCAGCATCTGGTCTGCTAACTTTTTCATCATAGGCCAGACCGGCACCACTAAAGAGACGTTCGCTTGCTAACTGAGAAAGATCAGGATACATCTTCTCATGCATCCTCCACCATGTAAGATGATCTTCGTCAGTGGCAATGCGTTTCTCTTTGTTTTATGAATTTCTTCACCTTTTCTGGCGACGCTGACTTTGCCTCTGCCCGCGACAAACTGAGAACTGATTTTTTTCGTTTTGTATCTAGGATCCAAAAACGTAGCTATGGCATACAAGTCGTTCTCTGCGAAATCAAACCTTTTGGTAATTTCTGTCAATATGGTCTCTCTCATCACATTAAATCCTTGACTTTCTTCTGCTGAGGATGCTAATACTCTTTTCATAGTGGTTACGAGAGGAATGACGTCTGCTATTGATGACGAGTTATTGCTGATTTTCTTAGTGATTTCTTCAAAGGGTTGGAGTACAGTGATACAGTTGGTTAGAATAGCCTTTGCTTGGGGGTGTTAAGGACTTGATTTTAGCATTAGAGCTGGCGTACAAACAGAGAGAGAGAGAGATTCATTAAGATCTTTCATCCTTAGCATTTACAGAGTGCTGTTCCAGCGAGTGAGAACATCATGCATTACAGAAAGTTGTGGAGCATTTATTTTAGCCTGTATTTCCTTGATTTATTTTTGAGACGTGGTTGAATTATTAAAATGTGTCGCAATTGAACTACATTTTGAGATAAGTTCAATGACTGATTATGAAAAAATATTCGCATGTCTGAGTGCGAATGATAATATTATATACTATATATATATATATATATATATATATATATATATATATATATATATATATATATATATTTATAATAAAAAACACTGTTTGGGAGCATAAAGTTTAATAAAACGGGATTAGTTTCGATATGTAGTTTCCCATATCATTTTCAGCCGTTAACTAAGAGAAATCGACAAAGAAAAACTGAAATAGTGGAATATAAAATAACAGGCAACTGGCATTAATCTGGAGGCGTTAGCTTTAGGTGATTTACAATATCCTTTAAAATGAGGTTTGAGACCTAGGGACTACATTTATGCTGCCCTTCAGATAAATTAAAATTTGGAATTTCTTTGATTAATGCGGATTCAATAATTTTTCTTTCATTAAAATCGTTACAGTGGTAAATTATTTGGGCACTATGGAAATCTATTGTATGATTGACGTTTTTCACATGGTTATAAATACTAGAGGCATTGCTTGCTCTACGTATATCCCCCTATGTTCATATATACGTTTATTTAATTACCTTCCGGTCTCCTACATAGAAGGCGGGGCAATTTGGAGCCTCACACGGGATTAAATAGACCCCTGCATCCTTATTTTGCCATTCTGGCTTAGTGGAACGGCAAGATTTCTTGATAGTTGGGGGATATTTGAAGGTGGTCAAGTTGGGAAATACAATGGAGTCTAGTCCTTTGAGCAAGGGGGAATAGGGTAGAGATAAGCAATTCTTTTTACATATAAGATTTTTTTTTGAGGACGGTATAATATTGCCCTAGCTTTAGATAGACTTTCATCTTTACAAGAGAGTGAATATTTTAACTCAATGAACATGCATGTTATGAAGGTGATCTTATCTTGTAAAAAACAGGGGTCGCAAATTCGAAAGGCTCTTAAATACATAGATATTACGATTTCTTTTTTTTCATGTCAAGTTAATGTTAAAGGACTTAGATATTATAGTAATTATGTTTCCATTATCATTCTTGAAAGTGTTCGTTTTGAATTCCTCCTGAACTATATACTCGTATATTTCAACCCTGGATTGTTCGCTCCCATCGACCCTATATGAAATCACATATGGCATTATTTTTGTAATGAATTCCTGCTCTTTTTCAATATTATATAAGATTTTTCTAAACTTAGCCATTGTCTTAATGAGGCTTTATAAATTGAGGTGAAAGTTGCTTTGAACCTCGCGATTTTCATAAACTTCTCACATAATAAAGGATGGTCACAAACTCTGGGCAATATTTATATTTTAAATTAGTGTTTTGTCTATTTCAGTCAAGTGTGTATACTATATAATAGCGAATTATAACTAGTGTATGGGTGCATAATCATGCTAAAGAAAGTATAAGTGTCGAGGTATACAGGCATGTTTGTTTGAATAATCCTGCCTCAAAGTGTGACATTTTGTTCTTGGGAGAGGAATACTTTTAGTACTGGAAGTGCCCTTGACGCAAAACGTTCTGGCTATCCAGCAAAACGAGAGAGTCTTCTGGAGACATGATGCCACAGGACACTTGAATCTTCTCGAAAGAGATCTTCTGAATTGGTTATACCCTGGTCCACAGTGAGAAAAATTCTGAACAGAGATTTGGGATTGAGACCATTTAAACCTTCATGTCTGAATGATATGTCAGATATTGACATGGACACACGTGAAGCTGCTTGGAATCTCTTTCCGAA
>OZ018320.1:40865098-40872598 GCA_963969495.1 Ceratothoa steindachneri
TTGGGGAGATTGGGGAGTGGTCGGACACGTGGCAAATGCCTTTTAACGTGGGCAAATGCAAAGTGATGCATATCGGCCACAGAAACCCCCAATCTCAGTATATCCTTAAGGGCACTGCTCTTGAATCGAGTGACACTGAGAAGGACTTGGGTGTAACAATCACTAGTGACCTCAAGTTCTGGAAACAGTGCATTGAGCCGGAGAAAAAGGCCCAAAGGATGCTAGGCTATATTAAGCGCCAGTTTGGTTATCGGAACCAGGAGATTGTACTGTGGCTGTACAACTCACTTGTCCGACCGCACCTGGAGTATGCCGTACAATTTTGGAGTCCTTCATTGCGAAAGGACATCGCGAGATTGGAACGCGTACAAGCTCGGGCAACCAAACTGATTCCCTCTATCCGACATAAAAGTTATGTGGATAGACTAAGGGATTTAGATCTGTTCTCGCTGGAAACCCGTAGACTGCGTGGTCAGCTCATCGAAGTCTTCAAAATACTTCGAGGGTTCGACAATGTTGACTACCGGGATATTTTCACACTGAGTGAGAACAGAACGCGCAATCACGGCTTCAAACTTGAACTGAAGCGTTACAACCGCAATATGTGTGGAAACTTTTTCACGTACAGTATCTACGGTAAGTGGAACGCACTTCCAGTGGAAGTTGTCAACAGTGAATCTGTTGACCAGTTCAAGTCAAGACTAGACAAAGTCTTGAAAAGTGGCCGTTTAGGGACGCAAAACAATTGAGCAGCCATGTGCCCGCTCGATTGCTAGTCCAAAGGTACCCTCTTTGAATGGACCGTAAGGTCTCCTAGGGTACTTACTTTCCTTGTTACTCCTTGTTACTTGTTACTCTCTCTCTCTCTCTCTCTCTCTCTCTCTCTCTCTCTCTCTCTCTCTCTCTCTCTCTCTCTCCACATTCTAACTTTATACATCTTATGCTCTTATGGATGGATCCATTTATACTCCTAAGATTGAATGTCATTAATACTGCTCTCGTATGTTCTATTTATAAAAAGGCGGCAAAGTCAAGTTTTTTAACGCCCGACCCTAATTTTTTCCCCGTTAACCTTTTTAAAGTAAATGTTTTCTTCGAAGTGCAAACCCTAAGCTAAAATGCAGTACTAATAAATAATATTCCTAGTGCCAGTGACACCACAATTACGGATTACAGCAATTAATAAGAGGACCCAAAATCTTCCTCCACAAAATAAGGTAAAGTGGCATTGGACATTAAAAAAAATCATTTTTCTTCTATTCCGATCTCCTACTAAAACTCTACATCCACTAAACACACAGACTAAGGACCGACGATTGCAAACTGACGAGCGACATCCTACGAATCAGTCTTAGGACTCTCCCAGAAAGGTCAAAGCCTGACCGTGGGGAAGTCTTCTCAATAGTTTACGGGGAGCTAGATGTAGCACTCGTCAGACTTATTGTCGCCCCTTTCGGGTATACGGCTATATGCCAAAAAGAAACTGACGCAGAACTCTTGACCAAGTGTTTAATAAAATCAACTTAACCCCTAAGATCCCACCCCAAATCCAAGCACACAGAAAGTGTCATATACCGGAGACTAGACTAATGGGTGGGACACCACTCAGGCGATGAAATTTCACAAGAAATAGAGAGAAATCACCAATGGGCCAAGGTTTCTGAGGTGATCAAATTTAGAGACTATACCCATGTCTTTAAGGTGATCTTCCAAGACATGGGTATGGCACAAAAAGCGAAAGAGCTCGGTCTCCTCTTTCACGTTAGGGTGTACCCTGACCAAATAGAAAGGGAGAAATTTACTGAAGTACAGACATCCTTTAAGTGTTATAAATATAACCAAAATACAACTAAAGCGTGTCCACAAACCTAGAATATATGCTCTATATGTAGTAAAGTTGGACACGTCTGGCGCGACTGCAAGAGCAGCACGAGAAAATGCGTGAACTGCAACGGTGACCACGGAGCCATGGCGATGTCATGCCCAGTAAAAAAAGGAGGCAGTAAAAAAAGAAGCAAATGCAAATAAGGAAGAAGAAGAAGCTAAGGCCAACAGGTCTTATGCCAAAGTGGCAAAAAGGCATTCAATGAGGCTTCGGCTCAGCGTACTTACCTCAAGGTAGAAAGCGAGCAATCTACGAAGATCATGTGTTGCATATACTATGCACACATAGCAAACCTCACAAGCCCGGGTGCATTCAAAAGAGAGCTCAACCAGATGCTGGTAAAAAATGGAATGGAAGAGATGTGGTTTCCGGAGAACCCTTCCTCTGAGGAAGTTCTGCGTATCCAGATACAGCCTCTTCATCAACATGGGCAGACTGACAAAAGACAATAATCTTATAAATGAACGCTGACAGATGGGACGACAAACAAGTGACTTACGGAAACATAATCAGACAATTTGCCCCTGACATCATTCTGATATCAGAACATGGAATCATGACGACGCAAAAGAATATGGAGATCTTTAACTAAAGCACAATAGCAAAGAACCATAGCCTGCAACGTTACGATGGCGCTGCCATCGCAGTTAAAAGAGGAATTCTAAACCACTCTGGAGCCCCTAGTGGAGTCCACAGGGTACCAACCTCCGAGACCAGACTATCTCTCGATGCACAATTTTTTCCAACTTTGTGCACACGGGAGAAGTGTTATTTGGGGGAGATCTCAACGCCAGATGCCAGGAATCCGGATGCACCGGACGTCCAAATAAAAAGGGGAAAGAACTTGAAGAATTTTATTGACAGGGGCATTGTTGCCCGTATTGGGACCGACTTCCCCACATACATCACCGAAACCTGTGCAACCAAACCAGATATCACTCTGACCAGCACACAATTTCCCTACAATTACTACATCCAACCCGGCCCACTTATCCCAAGCGATCACGTCGTCATTATGATTAAAATATCCTCAAGCCTAATTCAGATACCCATCAGGAAGAGAAAATGCTTCTCCCGAATGAACTGGGAAGAGTATCGTAATCTTCTCGATGAGTACAGACCTCAACCACTTGAAGAAGACACCCTGGAGAAGATCGACCAGGAACTCGCAAGGTTAACGGAGAAATTGGTGGAGGCTGACCGCGCAACAGTCCTCAGGACAACCTACCAAACGTTACTAGCACCAAGGTGGACACAGGAGCTATATGAATTTAAGGACGAGTACAAAAGACTATATGAAGAAATTAGACTGACTGACACAGACAGAGTTAGGAGCATACGTTTAAGAATATTAAGGACGGAAATCAAGACATGCATAACGGAACAACAAGCAGCACTTTGGAATGACCTTGTAGACAAACTCGACGAAGAAGTGGATGTCCGAACATTTTGGAACGCAGCAACAAGATTAAAGGGTAAACCACCAGACAGAAACATACTCCTTAACAAAGACGACGGGACAAAAATGTCGCAACAGAAACGGAAGAAGAGTTTAGAAACTACTGGAAGAATATATTTACCATCACCAGAAGAGAACGAACATTTTAACCATGACTTTGAGGAACACATTCACGACCAACTAAGACAAGAACTCAACAGGACATACCCCTTCAACAGTACAACTGCTGACAGAGATGACTGGTTATGAACGGAAGATAACCAAAGAAGAAATCCTAGCGACACTACGTACCTTCAAACCAAACAGAGCATCAGGTAAAACGGAGTTGACCAAACTTAACTTCTGGAACTCTTCTCGTAACATCATAGAGGAGCTGGTCAATATAACGAATGGAAGATCGCTAAAATGATCTTCATTCCAATGGCCGAAAAACAGCCAGACACACCAGCAAACTTCAGGCTCATTTCCCTCCTCGAAGTAGCATGCAAGCTCTTCGAAAAGGTGCTTGCTAATAGAGTCCAAGAATTCATGAAGGATAATAACCTCTATAACCAACACCAGCATGGATTCAGAAGAGGGAGAGGGACTGATACGGCGCTAGCAATCATCACAGAAAAACTGGCGAATATTGCTAGCCAAAAAAGGTATGCTGACCTGGTGCTCAGACACGATAAGAAGGCATTTGACAAAGTATATAGGACTGGGTTTCAGTACAAAATATTATGACTAAAACTAAACCCAAGACTAGAGAAAATACTATGTGACTACATAACAGACAAGATAGCATATATACAAATAAACAACCACGTGGGACCAGACTTCGAGCTAACTGCAGGCGTACAATATATACACCCTCGACCTACCAGATCCGGTTAGGGAATATTCGCTGTACGTCCAGTTCGCAGACGACATCTCCCATATCATCACTGCCCCCTTCAGAAATCCTGAACTCATTGCACAAATAACAGCCAGAGAAATCGACCATGTCACCAGGTACGAAAGAAGATGGAAAATCGCCACTAACACCCAGAAATTTATGGTGATGCTACTCTTCCGTAGGAAACGGGCCCATATTGAAACAGACGACGCCCGCATTCCATACAACACATATGGGATAGTACTAGGCTTAAATATAGGTAGAGATGGGTACTGATGCCACGTTGCTTAAACAGCAGGGCGACCGAAGCTCGAGCTCAACAAGCACTTCAGGTTCAAAAACCTGAACTTGACCAACAAAAAGAAGATTTATAACGCGCTAATAAGATCAAAGCTGCTGTAGCCACCTATACCTATCAACACTAGTTCCAAAACGAAATTGAGACTCCTCCAAAGGGTACAAAATTAGCTATACTCTTAATCACTAACGTTAAAAGGAGAGAAAGAAGGAGGCAGAGGGACCTACATCAGAGGTTCCAGATGACACCGATTAACTTGGAACTTCAATCAAGAGCCCCCTTAAATCTGGGAGAAAGTCACAGGCCGCACGACAGGCGAAATCAGATCTAGACACATTGACATTCCGTTGGAGGACATACACAGAAGAACAAAAAACTTCACCAACAGTAAAACACAGACCGAAAGACAAGAAGAACCAATCTGTGTACACATAAGACAATGCATATGAAACAACGCTAAACAATAAACTGCACAAAGAACCTGCAATAAGAAGAACACTAAAAATACAAAAACGGACAACGAGAGAAATACAAAAAACACCTACAAAGGCTTGAACACCACAAGAAACTACCACAATCTAGATGAAATAAAAAGAAAGCACACATACCAACATGCAATACCATCACAAACCAAGAACAACATAAGCAACAACAGAAAAAAAGTACGCAAAAAGCTTGTAAATAAGATAAGAAACAATGAGAAGAACACCAGTCTCAGAGAAACGCCTGCGATTCCCTTTCACCAGTGATTTTCTACCCTTCGATCTCCCTTTCACCAGGGAAATCTATCTCTATCTATCCATCTTCTACTATTATATATATGTGCCTATATGACTCCAATTGTAATCATATATGTGTGTATATACTTTCCTTTCACAACTTATTATGTCCAATGTCCAATGGATGGATCCAGGAGACAAATAGACTCTAAAAGATGGAGATATTATAAAAGTACATTCGAGAACGTCGAGAGAGATGAAACTGTTTTATGCGCTAGTTTAATTGCGACTGAAGATGGCATGACAAACTCCATGCCGAAACTGGTTTCGTGAATAAAATACTACGCTCCTAAACAGTAGTTTTAATATATATATATACAGGGATACAGTGTTGGGGCTAAATTTTACAATTTGTATAACAGAAAACAATCTAGCAATATCTCAGCCAAAACTAAATGTGCAAGGGTGTTTCAGGCTAAATTTGACGATTTTAAAGTCTTCTTTTTCCAGGAACAATTTTATGCATCGGTTAACAGTCACCGATGTTGCATAGAATAAAGAGTACAGTTTTAGTTGAGAAGAAGTTAGTTGATCTGGAGGACTGGAAGTCATCCGAATATTGGAAAAAGAGTTACCTTCATAATGATGATTCGCGCAGGGTATCAAAACGCTGATATCATGACTGGTGCTCAATGTTCTGTTGACACTGTAGAGGCCGTATGACGTTACATTGGCAGCTGCAACAGAGACTAAGAAGCCGTGACCAGCAGAAAAGAACACACCAGGCGCTCTTACTGTGTCCGCACGCAAGAATTCACCCAACAAAGGTAGGACAAGGTGATAGTATTTCCGAGCAAGGGAATCCGGGTTTTGGCAAGTGAGATGGGTGTTGTAGTCGCCACCAGGAAGCTGGCCCTGAATGAGGATCTTCGCTACCACTCGTACAAGAGGTGCACCGGACAAATTTTGATGGCCAACGAAAACAACTTGACGAAAGCAAAGAAGCTTCTCAACAAGCTAAATTATCCTGTTGAGCCGTGGTTATCTGGTTCTTCTAAGATTAAAAGAACTTCCAAGACCAGTTGGACAACACCAGATATCTTGGAGACCAAGTTCCCCCAAACTGTGATGATCTGTGGGTGTCTCCAGTGAGGGTAACATGAAACCGCAACACATGTTCGAGCAGTGTCTTAGGCTTAATTCAGACGGCTATGTGGAGTTGCTAGAGATTATGGTTAAACCTTGGCTGGAGAGGGTTGGTGCTGAAAGGGTGCGTCGTGACACGGTTGCCGAGGCCCTTTCTTCTGCTCGGAGATTTGAGTGGTAGAGATCACCTCTGGGGTGACTCTATTGCATTAATCCCAGTGCTCGGATCCTTTCCGACCCAATCGACGAGCTGGAGATTGGTGTCCTAAACATGGATCAGTTTACGCATCACTGCCCCAGAACCGGTTCATTTTCTTGCCTCGATTTGCCCCTGTGCTCTCCGGATGCAAACCTTGATTTTGGGGTGGGAGGTGGTCTATGAGTTTCATGCTCGTGACCACTTTCTCATTCAAGTATTATTTTTTGGGACATTTCCACCTGAAAAAAAACTACCCCGATGGTACGGTGCAAAAGGCCCTGTGGTCCGCATTTCTGGAACTGGCTGATTTCTCAGTCCCATTCAAAGAGTTTAGATCGGTGGATTAGGCCGTTGAGTTTTTCTCCGGGAACCTCATTCCTTTGGGCCTAGCTACTCTTGAACGTTTGGTCGTTATGCACGCCCTCCGTTTCATTGGTGGTCGGCCGAGTATGAATCGGCCCTCAGACAGAACCGATATGCCTACATGCGCTATAAGCGCTGCTCGAACGATTTCTCTGTGGGTGAATTTCGTCGAGCTAGGGCTAGGATTCGGTATGTTTCGAAGCTCGCCCGCCGCTCTTCCTGGCGGGCATACGTGTCTTCACTTATCGGGAAGAACCCTCCTGCAGAGTGTGGAAATTTCTACTAGGCTTGTTCAACAGTATCTAAACTAAGGATACTCTCCCAGACTCCTTGCAAATGGCTACTGTGCTTCCTTTTTGCAAACCGGGAAGAGATGACTTTACCCTGTTTGTTTTGGCTGAATTTCTATATCCTCCTGCATGTGTAAGTTGATGCAGAAATTCATAATGTTAGATTAGCCTTTTTCTTGGCTTCCGCAAGTTACACTCTGACTCATAAATGCTCTCTGTGAGGCCTTCCTTCGTAGACAACCCTACTCCATGATGTTTTTCGAT
>OZ018320.1:40877598-40990660 GCA_963969495.1 Ceratothoa steindachneri
ATATGTATATATATATATATATGTATATATATATATGTATATATATATATGTATATATATATATGTATATATATATATGTATATATATATATGTATATATATATATGTATATATATATATGTATATATATATATATATGTATATATATATGTATCAAGACCCAGGTGATTATACTAATCATTTATTGGCCTGACGTTTCGGACCTTTACTAGGACCATCTTCAGCGACTATATCGTCTAATAAGAAGGGGAAGGAACATTAATTGATAACACTTAAAAGAATGCATAAAAAAATAAAAAGCGGAAGAAGGCAAGTTAAAATAATAAAATTGACAATAATTAAAATTTAAGTAAAAACACTAATAATTTTAATTATTGTCAATTTTATTATTTTAACTTGCCTTCTTCCGCTTTTTTTGTTTAATGCATTCTTTTAAGTGTTATCAATTAATGTTCCTTTCCCTTCTCATTAGACGATATAGTCGCTGAAGATGGTCCTAGTAAAGGTCCGAAACGTCCGGCCAATAAATGATTAGTGTAATCATCTGGGTCTTCATATTCCTTCTACATATCAGATTCCCAAGGAACAAATCAATTACCAGTATTATATATATATATATATATATATATATATATATATATATATATATATATATATATAATACTAGCGGCCATAATATAAGGGTCAGTAGGAACAAGTGTATTTAAATATTTATTATAGAAATTAACAAAACATTGAGACTATATATTATACACATATTTAGATATATATAATATCTATATTTCGTGAAAATTTCAAGTGAATGGAATAAATAGTTCGTAAGTTATGAAGAAATAAACAAATTAGCTTGCAAATTGTAGCGGCCAAAAGTTAAGGGTCACTTAGAAAAAATGAACTACCAACCGAGGTATTTGTGTTTGGGAGACAGTTGATGGGCTACAGTTACTTCTTATGATCATACACATTATTGGAACATTCAACTGTCAACATGGCGGCCTGTGAGAGACGACCGGTGTCCTGTGATCAAAGGCAAAGGATTGTGTACCTTAACCAAGAGGGTAAGTCAAATTCTGTGATAGCAACTACTGTAAGAAGGTCTAGAAGTGTTGTGCAACGAATTGCAGCTCGTTTTAAGTCATCAGGATGGACATATGCTAAACCCAAACCGGGTAGACCTCGTAAAACTTCACCAAGACAGGATCATATTATGGTTAGAATGTCACTGAAGGATAGGCTTAAGAGTGCTGCTGAGATATCGCGCGAGTTCAGCTCCGCATCCGATGTCAACCGATAGCGCAAAGCAGTTTCCCGGAAGTTACGAGGTTCTGGGTTGCTTGCTCAGGAACCGGCAAAGAAACCTCTGATCTCCAGGGAGAATCAAAGAGCCCGTCTTCGTTGCACTCAAGAACATGCCGTTTGGACAGATGAATAGTGGGTGCAGGTTCATTTTAGCGATGAATCGAAATTTAATGTGAGTGGTTCCGATGGCGGGATATACGCCGGACGAAGATGTGGCGAAAAGTTATATCGTGTATGTGTGAAGAGGACCGTGAAATATGGAGATAGCAGTGCAATGGTATGGTGAGTGATTTCTGCTACTGGACATGGTCAACTTATTCGCCTACAAGGGACAGTCAATGTTGAAATCTACAAGCAGATTCTTAGACAGCATGCCCTTCCACATCTCCGATCCTCGTCAGTTCAACCTCCTATCTTCAGGCAGGACAACGCTCCCTGCCACACTGTGAAGAGAGTCAAAGATTTCTTTGAGTGATGAAAGGGTTGATCTCATGGACTGGGCACCTCAAAGTCCCGATCTCAGCCCTATAAAAAATGTTTGGAAGATTATTGGAGATGGGGCGCGAAGGAGAAATCCAAAGAACCAAGATGAACTCTGGATAATATTGAAAAACGAATGGAACAAAATTACCCCATCATTTTGCAAGAAATTAATTCAGTCCTGTGGTAATAGATGTCGGGGGGTCATTGCTAGTAAAGGGAGGTTTACAAAATATTAATAATAAGGGTTTCTTTTTTGTTATTGTTCCATTTTACATTATTTTCTAAGTGACCCTTGACTTTTGGCCGCTGCAATTTGGAAGATAGTTTGTAGTGTAAAATTGATTTCACCTTAAAGTGCATCTTCATTTGTCATTCGCTAGCAATCATATTTCATTAGTTACTGTGACTTCTCCCACGTTAGAGAAATTGTAATTTTTCTCCTTCAAATGTTTTGTAAGAATCTGAAAATGAGCAATGCTCAGTGGCTGAAGGCCGTCCCTTATGTCAAAGGGCTGCGTCATCGCAATATCTGAACTTGGCCTTGAAAACTGTTCAAGTGGAAAACTTCACTTTTGAACTTGGAAGAGATTTTTGTGTTCGAATTTATTCGACTTAATCCAAAACACTGGCATTAAGGGAGATTTATGTTGTTTCCTACGGGTCTTACCACTGATTTACACTTATTTCTGAGGTCTTTCTCAGCGTGGGCTGTTTACATGTGCACGTAGCAGCTCCAAGTAGGTCGACCCGAATGACTCATTCAACACCTAACAATTTGAAACAAGAGAGACATACCTAAATTAATAAATCTTAGCCCTTCGATTTATTAATTTAGTTGTCTCGTTTATTTTTATGTATTCACAATCGGGCAAAAAGTTCTCAGATAAATGGCATAAAATTTTTATTTGTAATAATACTGTAATCATTTTTCTACATAAGCTCCATTAACATCTATACACTTTCTTAATCTATGAATCCAACGGTAAAGACCATCTTTGTAGAATTCACGGGGTTGTCTCTGGCACCAAGTAATGACCTGCTTTTTTGCTTCATCTAATGATTGAAACCGGGTTCCTTTTAGGTGTCCCTTTAAATTTGGAAACAGAAAAAAGTCAGAGGGTGCTAAATCAGGGCTATAAGGGGGATGAGCAAGAGTTTCCCATCGAAATTCCCGTAGCTGAGATCTCACAGCTTTGGACGAATGTGCAGGGGCATTGTCATGGTGGAACAAGATTTGCTTGTGGAGCTTTCCTCGTCGTTTTTTGGCTATTGAAGTTTTCAGCTTCCTTAAAACTCCTTCGTAATAGCTGGATGTAACAGTTTTTTGTCCTTCTAAGAAGTCTATTAAAATAATTCCCTCCGAATCCCAAAAAACTGTAGCCATTATCTTCTTAACGGACCTCTCTGTCTTGAACTTGATAGGCCCTGCTGCCCCCCTTGGGTGCCACTCTTTTGATTGATTTTTACTTTCAGGATCAAACTGATACACCCAAGTTTCATCTCCCGTTACGAGGCGCTCAAAAAAACTATCCTCGTTTGCTTCAATCTTGGTCAAAATAGCCAAAGAAAGGTTGGCCCTATGATTCAGCTGGTCTTCTCGCAACGCTTTTGGGACCCAACGTGCTGAAAGCTTGCTCAGGCCAAGATTTTCAGTTAGAATTCCAAATGCTGAGCCATGAGAGATTTCACATGCATTGGCAACTTCATCAATAGTAATACGGCGATCTTTATCCACTAGATTCCTCACAAGCTCGACATTTTCTGGGTTAATGGAGGTGGAGGGTCTCCCTTCACGTGGATCATCTTCAACTTCTTCTCTGCCCCCCTTGAAGCGCTTAATCCAGTCGTAAACTACCGCTCTACATGGCGAAGAGTCACCATAAACCTGTTGTAGAGCGTCAATAATCTTAACAGGCTTCCAATCAAGTTTAGTCAGGAATTTAATGTTCGCTCTTATCTCAAAATTTGCCATTTTATGGGTTCAAAAAAGTAACCTTTTTGAAGCACATCTAATACAAAGAGTCTCGACAAATTGAATGACGAATTTTGTAGGAATTGTTCAGAAAACATGAAAGTCGTGTTTGACCCTGTATTTACTTGTACAAAATCGAACATTTCAATAATCTGGCATTTGTCTGAGAACTTTTTGACTCACCTACGTATGTACTTAGTTTAGTCACATAAATGTCTACATTCTTTGCGCACAGGTTGGAATTTTCCGGAAGTAGACCTTATCTATTTGGTTTTATACTTCACATCCGTCTTTGATATCATTTTTCTATTTTGGGTCCTTTCGTTGTACATGGGCGGGGCATTTTTCTTCTGTTTTACATATACGAGTATATACCACCTTTGTAAAATTTTTCGTTATTCCTTGATAACGAACTGAACAAGTGTTCGAAAGTACTTGGAATCTGCCTTTCATTTTCCTGTGAGATTTTTTGCATTGATATATATATATATATATATATATATATATATATATATATATATATATATATATATATATATATATATATATATATATATATCAATTAGAGATAAACTACAGGATGTCCCATAAGTCTGACCCATAACGATTTTTTTTATTATTACGTTGCAAGTAAATCATGTCGCTAACTCGAGAGGTGAGAAGCATTTTGTTTAAGAACATAAGAAAAGAAGGAGCCTGCAAAAGACCATTCATGGCCTACACTGGAAATGGCCACATAATTCAACAACATGCATCCTGACAGGGCACCAATGATACCCAGATGCGTTGGGAAGTTGATAGCCAAATTTAAGGAAACTAGATCCGTACGTGACGACCCTCGCAGCGGACATTCAAGGACTGTTACGGACGACGACACGAGTACCAATGTGATGGCTAGGTTCGTTGTCCGACCCATTCTGTCACTTCGACGCATTACCAGTGAAACTGTGATCTCCACGAGCAGCATCCACCGCATCTTGACAGTTCATCACTGGCATCCATACAGACTGCAACTCCATCAGCGTTTAAGTGAAGAGGATCCTGATAGGTGAGTCAGTTTTGCGAATGTGCGGAAGAACACTGCTTCAGTGATGAGACGTTCCCATAAAAAAAATCTGTTCTCTGAAGCTAACTTTTATATTTCTGGGGAAGTTAACCGTCAGAACACTCGAAACTGTTAACTAACTAATCATCATTAATTGATTTGATTCTTCCAATGAGCAATGTCCCCAACGCCTCATGTTTTGTGTGGGATATGGAAGGACAGACTCGTTGGTCCCTTCTTCATCAACGAGACTGCAACCGTTGACACGTAGCTCAAGATATTATTACAGAAGGAAGCATTTCCAAGCCTGTTGAACCCAGAGTAGTTTCAGCAGGATGAGGTCCCTCCGCATTACGCCCCACCGGTTAGAAGTTATCGTAACACAGTTTCGAGAACACTGGATTAAACGACGAGGACAAGTTGAGTTTCCACCAAGGAGCCCTGTTCTCACTCTGCTGGATTTTTATTTGTGAGGCCACCTGAAACCCAAAGTGTGCGAAGTTAAAATGTAGAACATTTTCCACCTTAAATCACGCGTCGCGGAGGCGTGTCAAGAAATTTCTGCGACTGCATTTTAGAAAGTGCTGTCGCAGTGGAGATTGCGTTTTCAATTGTGCGCGACACGACGGCAGACACATTTAACAGACTATGTAATCAATTTTTTTTACTATTTTGTAATTTTATTGATTTTTTCCTATGGGTCCTGACTTACGGGCCACCCTGTACATCATTTTGAGAACAAAATCTAGCAAACTCAAGCATAATTGTCTCCGTCGAAAGCTGTGATGTGTCATTTATTAAGTTATTTATCTCTTAAATGTTCCACGATCCTATTTTTAACAATGGATTCCAAGAATTTACCAACGATCGAAGTAAGGGAGATGATCCCAAAATGTCCAGGATCATTCTTTATACATTTTTTTTTAAAATTCGTGTTACATTTGACTCTTTTAAACAGGAACGAGAATTCACTCGCTAATAAATGTCTTTAAAGTCGAACAAAGTGGTTTCAATAGTTCGCTCTCTAGTTCTTTAAGGTCAATCAGATAAATTTAATTGGATTCGCTGCTATGAAAATTTCACTTCCTCAATATTAAAACTACTTCACTTTCGGTTATTTCAATATTTAACAGTGCAGTTAATTCATCTTGTATCTTAAGCAAGTTATTTGTATCTTGGATGGTAAAAATGTTCATTTAATGTCGACTACGTGGTCCGAATCATCACTAAGGACGATATCGGCAT
This sequence comes from Ceratothoa steindachneri, assembly GCA_963969495.1. Lineage (NCBI taxonomy): Eukaryota > Metazoa > Arthropoda > Malacostraca > Isopoda > Cymothoidae > Ceratothoa > Ceratothoa steindachneri. Next base: position 40,883,643 of record OZ018320.1, read on the forward strand.
TCTGAGGGTATAGACAAATTCTAATTGGCTTACAATTATTTACATACTGTATATAGAAAATCGCAGGCCTCGTTTTTGTCATGGACGCTAATATTCATGGTCACTTATGACTTCTTATTTCGCCTTTGATAAAGCGACAATAATAAAGGTTATCAGTTTTAATTTACGACATTTTTGTTGGTTTTCGAAATTTCATACAAACAGTTAAATTCCTTTGTGAACTTTTTAATCTCACTATTTATCCACGGCTCTGGATTTGATCTATTCGCAGCTCTAGGTTTATAGCGCATTATTTAAAGTGATAAATGAATGCTGGAAACCATTCTACATTTCCTGGGCATTTTCAGCGTTTAAAATACAATCCTAATTTAATTTAAGCGGACACGAACAAGGTCTACTCACCAAAGTTGCGTGCTCTCACTTATTCTGATTTGTGACCTAACGACTTTCAAAACTTTCAATAATTCCCGGACTAACCTTGAGAGGACCTTGGCAATTATTATATCATTCGAAAAAAAATGTAAAACAACATAAGTGTTTTAAATTTCGTTAGGATCGGCCGAATAGTTATGATGTTATTACCAACCCACCCCCCACCCCCAAATGCAAACTGGGGACCGACCGACCGATCGACATAGTGAGATATAGAGTTGCACGCGACTAAAAAGATCGAAATTACAAGATTTCAAATTTGGGACGAGATGAGAGCTCCATTTTGATGACTTAGTCATTTTAGAGCACTTTCTTTACAAGCCTTTTCTCACCTATTTACTTCGTTGGCTGCTAATGTTGCAGGCTAGTCGCCGACCATCCTTCGTCCCCTCATCCTCAGCTGAGGCCGGGAGGATGGTAACTCCCTCTTGGTTCTGGTGTGTGGGGGTAGAGGATAATGTTTTTATTTACACTTCTGCTTTCTTCCTACGCCTTTTCCCTTCCACTGCCCTCATTTTTCTATTCTATTACTACCTCCCCCCAAAGGCGCATTGCTTTCCTTTCGAACCCAATGCCAGGAAGAGTTGCACTACTGTATTTCGCTACCATTCAGCGACCGTGGGAACCTTTTGTGGCCTAAGGAAGGGCCACCCGTTCTACGCCAGGGGAGAGTGGACTGGAAACAACCCCTTTAGCAGGTTGCGTAGCTCGAAATAGTGATGTGTATGAAGGAGGTGAAAGAGATACTGGTGTTGTAATGACGTATGTTTGTAATTCCCCGTGAGCATATCAAACTCGCCACTCCGCCGGAATTAGTGGTAGCTCCCTACAACACCCGAATGAAAATCTCTTTTAGCCCCCCTTCCTGATTCGGGGGTTTGGTCTTCGAACCCTGGTAACAAAATGCTCTCGAAAGTTTGTTTGCTTAATAACACCAAAATTAATTAAAACGGTGAAAACCAACGTGGGCATCCACGTAAAAACATCCGAAAAAACGTTAAAAAAAATGAATCTTTTTTAAGTGAAATTGTGTAGTAGAAGACTTGCCAAAGGACCAGTTGGGGCACTAGAGTCAGGGCGGGCGCTCTACTCCATCCCCCCTCCTCTCATTAGGATCGAAGGGGGAGGAGATTCCTCCTTGCAGGGGCATGCTTCACTCCCTACTCTATCGGTCAGTGCGGTCTATTTTCAGGCCGCAAGAAACCCGCTCGGTCCAACCGTCAGACTGCGGTTTCCGCTGAGGAGACGCAAATTAGGCCTGAATTAACTAACGGAAGAGACGTTATTGTCAGGCCGGATGGAAATAGATGGACAGATGACGTCACATAATCACGTGTACACCGAGAGAGAGAGAGAAACGGAGAGTTCAAGATTTTCGATTAAACTTTGCGCTCGCTTACAGGGGGCATACTACTACTCAATGGCGAAAGAAAAAAAATAGTGAAAAATGTTCCAGGCTAACTCGGACTCTAGGTAAATGTACAGTACCATCCAAAACTATAGAACAAAATATTAAAATTTAGATTTTCTTAAGATCCATTTAATTTCCATGAAATTTGCACATAATATTCTTTGAAATTTATCTCTGATAGTTTAAATTCACAGAACCGTGGATAAAGAAAAGGTTTACATACAGTTATTATAAAAATGAGTAGCCACCTTCACACTGCATTGAGCACCCCTGTGGGGCCCTATTCATCCACCAGAGTTCCCCAACCGGCGGCCCGCTACCACTTATCAAAATTAACATTGCGTGCGGCCCAACCGATCATTTCCTGGGTCATCGGTATGGCCCTCAAAGAGCCTGTTTTAGGATAAGTGAAGTTATGGTTAGGTTAATTGGTTAGAGAAATGTCACTGTGTCTCATTAATAAATTGTTTGAATTTTTTTGTTCTGTGTACTATGCGGGGTTCAGATTTTTATTGCCGTGGCCCGCGGGCCCGATCGGTCTTGTCGATGTGGCCCGCGGACCCTCTTGGTCTTTTCGATGTGGTCCGCGGTCCTCTGCGAGTTGGATACCCCTGCAATAGACCAATCTAAGAGGCCTAAAAGAACTGTATCACTTGGTTATTTTAACCTTCACTTTTGCCGTCGGGGTAACCGAGATCGTGCCCACCTACCCATGGGGGCACGCAATGTACGCAGTGATGGTAATTAGTTAGTATAGTAATGGATACCCACCGTCACGCTGTATTGGGCACGCCTTGGGGATGCTCCTCATCCATGCCAAGTTGTCCTATTGGATACACTCACTTGGTTGGCATGGATGAAAAACGTTCTCCAGGCGTGCGCGATGCTGCATGAAAAGGTGGGTACCCATTGATATGTTAACTACATACCATCACTGCGTACATCGCCCTTTTCCTTATTAACATAACAGCAAAATAAAGAATAAAAAAAAACAATAATCCACCACCATGGTATAATCTGCACACATTGGATTGCGTTATCAGCCATCATAAGAAGAGAAGGAGTCTGCAAAAGGTTGAGCAATAGCCTATAGGAGGCACCTCCTGTTTCCACCACCCAGTTCAGTCCCACTTAGAATCATCATCCATAAATCTAATCCAATCTGTTCTTAAATCTCCGCAGGAAGGACGTTTCTATCACATGACTACTGAGCCTATTCCATTCATCTACCACTGGATTTTTAAACCAATTTCTACCACTCTCTTTCCTAAACCTAAACGACTCCAGCTTTGACCATTGCTACGTGTCATATCCCGTTCACTAAATATAAAAACCTTACCTCTATTTCCCCTATTATAACCTTTTCCCCAATTGAAGACTTCAATCAAGTCCCCTCTCGAAATGTTCTCCTTCCTCACCTCTGAAGATTTAGTCTCTTAAGCCTTTCACCATAAGTTAAGCTCCTCAACCCATGAATAATCTTAGTCATCCTTCTTTGCACAGACTCGATCAAACCAATATCCATCCTATAATAGGGTGACCAAAATTGCACCGGATAGTCAAGATGAGACCTAACTAATGCAAGCTACAGTTTCAGAATGACACCAGCCCTCCTATTACTTGCACTCCTCCCAATAAACCCCAATACCCTATTAGCTCTATTCCTAGCACTTAAGCACTGCTTTCTAGCCTAGAGGTCACAACTTACCAGGACACTTAAGTCTCTTTCGCATTCTGACCTTCCTACAACTCTCCCATTTAGTTTATAAGTATTCAGTGGATTACACTACCTATACTAAGTACACTACACTTACTTATGTTAAATTTGCCTTATTTTTAGCCTCTAAACAATGCTTAAAGAAACTTAATGACAAATCTATTACTACCCTAAATCCCTCTCATCTTCAGCGGAGTCCAACCAGCAACCTGTAATTCCCTAACTAAATTCCCTATTTTGGTTGCCCATGTCAGCAACTTTACATTTTTCGAAGGTTGAATGTCTTCTGTCACTTGTGTGCTCATGCAACTAGTCTATTTAAAATCACTTTGAATTGTGAAATGTCCCTGTATTTCCCCACACACTGGCTGCTTTGTATAATCAGAGCAAACAATGGCATTTTGTTCTTATCACCTACCTTTAGGTCGTTTATGTAAACCAAGCATAATAATTGGGCCCCAAAACACAGCCTTGAGATACCCCAAATAGCATCCATTGTGTATTTAAAGAAAGGATCCATCAAAAACTAGATACCGATAATATAACTTTCGGTTTACACGTAAAAATACGTCAAGTATATTTTGCAAAACTGTTGCGCTTTTATTTTAGACCTCTACTTATGGTATTACTCACTTCTTACCTATCGGTATGGAGAAACAATTTAATGTTGGCAAATTCTTAAGAAACCAAGTTGTCCGGTGGTTCTCCCCCCCCCCCAAAAAAGTGTTATTTTGGGCTTAATAAAGCTGCATGAAGATATCCGGTCCTACTATTAGAACACCTATGGGTGATGTTTTGGCTCGGAAAGCAAACGAATGTTGAAGATCTCTGGCGAAGATTAGAAGAAGAATGGAATAAAATCACGACTGAACATTGCGACAAATTGGTGAGGCCTTGCTGCCAGAGTCCTTTAGAACAAGGGTCTGTTTTTCTTAATATTTTGTTCAATTTTATATTAGATAATTATGTTGTTTTCTGGTCATGGTTGCATTAATATTTATCGTTTTCTAGTTTTGGACGCTTCCTTTCTTCAAATGCTTTCCTAATATTTTTGTATCCGAGTATTCTCAAGAAAAATTATATTTGGTGTCAAGGAATAGGTCACCTCACTAGACTATATATATATATATATATATATATATATATATATATATATATATATATATATATATATATATGAATGCAATGTCCTTCAGGAATAAATGAAAAGGTGTTTCCAAGTACTTTCGAACTTTATAAAGTTATCCTTGATAAGGAACTTAATAAAGTTCGAAAATACTTGGAAACACCTTTTCATTTTTTCCTGCGGGACATTGCATTCATTTGCTACCCTCACGTGATACTTTGTGAGTTTTTCATATATATATATATATATATATATATATATATATATATATATATATATATATATATATATATATATATATATATATATATATATATATATATATATATATATCCTCTAATGTACGTACTCGTCCTTGCTACGTACAAGTACGTTCACTTCGTAAAAGTAATCCGTTAGTTACAAGGTATAACAGTGCGATTTATTCAGTTCAAAGGTATATTCTTAATAATAAAAACTAAAAATATAATTTTTAATGAGTCATTAGTTAACATATATATAATATATACATAGGGAATACAGATTAATGGGTAATCGGGAACGTTAATTACTTGTTAATCAGCTTTTAAATGGAATATTACAAATCAGTTATACAGAGGGAATATTTAAATGTCGGAAAGTGGGTCGATTATCGTGAGATTAAAGCAAATGGTCGGTTTACCTTTAATGGGATCAGCTCGAGGAAGGGAGAAGCCCAGCGGACGAGGCCCTCGAGTGAATATCCTTCTGCGGGTCGGCGCGAGCAATGGAGAAGGCCCATGGACGTAGCCCGAGGTCGAATATCCTGATGGTGACGAGGATGAAGGGGGTGGGGGACCAGAAGACTAGTTAACGATCCTTCTTGAAGACGGACGATGGCACCTCTGCCCCAGAGAAGTACAACCTCCAAATCGAGACTCTGCAGCGGCTCGGCACGAATTCTCACACGGGAACCTGGAGATCCTTGAGGGGGGGGGGGGGCAGATGAGACGAGAGGACGAAAACGATTCGAGGCTTGCTCTGAACAGAGTAAGGGTTCACAAAAGAGATGGGTCTGCCTGGTGAGATCCGATCTCGAGGTACAACCGAATACCGGCAACTTGAGGAAACAGATACAACGATCTCAACCGAAGACGACGGGTTCTCAATCTAACCAGAGACTCGAAAACCCATTGCATTTATGTGACGGCTATTTTTGATGCTCAATCGCTGGAAGGCACAGACGTCTGGCAGAAGACTTCTGGCGCCTAGAGGGATTAGCGTTTGTTGCCCCACCCAGGTCTTAATAGCCTCCAACGATGTGAGCGAGAGACTCGGCAAGCAGCCTCCAAAATACGGAGATTAGCGTTTTCACGGTGGGATTAAATCTTTTAGCGCGCTCAACTTAATTAACTGCACCCGCGAGGCAGCTGGAGGATGTTCCAATTCTTTCTTTCTTTTTCCGCTTCTTTGGACACGTGGAGTTGGATTTTTAAAACGGAATGAGGGAAAAAAATTAAGGGGCAAATTAAGGGGATATTCCTCTTTGACTCCTATTTCCTTACATTTGGGTATTTTGTACTCGAGTTTTGGACGGTACTTTACATATGAATACGTTCACTGGTGTTCGTTGTCGATGAATGTCATTATTATTATTTACTTAAAACTAAGATGGGAAAACCAAAGAGGGCATCCCCGGCAGAAAGTTTGTGGGGAGAGGTTCGTTGTGGAAGTGATAAGGTTGGGGTAAGTAAAAATGTACGAGTAGTCTAGAAAGGAGACTAATAGGGGTGCTCTGTACTGGAAGGGGTGCAACTGCCCCGAAATTCTCCTGCATCTACTATTGAAGTATATTTTGCGGGGGTTGGGGACTTGAAGCGCACGCAGCTCTCTAGACTCCAGCTGCAGTATGACCCGTGCTCCCCCCCTCCCCCGATTTGGAAGGGATCAGAAGATAAGAGGAAACAGAAGAAAGGATCGATAATGACAAGTACTCCAACATCTCAGGAAGTGGATTGCTCAAAACGAGTGTTAAATAAAGCATCAGTTGACTTGTAGGCCTCTTGGCCTTTTGTGACTTTTAAAATGGTTCATTACCCCAGATGAACCCAACCCAAACTATCCTAACCTAACATAACTGAACCGAACCAAACCTAGTTAACATGCAAAACACCTAAAATTACTTCAGCCTGCATATGTGGTCAAAAGGTTAGAAAAATAACTTATAACTCATTTTTATATTTATACTTTGTAATCCTTAAGCTATATTAAAATTCAACAAAGTTAATATCCGTTCTAATACTTTGTGAATCTCCTTATAGCTCTTATCAGTGACGAAATGCGATTTGGCATGAGATGGCTAAAAGGTTGACATCAATGTTGCATGTCGCTATTTCTGTGCCATACCAGAACTAATGCTTCTATTAGTTAAAATTTATTTACTATATCTCTTTTCTTCATTTATCGGTTTAAAATTGACCATAGATTTTCTATGGGGTACGGTTTAGTTGAGTAAAAAGAACCTCTTACGATTTTAGTTAAGTGACATTGGGTGTGGTTAGGCGCCTGAGGAGTTCATACGTTGTAGATAGCCGTGGTTCGAATCCCGCGTTCAACTGTAGGTCTCCTGAGAGATAAAATACATCAGAAATGAGTGCATATTGCTAGTAAAAACCCTTAAAAATTTCTGTTTTCGTATCTGGGGTGTCCCCACGCCATGGAAGTGTTGATATGTTGTCACTCAAGAACTTTGTGTCTGCATGAATATGAAGTCTCAGATCCTTCAGTGCCTATTTACATAATGAGGCAGCTGCTATGATTCCAGTATTTATTTATATTGATCTTGCTGCAGAGTACCATCTACAATGTACAACTGTCCAGTGCCATAAACAGACAGTTTGATAGACACAATTTGTTTGAAAAAACTCCTCTTCTTGACTATGAGGTGTGGTTTTAGTCACCGTATTATAGGTTAGATGTTGGTTTGCTTGTGTCTGTGAAGGATAACTAAAATGATTGATGGGTTGAGGAACTTACCTTATGGTGAAAGGCTTAGGAGACTAAATCTACATACGTTAGAAAGGAGATGAGTTCGAGAGGACTTGATTGAGGTCTTCAAGTGGGTAAAAGGTTATAATAGGCAAGACATAAGTAAGGTTCTTATTTTTAGTGAACATGATAGGACACGTAGCAATGGGATTAACCTGGACAAGTTTATTTTTAGGAAAGAGATTGGTAGAAATTGGTTTACAAATCCAGTGGTAGATGAATGGAATAAGCTCACTAGCCATGTGATAGAAGTGTCTTCCCTGCGGACTTTTGAGAATAAATTGGATAGTTTTATGGAGGAGGTTGCTAGGTGGGACTGAACTCGGTGAAGGAAACAGGAGCTGCCTTCTATTATTCTTTTGCAGACTCATCCTTTTCTTATGTTCTTATGATGTTTCGACCAACATACCGTGATTGTTCCGCACTATGCTGAATGACTGATTTGTAACTAAAAAGGACCTAATTAAAATAAATTCAACCATCAGAGGTTCTTTTTAATCAATACTAACCCAGCATCTAGTTAACCCCACATCTCATTTTTTTTGCAGTTATTCATTTTCCCGTAATTAAACTTATTTTATTTTTTTCCCAATCCTGCCCAATCAACGTCTCATAGTTTTCGTTTCTTGTCCATTGCTGGTGTTAACATTTGTTTTTCCCTTGGTCGCCTCAAACATCTGTCTTCGGAATGTTCGAGCGCAAACCGTAAATCGAATTTGCTGCAATCACATTTGCAACCTTTTGTTTCTCATTCTACTGCTTTTCTTATGTTTATTTATTAAAATACCACCATCTCTCCTGCCACAACGATTAGACCTTCACTACTAAGCAATTTTACGGTCTCTAATGATTTCTTAAGCAAATTCCTCATTTGGGGTCCCTTACGAGAGTTATATTATTGTTCTTACCCATTTATAGACAGTAAAATACGAAACTTCTCACTTCCTTCACTTTGGCTGTGAAACAACTAATTTTATCTACATTTGATTTAAATCGACATGAGTTGGACAAAATAATGGAAACACCTGCTTATCACGTTTTTTCGAATGAAATTAATATTATATACAATTTCGAATGAGTGAATATATTACACAGTATTATATATTATTTTATGATATAAACTTCGTGTCCTTTTGAGAATATAATGAAACCTTATAAATATGCAAGACCTTTCAGACTTTCAGAGGGAAGATTGTAGGAGCAAAATCAGCTCAAATGTTTAATGTTTCCCGAGGAAATATTTCTCACATCAGGACTGTTTTTGAGGCTCAGAGAAAGACAAGCTCCGACAAAAGTAACAGTGGACGAAATGAAAAGCTCAGCCATAGAGACCGTCGAATTCTAAAGCGCATATTGTCGAAGAATTATACTACTACTGCTTCAAACGTGACAATAGACCGAGTGTGTTCGTCGAAAGCTTCAGCAAGTCGGGTATTACTCGAGGCCGGCAATTGCCGAGCCTGTGCTTACGCAAATCAACATAGAACGCCGTCAAATGTGGTGCCTACATAGCCCATAAGAATTGGACAATGGACCAATGGAAGAACCTATTCAAACGAATCTTCCTTTACATTATATCCATACTGTGGCCGAGTTTACTTGCGTCTGGAAGACGACTAAAGAAGCTTATGGTCTTTCATGGATAGTGAACTTCCTAGACTCTCATTTTTGGTCTAGGTGCATCCCATAATGCAAACGCTCTTTCCCACTAGTGGGAAATAACTTAAAGAACAAAAAAAATTACACAAACGAATTCAACAAGCATAATTAAACTAACAAAAAGTAAAATATTAATCCAAGGGGGGAAAAGAGAAATATCATGGGAGAAATTTTCAAATCTACTCAAACCGGGTCAAGTTAAGTTAGGTTATTTGAACCTAACTTAACCAATAAAGTCTTAACCAAATTCAATCGTAAGTAGCATTTTAACTTTATCTTTTTATCTTAATTTTATTATCAATTATTACTACTTATTCAAACAATTCAATCCTATGTAATGACCCCCTAAAGATCATTCCTAGATACTGAGACCCCCCCAAAGCTCAATCCGAGATAAATGACCCCTAGCATAGGCTGGGGCTCGTTGTCTAGGATTTATCCAAAATATTCAAAGTATCAGCATGCTAATTTGGGGAGTAGTAAGTAACCTCTGTAAGTTATTATTATTAATTCGTTTTGTGTGCGTGCAATCATCAATGATTATTTATACCCGCAGCTATATCATTGCTAATTATCTGCCCCCCCATCCTCCTTTCTCAGCCGTGCTTGGGATCGGCCAGGGCAGAATTTTCCTTAAGATTAGCTGGATTACTGTCTTAATACCTTAATAAATCCAACCTAAATTACCAGGTCGTCCCATAAGTTTAGGTTCAAATGTTAATAGATATCAAACCAAAATTCCGTCAAAACTTATGGGTTAACCAATAGCCAAGAAGACCTTTAAAATTAAATAGCTCTGTATTCAGAATTACGAACGTTTACGTACTCTTAAATCAGAGGTACCAAACCTGCGGCCCGCCAGATCATTTTCTAGGTCATTTCAAATGTGTGTTGAAACATTTTTTTTTTCTCTCTCTCCAGAGCGTGTTTAAGGATAGGTTAAGTTACGGTTAGGTTAATTGGTTAGTTTAGGTAAGCAAGATGAAAGTGACAAAATCGAAGACCCGTGCACAGCTCGCAGATGATCACTCGGACGACGTTCTTTTGCTTAGGGTTAGTTCCATTACCACTGATTGTAATAAGCTTTCTGCTGAGAAATGTCACCAGGCCCCTCATTAATAGATTCTTTGAATTATATTATTTTGTTGGTATAATATGTGGTTTTCAAGAGTTTTTTATTGATGCGGCCCGCGGGCCCTTACGGTCTTGTAGATGCGGTCCGCGGTACTCTGCGGGTTGGGGACCCCTGCCTTAAATCATTAGGTTACAAGGTGAATTTTTTTTATTCACATTCATTATTTAAAAAAAACAACAACGAGGGAATGCTCAATGGAGAATGCGTAGGGGCAGACGAATGAAGGGTAAAGGGGGATATATAGAACAGGAAGTGTGAAGGTCAAGGATAAAGGACTGCAAACATTGTCAACTGTAATGGGTTCAGGTGGTCCCACGAACAAGGTGGTAGTGAGTTTTAGGGAAATAACAAAGAATAAAAATATATACTCGTAATTAAGTCCGTTCTTCCCTCCCTCAACCGTTGTCAGTATGTATTTTTAAATATCACCTTAATTCCTCTAAATACTTTTGAATAAAAACCTGTATCGTTTTTATTTGGTGTTTATTGTATAAATGGTTCTGAGTTATCTGTTTAGAGGTACAGTAGCTACAAGGGACAATCTCAGCGATTAGAGTTACCACATCGAAATGTCCTATCGTCTTTCCCTTCCAAACGGCGTTGGCTGTTGGCCTGTCAAAAGATCGGAAGTGGCCATTACGTTTGCTTGCTCCTTGTTACTTCATTTTGCTATTTGCAAGTAATATTCACTCCCACGGTACTGTTAATTCTTTCCGCAATGACGCTTGGTCACCTCGGCAATTTCGGCAGCCAACCCATCCACAGCCAATCGGCTGACGGGTTTCCTAAAAGCCATGCACCAGCCTCTTCCTTGGTTCGTGTTGCCGAAAGCCGACACACACCGAAACTGCCGCCGCCTGCATCGTGTTGCTCAGCCAGTCTAAAAAATCTCGCTGTTGGCGTGATTGTGCGGTGTGGATGCCAGATCCTTGTTAGCTGTAGGTTAAGGAACCTTTGAAATTTTGAAAAAAAATTCTTGTGTATTCTTTAAATTTAGCTTATCTGTTTGGGAATTCGCTCCATCTTCGTTAGCTCCGAAAACCTATACATTGAAATAAGGGTAAGTTAATGAAGGATCGTGTCATCGTGGCCTTAAAAGACAGTGCCTAACATCTCTTAGACACACCCACCTGTACATTTTTCTCTGAAATAGCTTTCCGGTGATACAGTCTCAAACTCACTGTATTTTCACTCTGGTGTTTATTACATTTTAACTGTAAATAGGAGTTTGTAAGGTTTTCTAAAGGAGCAAAGTTCCAGCTGTACAGGGTGAGGCACCAGACGTTTTTTTTTGTATAGGGAATTCAGCCAAGATATCAATAAAGTTGCGTGCAGATGCTTACATCTGAGCCTTCTTACTGCACGCAATTAGGGGGGGGGGCACTGTTACCACCCACGTTAAATTCCTTAACCGAATGTAATCGTAACCAAAACATTAAAAAAAACTATAAAGCATCGCTCTCATAATCCTCTTCATAAGGTATATGGTTAAGTTAGGGAAAGTGAAAATATATTGTGCTACTTTAGTTCATTGGTAGCTAAAATACGAATTAACAACGGGAAACCTGGAGGAATACCTCCCTTTTCCCGGCCCCACTGTACCCAACAAGAGGGTGTCAGGTGAAGCCCCCTCCCAGCCCCAAATACCTGCTGAGGATCTGCTGTTTTATATCCTCAACACATTTTCAATTCCTCTTCGCTCTCTTAACATATCTCTCCTTATAAACCTTGCGGGAGATGCCCTCGTTGGATTACAATTAATATTTAATAAAAAAAACCTTTGAATATCCACAAAATTAGGTATTTATTATGCTCATTTCTTAGAGCAGGCGCCGGCTGCGAAAGGGGCCTGCCGTGTGATGGGACCCTTAATAGGTTAATGAATCAAAGAATGGCAAGGGACGATGAACTCTAGCTGATCTGGGGGAGGGAGTTAGAGGGGGGGGGGGGGCTCCATGGGTGCGACTAGAGTCCTCTCTCAACGATGGAACAAACATTCCATACAATTTTGCTCCTTTTGCTCTCGGCAATAATAAATCTTGGATCGAAGCAGCGAAGATTTCTCGAAAAGAATCGCATTATTCTTTGCTTCGTTGTGTTCTTTCTTTTCCTCGCTGTTCCATTCCCTCCTTAATTCTTATTAGTTATTCTATATTCTCACAACAAAACCTACTGCTCCGAGGAACTTGTTTTTTTTATTTTAATATTTTATCTGTATTTTTCCCATGCTCAACCATGCCGTTCTTTCATAGCACTCTCTCTTCATTCTTTTTCCTCTCTTCATTCTTCTTTATATTTTTCATTCTTTTTCCCCTCTTTATTCTTGTTCCTTTCGTTTCATTCCCTTTCCTCTCTCCATTATTTTCCTCTTCATTCTTTTCATCTTGTTTCATTCTTTTTCCTCTCTTCATTCTTCTTCCGTTCTTTTCATCATCTCCGTTATTTCTCTTTCGAGTTTTTTGTCTTTTGTGACTCCGGTTTTATAAGGTATTTTCTCTCTTATGCCTGGTTTTATGTCATGCTTGATTCCCTCTTGGTTGAATAATGGGGGCTGGGGGATGTTTGAGAGAGGGCCCCCCCATCCCCTTCCCAACCCTAAGTAGCCTCTTCTTTTGGCTACTCGGGATATGCCTTTTAACACCTCCTACAGCATAGCCGAGTGGAAACGCCACTTTCGACCACAGTGAAGTTAAGCCACAGCGAGTGTGAACAGTCGCCGGATGGAGTACCGTTTTGGGTTGCCTTTACGGCGTCTTCCACACCCTGTAGATACCTGTGGTTCGGATCCCACGTTAAACTAGGTTTATTGTCAACGCCAACTTCACTTTACTAACCTTTTCACAACCGTCTGACAATTCTCTTTGGTTTCGAAATTTAATGTAGTGGGGATTGGAGAATATCCTAAAAGGTGACTAAGCCCGGTTAGAGCTAGGACCCCCCCCTCCCCCCGAATTCCCCCTTTTCCAACTCAGGGCACTGTGCTGACGCCTCACGGACCTCGTCCAGTTACTCCGCAGAGTGTGTAGATGTATGGAATGCGAGAGAAGTATATGTGATTCGTGCAAGAGGTATTAGAGGGTTTTTTAAAAGACGGAATTTACGGGTATTTGTTTGATGTGAGGCGAAAAAGAAGGAGAATGAAGAGTTCGTGTGCTATTGAGTGTAGAGTGACATGATGCAGTATGGGTTTGAGCTCGATAATTTTGTGGTTAAGATTTAGAAGAGTTAAACTGTCGGTGTAGTGTATGCACCCTGCATTGTGAGAGTTAAGGTTGAGAAGAGTTTCTGCAAGAATGGTGGATAGAAGTGGGAATGCGTATCAGTTGATGGTTGTAGGTGTACATAAGTATATATAGATCCGTCAACGAATACAGGGTGAATATAGGAGTAGGATTGGTCTGTTCCTTTTGATAAAGAAATACCCTTGGGTATGCTTGATGAAAAAGCCGTGAGAGTTATGGGTTCGGGCTTAACTGAAAGGTTGTTGCATCATCGAGAGAAAAAAGTATGAGAGAGATCAAGTAAATGTGGAAGTAGTTTGAGTAGTGATACGATTGTATTTGCATGTATTAGAACTAAAACAAGAAAGGTGATGCTGAATGATGTGGAATGTGCAGTGCATGGAGAGGAAGAGGAGCACCTACTTGCGGACATTTCATATTAAAGATGAACATAACAGATATACCGATGAATGCGTACAAAGCAAAACGAGGAGCACAGACGAGCGAATAGTCAGAGGAAGAAAGCAACAAATTGGAATTTGGGAGAAAGGATAACGAGGTGAGAACCTAAGTGTTAAAATCTAGGACAAGGGTCTCCAACCCACGGGCAGATTCCGTGTGACCCGCGGCCACTTGTCAAAATTAATATTACGTGCGGCCCACCAGATCATTTCCTGCGTCATCGGTGCGGCTCTCCATCATTCCAAACGTGTGTTGAAACTTTTTTTTTTCTCAAGAGCGTGTTTTAGGATAAGCTAAGTTATGGTTAGGTTAATTGGTTAGTTCAGGTTAGGAAGACCCGTGCACAGCTCACTCGGACGACGTTCTCTTGCTTAGTGTTAGTTCCATTACCGCTGATTGTAATAAGCTTTGTGCTGAGAAATGTCACCAGGCCCCTCCTTAATAAATTCTTTGAATTATTTTGTTTGTATAATATGTGGTTTTCAAGAGGGTTTTTTTTATTGGTGCCGCCCGCGGGCCCTTTCGGATTTGTCGATGCGGCCCGCGGTACTCTGCGGATTGGAGACTCCTGATCTAGGATAAGGATGGGGAAGAACTCGTAAGCGAGGAAGTGGTTAAAAGTAGGTGGCGAGTATACTTCGAAGAGTTATAATGATGTGGAGATGCAAGAGATTGGCCTCGACAGTCCGAATCGGATCTTATAATCTGGGTATGGAATCGTTATGTTATGTTAAGAGGCTTTGGCGCTCTGAGGGGGTGTGAAAAGTGACAAGGCAGCTGGAGCCTATTAGTAGCCGAGATGCTAACACGTAGTAGTTAGTAATTTTGTAATGGAATGGGTCTGACTGTTGTGTTATTAGGCCTTTGTAAGTGCAACAGTGGCTGAAGAGGGGAAAATGCCGTGCAAGTACCCTTACATAAGGGGCTTTTTAAAAATTAAACTTAAAGCGAAAACTAACGAGAGCATTGCCTGTTGAATGTTTGTAAGTAGAGTTCTAAAGAAAGTATTAAAAATGGAGCAAGTGAAAATGTGTAGATAGCCGCAGATCCTCCTGTAAGCATGAATGCTGGAAGGGCACCCAATCCTACATATGTCAGCTACCCCATGTTAGTCCCATGCTATACCAGACACCTCATTGTAAGTTACATAAGGGAGGGGGTTAAGTAGAGGAATAACAGAAGAAAGGATGTGTAAGGTAGGTTTAAGGTTTATGAACTTATATTAGTTATGTGGATCAAGAAGTTGTGTTTAGGCAGTTGGCTGAGAAAGCACGGGTTCGATTCCTACGAGGGCATACACAAAACTTTCGGCAGCGTCAAGAGTTGGCTGCCCACTGGCGGATACGCTGAACAGGACTGCCATATTTTTTTCACTGCTATACGTCCGAATATGTTTTATTTTGCGCCCAGATAATTTTGTTATTAATATTTGAAATAATAGTTATTATTTTTGTACCTTATTATAAAAAGATTTGGTTCTTTCCTATAATCGAGAGCCATTAGAGGATTTTGGAGATGCCGCCGTATTCGAATCACTTCTAGAAACTGAAAATGTTTCTGGTCTCCAAAATCTCGACCTTAATTGAATTATGGAGGTTTTGTCAAACAATATTTTGTTTGGTACTTTTTCTTTTATTAATCCAACCTAATTCTTTAGTAAAAAAAATAGGATTAGGTTAGGTTATTAACAAAAAGTATATATAAAAAAATATTTACATCACAAACCCCCCAATAATTAAATTAAGGTCGAGATTTTGGAGACGAGAAAATTTTCAGTTTCTAGAAGAGACTCGAATACGGCAGCGTCTCCAAAATCGTCTAATAAAAATGGCTGTCATTAATAGGAAAGAACCGACGATTTCAATATCCTCGAAACTAATTTCTAGAACCTCTTCGTTCTTTTCTTTATCTCCTTTGCAGTAAAACAACGACGAATTAAGTACATAGGGTGCCCCCCCTCCACCCACCCCCAATAAAAGGTCCACAACTTTCGATTGGCTTCATTTCTTAATTCGACAAAACATTGAAAAATGAGGCCTATTGAAATTTTGAGCCCGGGTTTTTTATGGGGGGGGGGGGGGTAATATAGAGCATTGGGTGGGGTAACTTTCTAGTCTGCAACATTTCGATCTAAATGTCCAAGCAATTTCTCTTTTTTTACATTTGACAATGTTGAAATGCCTTTCAGCAATGGCATTGCTTGTTGAAGTGTCTAAACATGCTAATGCATAGTTTGCAAATTCTTTAAATGGTTGATTTCCTCTCGCTGTTGTTTAATTTAATACTCATACACCCAAAAGATACAGAACCTTGAGGAATTTGGCCAATAAAAATAGCTTCCTCGCCCCATGCAATAACTAAATTGTTGTTCACTTAGAGCCTCATTTTCAGATCTCAAATGAAACTGGAAGCTCGTTATAAAGCAGACGCTGGACCATCCTCAAAATATTACTTGATGCAAATGCCTCAAACCTTTAAATATAGCAGAAGAGACTGGAAGTAGTTTTCGTAATTCTTGTACAGCTTCAGTAAGCATAGTCTCCTTATACTCGTACTTTGCAGCTTCTGCTGAATATTTATTATTCAAAAACCGCACATTCATGATTAAACTTGGCGCCCAAATCAATTTGGTTTAGGGATAGTGTTTTTTTTTATTTTATTGTAAAGTCTGCTTCTTAAAACGTTGTGCAGTAGTGTTAACTCATGATAAAGTTAGTCTGTGTTTGCTTCAGTAGTTTGCTCTGAATTCACTCTTTTGAAATTAATGACTATTGGTAATATAAAATGGAAATACGAGTGTAACCAATTAACAGCATCCTTTGGCATACCGAAGATTTCTCTTGCTCTGTATCAACAAGAATCTTCCGACACTGGTTCGGGTGCAGTAAAGTAGCCTTTTAGTTGTTTCCATTGAACGAGAATATTGTATATTATAACTTGCCTCTTAATAACACTTGTGCTAAATAGCTTTTGAAATGGTAAAACGGCGTGGAGTACTAGTTTTCCCATATGGGAAAACAAGACTACCCGACACCATATATAAAATTGCTTTCGGTCTTGCTAGTGATTGTCTAACTGATCATTATGTGCATTTTGTTATCTGGTCAGGGAATCTCGTCCAAGATGCGAGGGATGGATGGCCCAACTTATGCATCTGGGGGGGATTTGAGAGTGGGGGGGGAACCTGAGCGACTGGCTCCAGCGCAAGCGCACCCCATGTGACTGACCAACGGTGCGGGAAGGAGTGGTAACTTTGTGCTTCAGAAGTATATAAAGATGGAATGAAGAGGGTAATTTTAGTTGCATTGATATGCGCTGACCCCCCTTTGTGGGAAGACTGTTTATGTTGAAAGTAAGTTTTAAGAATCAATTACCCTGGGGACAGAAGAAGAAGAACATATAAGACTAGAATTAGTGAGCAGGAATCGGATGAATAAAACTGCAGTACCAAATGGCTAGCGTATTCAAAGCCCCTAGAAATAAATGAGCTCCCATTAAATCCTATTTCTTTTTCTCCCAATTTGATCATTTTTTTATTACACCCCCCCCCCCTCCCCTCCCGAATAATGAGAAAAGGAATCATGCTTCAGTTTACCTCTAAAGATGGAAACCAAGTTAGCTCATTTGCACGGCCATGTCTGAAATATTCTCACGCGTGTGCGGCTAATGCCATTTCGCGTGAGGGAAACGGCGTAACTGTAACGCTAAAAAATTATGTCTTGTGTAGGAGAGACTGTAATTTTTAGTCGTCTCCATGGAAATTGGTTGGTTGGTTCTCTAAAATCAATACGGTCTAAAAGTTATTGCGATAGGCCTTCGATTCTACTCACCTCGGTGCTGGTCTATAATCCCACTTTCATTTCTTAGGGTTTATCGATTAAATAGAGAAAGGGTTGTAAAAAGTTCTAAATAAATGTAGGCAGAGATTCAATCATAAAGTAACACGGTTAACAGACCTAAGTCGCGTGCTTTCAATTATTCTGACTTATGACCTTACAACCTTCAAAACTTTCAAAAACTCATTGAAAAGTAAAATGTATACCGACCGACCGTCCGACCTACGAACTGCCATAGTAACTTAGTCGCATGCACGCGACTAAGAACAACAAATATGGGTAATAATTTAATGTTTGACCTTGCAAAGTTTCTTATTTTAAGTTCATTTGAAAGCTAGGATTATTAAGGGGGGGAGTCTCCACCAGTTTGTTCTTCTGTGGGAAGGGGGGGGGGAGAGTTTCCACCAGTTTGGTCTTCTGTGGGAAAGGGGGGGGGGAATGGTTCTCCACCAGTTTGGTCTTCTGTGGGAAAGGGAGGGGGGCAAGGAACCGACAACTTATACCCGACACGTTTGGTGCCTTACACCGTCATTTATACTGGCTTAGGAGGATGAGTGTCTTTAGTGGAAGAAAATCCTTAAGGATTATCATGAACCTTTAGCGTCGCTGTGTCCGCCTACAATTTAACGAGGGATCCGAACCCAGGGTATCTACAGCGTATGACAGTCCCGTGAAATCGCCCCGAATCGAGGCTCCATCCGGAGATCTTCCACACCCGATGTAGCTTTGTATACTTTTTTCCCCTCGAATTTATAGCGCAATAGCAACGAGGCTGCATATCACAGGAAATTAGTTTGGAGAGATATGTAAATTGGTGAGGATGGAGGAAGTGAAAATGTGTGGAAGATACCTATATGCATAGCTGCACAACCCCCTGCAGGCAATGGCGCAGGAAGGCAAACTGAGGGTGTTGAGGCCTGGAGGGCACACAAGCTGCCAGATGTCATCTGATATCACCTTGTGACTGCGTAAAAGGATAGATAAGGAAAAGGCTGGAAAGAATACAGTCATGTTACCCCCCCCCCCTCCTCAACCAAAGCCAAGAGAGGGGTGAACCATCGGCCCCGACCAGCGATGTATGTCAGAATGCTGATCGGCGACTAGCCTGCAAATTTAACCGCCGGCTAAGGTGAAAATAGGCTTGTAAAGAAGGCTACGAAAAAAAGGGTAAAATTATAGAAGGAATAAAACCCAGGTAGACTTAAAGTAGTTCGAGACTGCTATGGGCACTGTGCCCGAGAGGGCGTGCAGCTCCTCTAAGTACCAATTCTAAGTCTACTACACGATGCGACCTCTTGCGGAGTATTGGACGTACTCGTTATTAAAGGTTTAATGTTTCCCCTCTGGAAAACATTAAGCAATGTGATGATATTTTTTCGCAATTTTGACCCTAATTTTCTGCTTTCCTGCCGTCGTTTTAACCACTGACAACTCGTGCTGTACTGCAGGAGATGCCGTCGTCTTGTACGACTCATTCAGACATTGTGTCCCCAAAACAAGACACTCAGAAATATAGGCGAAAGATTAATAGTTATTTGAAATAATTGCCTAAATTTTACTATAGCATTGAAAATATACTAAGTCATGGGATAGAAGTATGTCAAGGTAATGTTGGAGCACCATCGTAACAGAAAGGAAATTTCATACAAGTATTAGATGTGACTCGACATGTCGTGAGTCACTGTGAACACTGGCTAGGTTTCTTATGGCAATGCGACATGAATATTATCAGAGTTTGAGATTAGAAGCCAGCCGGATGGGACATCCCATTTCTGAAACTGTGCGGACATTGTGCATCCTTTGATCTACGGTCACGTGTGTAACGAGAATCCCAAATGTAAGGCATTATCGTGGACAGCGCAGTGGCCGACCGCAGCCGCCTAATGATTGTGACCAGCGACGTCTAGCTAGAATTATAATCCATGATAAACGACGAGCAACACCTATTCTAATGGAAGCAGAAGATCGACCAGTTTGTCCCTGTTAACATCACGTCACAGCGTTGGTAATTGGTCCCAGGAGTAATAGCAACATGTGGTAGGGTCGGATCAGCCACGGTTCCAGTTTCTGGTATATTTTAGGGTTCGGGTGTGGCGCAGGCCTTGTGAGACCATGTACCCTAAGTTGTCGATAATGGACCCTAAGTTGTCGATAATGGACCGTACAGGCTGGTGGTGGTTCCATGCTGATGTGGGGTGTAATCACGTTGCATGGTTTGGGTCCGCCTAAACACGCCATTGACCGATGACTGCTACACTGCACTGTTCAGTGATCATTTTCATCCATTCACGGACTTCATGTACCAAACAACGATGGGGGTATTACAGCAAGATACTGCACCGTGTGATCTGGCCCAAGTTGCCCGGAATTGGTTCGAATACCTTTCTGGACAGTTCTAAAGAATGTTGTGGCCACCAAGTTCGCAAAATTTTGTCACAATAAAAAAAACAAAAAAACGTGATTCTATGAATTAATGGGTTTTAAATTTTTGAGTGTTCATAGCCCCTGGGACACTAGCGTCAGTTGACTCATTGCGTACCCTCCCAGCCCCAACATTAGGAGGAGATTTCTTAATTACGAAAGTTAGTCGAGCTCTGGAGAGTTTCACGCAAATAGTCTCCTCAAGAGACGACTCGGGCTAGGCACCTTGCACATATTTTCACTTTCCCCAACTTCTCCACTTTCTTTACCACAATGAGATGCCCTGATCCCATAGGCGGAAAAGGAAGATATGTTATAGAATCTATGATAATCAGGTTATCAGAGAGCGAAAGTTACCCACCCACCCCTAGAACCTAACGTCTACCTGTGGCGGCTGAAAGATGCACCTGCACGGCCAGACAGCCCCAAGGGAGCATCGAGACTATCGCGCGGTCGGCTGACCCGGGTTGGGTTCTCTCTATCTTTCCGTCTCATCGTCTGATCGACGCCAGACCCACCACGGCGCCAAGGACCTTTGCGCAAAGCTGTGAGGCTGCCGAGACTAACCCTTCCCCCATGGCGCGCCAAATCTAATGAGATCCCCGTCCCCGTTTGGGGGGCTCCCGGCGATCCGCTTCCGTCGAGGCAGTATAAATACTTCGAGAAAAGCTTTGAGAAAGCAGTACCATACAACCCCGTCTTTGTTAGCAGCCACGTACAGTCTCGTACACTATGCTTCGCCTCCCAACTGCTTCCAGCTTCGAAGGCGACGCGTTATCTCTACCCAGCCTTGCTCGTATCTAAGGCCAAAGTTCCCGCCGACAGACGATATACACGGACAGGCATCTATCACTCGGTTATCGACTTTGTTCCACGACTGGAGTACTCCCTTGCTCATTTCTCAGCGTGGTTAAATAAGAAGGAATCTTGCAAGTTCAACTTTGCAGCGCCCCGTTTACTCGCCGTATTCAAGCCCCCAGTCAATTGGGCTTTACGCGAGTCTCCCCGATAATTGCCCTCTCCCATTTTCTGTGGAAGCAATCACCGTGCATCCTCTCTCGGACTCTCGTATCTGTCGAGTCATTTGTACCCCCCCCCCCCCCGTTTGGTACCCCGGGTCTCATTTTATTTATTGTCATTTATTTACTTGTGCTATTAATATTTTCTTTGTATATAGTAAAGTTATATTTTTCTAACATTAGTTTCTCTCATCACAGAACCTCTAAGAATTGATTATTTAGGCCAACCGCACTTGACTTTGTTTATTTAACCCTCGCACTGGGATATGTATCCCGATTCTCTGGCGTGCTCTCTTCACGGTCACCCTACAACACAGGTTGATTCGTAGAATGAACTACCAGACGCCGAATCCCCCGTCACGAGCCAAACGGTTGCCATACGCTATAGTGACGCTTTGTTCGGATCCCTGGGTAGATTTTAGGACCCCACTAAGATACGCAGTGGATATCCGGTTCAAAGCTCTTGAGAATGGGAGGACTTGTTAAGGGATAACAAGTAAGTCCTAACACTCATGTCAGCACCTCTCACAACACTAACAACGTATATCTTCCACATCATGGTATAGCTCTTGGTTTACACCCACGAAGTCAATCATATTCACATTCTCGTCATATTCCGCACCCACACTATACATTCGCTAAAGTACTATTGTCATCCTTTTTTATCTTTTTACTAATAAGTACTCTGTCATCATTGTCCTTCATGGTGACATAGGTACTCTTCTCCATGTTCCTCGCCCTTCTCACCTTCTTTCAGAATAGCTTCATGCTCCCATCGGGATTCTCATTCATTTTCCTGTTCCCATCGGGATCCTCATTCATCTTCCTGCTCCCATCGGAATCTTCATTCATCTTCTCTCTAAACGCTTAATTTGTTCCATTCCTACTGTCTTGAATCACTTCTTTCCTTTGCTTCTCCTTGTATGCATTCAATCGCATCTCTCTGATATCCTCATCTGCACTGTTAACCATTGGCAAGTGTGCCTCCTTTTTACTTTCCATTACAAGATTCACATAGTATTTCCACCATTCTGCGTTTTGCTTCCTCTAACCAGTTCTGTCACCCTCGCACAACCTTTGCACTACCTACTAACACTTCCTTAACTTTATTCCAAATTTGCTTTATCTTCATGTTCGCACTTATTTCCTATCTTCTACTCTCAAGCATTCTCACATATTCCCCCCTTTCTCTCTGATTCAATAACCTTCCACTTCTGGTTCTCCCTTCCTTTCTTTCCACCTTTTTCACGACTTCTCATCCATGTACCAACCAACTTAACCTTACAAAGCACAATCATGTGATATGATACTCCCATACTCATACCACTTACAGCTTTCATATCAATTACTCCCTTCAGCATATTCTTCCTTATAGACACAGATCATCATACTCTTACCTTCCCCCTCTCCTTTGCCCAACTCATCTATACCTTTGTACATCCTTGTGCCGAAAAAAATGTTAGCCACACACGTTTCTTTCAGCACATAATCCTACTACCGTTTCTCCAGGCGTGTCAAGTCATTCAAGAATTTCTCTTTCTCAACTTCACTTCTATCATTGCATGGTTCACACACTACAACTAGTCTCAGTTTCACCCTTACAAATCTCAGTCTCACCCACTAAATTCTCGACCTCACACATTCATTACATCTTGCCACTCATAATCTCCCCCGTCAGTCCCTTATTCTTGGTTTTCAAATCGATATACAAAGCGTCCCCGTTTAACGCCGATTCACATTAGCGCCAATTCAAAATTAAGAACATTTTTTTGTATCAACGTCGCCGTTTTATGTGATTTGTTTTAATTATATTTAAAGCGAATTTCAACGAGGACATCTCCAGCAGAATGTAAGTAAAGGTCAGTACAGAAAGTGGTGAAGGAAGATAGTGGAAGATATAGAGCCACAGAGCCTTCTGCTGGTAACCTCAGATAAGGAAAGATATTTGCCATCTCGTGCTATGTGAGGCCAATGAGAGGAAGGATAGATGTAGACATCGACGGTTAGGCTGGTGCCTTTGAGGCTGTGACCTTGCTGTGACCCTGTTTAGGTTAGGAAAACGGAAGATGCAGAGATACAGTTTACCCCAAGAATGGGCCAACATTTTCCGTGTAATGGCAAGTGAATGGGCAAAAAGGCCGATTGAAACACTTATTTACAGGACTGTTAGATTAACCTATCTGATGGAGTTGCTTGGCGCGGGCGGCGGCGCCGCCTCGGCACACACCCACTAAGTGGGAGTAGCTAATAGTTGCTATGGTAACCGCGAGCGAACAGACTGGCGTAATGGCAAAATTGTGTTTATCAACCAGGTAGTAGCGCCCACTCGCATCAGAGAAAGAAAAACTATTCATCATGAAAATGGCAATATTGTTATTCTCTCCGAATTAGAAGGAATACTAGGAAAAATGGATAAAATAAACAAAATGGAGGGATGAATAATAAAAATAAGGATTCCTCTCAAAGTAACTTTAAATGCCTAAAATACGCAGAAGTCCTATGTCAAAATTTCCGTTAGAACACGCCAAAAAATAAAAGCGCCTTTCTTTTTCTACCCATATTCTTTCCTGCGGAATAAACCCATTGACGGGGGAAATCTTTTTCTACCCATATTCTTTCCTGCGGAATAAACCCATTGACGGGGGTAAGAGTGAAAGTTTTGACAGGAAGATACGAGGGGCGGTCAATAAGTTTTGCAATTCGGATATAAGGAAAGGAGATATGAGTCAAAGTGTTTTATTATCTTTTCAATATAACTACCCTCGACTTCAATGCACTTGCGCCACTTGTCCCTGAGGCTTTGAATTCCCGACAACCAGAAATCTCCCGACTGCTGTTCAATCCACTCCTGGACGGCGAGCTGGACATCTTCATCGTCCCCAAATCGGCGTCCACGCAGTGCAACCATGAGCTGGCGGAATAAAAAGTAGTCGCTAGGGGCCAGATCTGGACTGTAGGGGGGATGGTTGAGCTTCCAGAATCCGCACTCGCGCATGGCAGCTTGTGCAACTCTGGTCTTGTGGACTTTGACGACGTTGAAGTCGATCATGGGGCGTGAGGTTTCTAGGGACCCAACGGGCAGAGACCTTGGTCATGACCAAATTGTCGTGGATGATGTTGATAACACTTCTATGTGATATTCGAAGTTCTCGCTCGATTTCTTCGATCTTCACCCGTCGATTTTCGAGGGTCATCCTCTTCACACGGGCCACATTGTCCTCGTTGGTCATGTCTGACGGGCGTCATCTTAAAGGGACTCACGACCATGGCGGAACTCCCTATTCCAGAGAGCAATGGTTGCATAGGAAGGGGTGGTGTCGGTGTACACTGCAACCATGGGTTCATGGATCTCTTTTGCATTCTTTCCTTCCTTCCTTGGTAAAAAATTTGATCACTGACGATCTGCGATCAGCTACTGCTTCTTAAAAAGACGAGGCAGGAGCGTGCGGCTGCAGGGCCTGACTTGTCATAACTTGTCCTAACACCCTCACAAACAGCCATCCCCTTCCTCTGTTTTGCCCTACCGATTCGCAAAACTTATTGACCGCCCCTGTAGATACCTACAAACTTCTAGGTAAAATGCGTTCGGGAAATGAGTGAAGAATGTCACCGGAAACAGCCATGACTGAATTAAGGGTAATATAAAATCAACGGCATCAAATAAATACTCTTAAAAGCGAGCGAAAACACGCGGGTGTATCATAAAAGAACTCTGTGACGTTTAGCGTGGGAGAAAATCCAGTTAAATTGCTAGCGCCTCTGTGCGCCCTCCGCTTTTGTTATTCAATAACAGCCCATTAAAATGCCACGGGAGAAATATTAGAGCAAAGGATCCGAGTTAAAAGGGTTAACTTCTTGTGAGGCCTTGTCTGTGCACCCACCCTTCTACCAGGACTGTCATGAATGATGATTTTGTAAGGTTATAAAAAAAGAGCTAAGGCTACATACAACCTTCAGTTCCACTTAGCCCTCAGACTTAAGGTTAGGCTTATGGTTCGGATCACTCAGAATTTTTTTTTCATTTAATTGCTTACAACCACTTGGATGAGGCACGTTACACATTAAAGGTTCTTAGTGAGATGGTTAGACAACGTTTCGGAGGGGGAGCGTTTCCCAAAACTTGGCGCTGCCTTTATCTGAGGCCTACCGTTTATGCACTCGCTATATGCGATATGTACCAATGTTTTATATGGATTTTAGGCGGGGCGTGGGGCACAATTCCCTCAATATTACAGGATTAACAATACCTGGATTGTAAGTACCAGAAGTTTCAGATTAACACTGATTTGGGAACTTAAGTTAGAGAGATCCTGGTTTTGCCTTAAGATTCAAATTTCGAGATTCGAGGCCTCTGTTTCACTCGCTTCGCCTGGAAGATCTTAAGAAAAGTGAAGATGACTCGTGTCTAGCGTTTTAGGCATTAATTAAAAGTGCTTATGCATGAATAAAACATTTATTTTGTATTCTAAAATTATATAAAATATAAGCAGAACTAGTTTTTTGTATTCTAAAAATAATTTTCGTTCACTTTTGCTACGTTACATAATTTTCAAGTAGGTGATAGACCTCACTCAACCCCTATAACCTTCTCTATGAAATTTTCTTTTAGGGCCCTGATCTGTTTCGTTTACATTAGAGAAGGAGTTTGCAAAAGGCTAATCACTACCCTATACGAGGCAGCTCCTGTTCCCATCACTCAGTTGTCCCAACTATCATCCTCATCCAGCCTCTTTTTAAAACTCCCCAGTGGGGCGGGGGGAGCTTCTATCACATGACCACTGAACCTACTCTATTCCCCTACCACTTGATTTGTAAACCAATTCCTACTAAGCTCTTAAAACCCATTGTTACGTGTCCTATCAAGTTCACTAAAAATAAGAAGAGGCTTTACCTATGTTTCTTGGCGTCCGCGGCTCGGGTCCTCACATTGCGAAAACACTTGAGAATTTGGGTCTTGAATTAGTTCCCGCTCAATGATTGCGTTTCCGACAAGGGAAATTCAATTCCTGTCTACCGCCCTTGAATTAGCCTTCCCTATAGTATGGCTTTGTGGTCTGACATTGAGCTTCCATGCATTATCGCTTCGCCCACCCTTCACAGGACCACGACTGTACTACTTTCATCGAGCTTTTAACGGCTCGTGGTACATATACGTACTATAATTTCAGTTGACTCTAAACAATTTTTTAGTTAGCCTAAAGGATAACGAAATGTTTTTGTCTCATGTGGTCCTAATAATAATACTTAGCTACTATTTTCACAAGTGTTAATTCTTAGTAATAAGAAAGTAGTGTAATTCAGAATTTACTAAAAACTACATAATTATCAGAAAATGAGATATCCTCTAGTGCTAAGTGAGAACGACCCTGAACTTCACCACATTTTCCTTTCACACATTATCACGTCCCTTAACTTCACCACTTCCTTTTCAAAAACTTTGTGATCGGAATTTCCTCGTTGGTTCTGTTACCTCATAAGAAATAAATATCTCTGGCACGATTCCTGTTAGTTTTTCTTTTGCCTGCCGGTTTTTTTAATGGCGGAAAAAACATGGGATCCTGTGTAATCCAACGAAGTCACGCTGAGTGGAGACATTAGTGAGTGGTGGGTACAAGATTGCAGGCGCAAGCCCCTTTGCAGCATTTCATTAGTTTGTACATCGAGTACAGTGACTCATACGTGCGAACTTCAACTCTCTCGCAAGAGGAAGCTCTCGCTAACCTATTGGATAAGACGTTGGATTCCCACGTCCAGGTGTCAGGTTCGATTTCCTCAGATAGTGCACAGAAAAAAAAATATACGCCAGATGCGCGTATACAGCTCCATTCACCTACGTCATCTCACATAGGCACACAAAACATCACTCTTCCGGCTACACAACCTACCGAAAGAGTTTCTACTCCACACTCACTTAACGTCGAACGGGTGGTTCTCTCTCAGGCCATAAATAGTTCCCACGTTCGCTGCCTGGTAGTAAAAATTAATCCTGATCTTTCTGGTCCCAGATCCCTTAACGAGAACCAGCCAGTGGTGGCTTCGGTATGTCCAAAAAATGTCATTTTCATCTTAATGTAAATTTCATTAGCCTGTCGCCGGACCTCGCCCAAAATGAAAAATAGATGGGCCGGATTAATTAACTGAACCCCTTTCAACCATAGACAACACTAGCCGATGTCAACTTATACCTAAATGTATGTGCTGGAGGGTTACGTGACCTTCACAGCGCGGGTTTGGAGGGTATGCTCGTACCTTTAGTTACGAATGTGTTCGTATATATTCTAAATACGCTCTCACCCCAGTATTTGTGGCTAAAAAGTTTGTTATGGCAGCCATTTTTTTTTTTTCCTGGTATTCTACTTCATCACCTCAGTATTCCTTGGTTGGATTACTCGAGTTCCCATTCTTAATTTTCACTAATCAAAAAATTGTCCCCCTTCCACGTTAGGAAGTCTAATTTAATACTCGTTACATCATTTATGGACGTGTAAATGACCCCACCCACAACCTGCGGCTCCAAGACGTGTAGTACCGGTAGCAATGTGAGGGGGATCACCACTGAAACCATTGTATTGGGAATCTAACCATCGCCTCAAGGACAACCATCTCTCAAGAGTGTGTTGTATTTTTGAGCTCTTGTACTGAAGTTAATACTTTGGAGTGGTTGTAGTATACACAAATATGTTCCTCTGAAATTTAAATGCCCCCCTCAGAGCCGGTCATAATTCCCTTGTTGAATTACACATCACTAATTACCAATGAATAAAGGGAAAGATATGACAGGAGAAGAAATATAACATCGATGATGAGTAGACCTGATGCAAGAAATAAACCTCAAGGTCTGTGATTCGGAGAGGCCCACCCACCCCAACAATAGCACAGCCCATTCGTATGGGCAAACGCGTTCGCATGTCCGAACTCCTTTCACTTGTTGTTCTTATAAAAGAGGCTAATTTCCAATTAATTTCGATTTGTTTGGTAGTAGTGCCAGATTTCGCCATTTTCGTTTTGCTATAAAAATAATAACATAATTTTACAGATGACAAAATCCACCGGGGCCAATCAAGGATCCACTGTACCATGTCCCAAACATTCTTTATAAAGTGCATCCACGGGTTTGTGTTCAGGATAGCGCTTCAAAGTCATTACCGATTAAGACTCGTCAATGTTTTAATCAAACGACCGCAATATATAATACAAGCCATACTTCGTATTCTTCTTACAGAAAGAACTTGGTTGTGTGGCCTACGGCCTATTTACTATTTTAACACCCTGAACACCTTTTTCAACATAGATACCCTGAAACATTTTTTTAAAGTTATTTCACCTTTTATTATATTGTCTTTATCCCTTGAAGATTTATATATAGTTGAGAATTTTCCAAACACTTTTTTCAACATAAAAACCCTGAAACCTTTTTTTAAAGTTACTTCACCCAGTTTGTTATATAGAAAAACCTTCGTCAGATCTCTTTTTTTCATCTAAATTTGTTTTATATACGAAATGATAGTAAAAAAGCGCCAAAGCCCTAATTTTAATACATTTTTTGAACTTCACGATTTGTATGTTTTTTCATTCCAAATAATTCGATAATTATATTTATTTTTTTCTGAACTCTTAGAAAGAACTTTGATAAAAGCTCGAACATACAAAAAACAGCACTGCGAATAAAAGTTTCAAATATACTTAAACTCAAAAACATGAAAGGTTACTTGTCCACTAAGCAAAAAAAAACATTTTAAAAAATTTCAAAAATTCACCAAGTTAAATTATAGAGTTAAGAGGATTATCGATATGTAGAATTCATAATCTCAAAATTAATCCGAGGTAAATTTGGTGGGAAGAATTTATTTCTTTCCTCTGAACTGGGAGTCTCTGACCCAGAAGAGAGTTTTAGAGTTAATTCTTATTTATAATTAGCTTCGACATGAAGGAATTAATGTATAGTTAGGTTCCCGCTTTTATGGGCATTTCTACTCAATGTTATCAAATTCAACTTCAATTAGTTTTTTTATAATTTAAAAAATAAAACTTGTCCAACGGAGAAATTTCAGTGGAGATGAGGACTAGCAGATAGTTAGACGATGTTGGATAAATATACTCATAGCTCATCCCCACCTTTCCCTTAACGTGGGCATGGACACATAGGAGACAAGGGACGAGCATTAAAATATTCCCCAACGCGATGTTACCAGCACAACATTACACACTATCGCTCTATCTTCTTGGACCCCACCTCACCCCTTAGCAATGTACGCGCCTGTTAATGAGCATTGTCTATTTGGGAGAAAATGCATTTTTAGTCGTGGGCGACTCTACATCTTACTATGTCAATCGGTCCCCGTTTTGCTTCTTTTTTTTTGGGGGGGGGATAACATTGTAACTATTTAGCCGATTCTAGCGAAATTTGAAACCCTTAAGTTGTTTTACATTTTCTTTCAAATGATATAATTGCCAAGGTCCTCCCAAGGTTATCCCGGGAATTATTTGGCAATAACATCATAACTATTCGGCCGATTCTAACAAAATTTGAAACCCTTATGTTGTTTTACATTCCTTTTCGAAAGATATAATTGCCAAGGTCCTCAAGGTTATTCCGGGAATTATTGAAAGTTTTGAAGGTCGTAAGGTCATAAATCAGAATAAGCGAGAGCACGCGACTTTTGGTCAGCCTACCTTGTTATAACTTTTCACAATTCTCGGTGCTTTTGTGTATTTGGGAAAATTCCCGCCAAGAATGCAACTTTCCCATCCTTAAGGGGGTGCCATGTATTAGTATATGTGTCCCATTCACTTCCATAAGGGTGAAGTGTCGAATGCGAGTGGTTAATCGCGTTATACGAGGCATTTTGTACTCATATAACGCCCCTAAATTACCCTATGTTTGGTTGCCTCGTTTCACTCTGTCGGTATTTTTTTTTTAAGAGCTCATCTGGCGACTGCCTACTTGGGCATTAGTCGCCGTATTAAAAACTGCCTTGTACTAGGCTATTTCAAAATTAAATCGAAAAAGATAAAGAACAACCCCCCCTTAAAAAAGGGACAAGGAAGCGAGCAGTAAGCAAGCTCTTGCGTCGGGGGGAGGTCCCCCCGGCGCAGGAGCGTGCGAACTATAAGGGAAAAAAACAAAACAAAAAACCCTGCTTACTTAATTAATAGGGAGAAGGCCGGCCTTCCCCCCCAAAGTCAACAAGTCCACCAGTCAGTGTGCACGCACTCATCCCGAGTACAAGGGACAGGCGGTAGCGACCCCGCCCATCTCGGTACCAGGACAGGTGTCGTGCGCGAAGATCACCCAGACAGGGACATTCGACAAGAATGTGCCGAACAGTCTGGGGGACGACGCAGTCGTCGCAATAGGGCGCAGGTGAGCGCGCCATCAAATAGCAATGCATCACACGAGTGTTTCCGATTTGGAGACGACAGATGCACTACACGCGGCATAGAGCGAGTGGCATCTCCCCAGCATCGACCAACATGCTCTCAATGGAGGAAGTGCGGAATGCACCGGTCGCAAGGCGAAGGCCGGTGTGGTGTATCGAATCCACCTTCCGCAATAAACGCTCGGCTGCGGATGCATAAAACTCGCATCCGTAGTCGAGCTTCGAACGAACAAAGGATCGATAAAAAAGTAGGGCAGTAGCCCTATCAGCGCCCCAAGCGCTGAACGTCACGGAACGGAGAATATCCATGGCGCGGGTTCAAGAGACCCTAAGGCTGTGAATATGAGCCTCCCAGGTGAGGCGTCGGTCGAATACAAGACCAAGGAAACGGTGCGATTCAACCACATCCAGGCGCGCCCCATTAAAAAAACAAATCTGGGTCGAGGTGGAGCCGTGGATGGCGGCAGAAGTACACCACCTTAGTCTTGGCGAAAGAAAACCGAAACCTGTGCGCTTCGGCATAGCGAGAGACGCGGTTCAATGCCTGTTGGAGTCGACGCTCCAGAGTTGGAATCTGGGCCGCGCCAAAACAGATCGAAAGGTCGTCCACGTAGAGCGTAGCGAGAACATCTTCCGGCAGCACCGAGGTGATGCAGTTCATGCTCTGAGTAAAGAGTGTGACAATGAGGACACTTTCCTGCGGGACACCCTCTTCCTGCTCCTTTGGGCCGGAGAGGCCTCCCCCCACCCGTACGCGGAATCGACGATCTCGCAAAAATTCAGATATAAACATTGGGAGGCGTCCCCTCGCCCCCATCGTGTGGAGAGTCTCCATGATACCGTGTCGCTATGCGGTATCATAGGTCTCCTCCAGATCGAAAAACACCGTGGCGTAGTGCTGTGTACGAAGGAAAGCCTCGCAGACGGCATTTTCCAGTCGGAGCAGAGCATCCGACGTGGAGTGGAACTTGCGGAAGCCGCACTGTGCAGAAGAGAGATGGCCTCCGCTGTCCAGGAAAAAGGCTAATCTAACATTTACAAATTTCTCCATCAACTTGCACACGCAAGAGGTTAGAGAGATTGGGCCGAAACCGGTCGGAGTAGAGTGATCTCTCTCCGGTTTGCGAAAGGTGAGCACAGTAACGATTCGCCAGGAATCTGGGAGAAGACCCTCCACCCAGATTCTGTTGAACAAATCTAACAGAAAGGCCATGCCTCGCTCACCCAGGTGTCGAAGCATGGCGTACGGGACATCGTCCGGACCATGGGTGGTGTCCGCGCACGAAGCAAGAGCGGAGCGCAACTCACTCACAGTAAACCCGCCTCTGGCGGTAAAGTCCAGTCGGCGGCCTTCCGCGTCATCACGACGTGCATTGAATGCTGACGGAGCAGCATCCCGGCTAGAGAATGCGGAGAAAGCGGTCGCAAAGGATTCCGCCACGGACGCGGGGTCCGAGATTGCGGTCCCATTCTCCTGGAAAACGGGAAGGGGGTCCTGCGAGAACTTGCCCCGAATCCTTTTGACTCGCTTCCACACCTCAGCTAAAGGGGTCTTCCCGTTAAGTGAAGACACGTATCCCCGCCAAGACTCTCTGTAATAATACCGCAAAGGGTACCCAGTGTAGACTTACACCTGTATATGGAGGGGCAGCACGTTATCCCGCCCCTACTGCCCCGGGGTAATGTAATAGGTAGTATACTTCTTAGTGGACCCTACTATCCACATTCTTTCTTATTACCTATCCCACTCTACACTTCTCAGCATTGTTTTCTTTCTCTTTAGGGAGTTTTTGGTGGCGAAGAAACTCTTCGAAAGAGGCCTCCGTATATTCTTCTAACTAGGCTTGAATAGCATTTTCTTATAATGGAATTGCTGTGAAATCCGGGCTAATTGTGAAGTGCTGATGAGGCTTGTCTCTTCCAGTTCCCCAATATTAGGATGTCTTCAGGACACCACTAAAGGTGCACCCTCCCATTGTATAAGGCTTTGTGACTCCACCACCATGGGACCGGAGCTGAGTATGTGGATGAACAATCTACACCCAATGTGATGTCTCGGTTTTGTTTTTGTCTTTAAATACCTGCTTACAGGCGATAGCAATACAGCTGCACCTGCTAGGGGATACCTACCTCCAGCCTAGCCTATCCACCGTAAGCTGACTTCGATGAGGCGGACTTCCGTCGTGTCGTAATTCTGTTGCCGACGCCTTCTCTCTGGGCCTTGGACGTTAGGCAGCCCTATGGGGGACTACACGTTCAATTCCAGGGTTGGGTCTTAGCGGACTTGATCGAAGAGCTGGAGATTGGTATCCTAAATGTGGATCAATTCATACATCACTGTCCTATTACGGCTTGACTTGCCTTTGTACTTTCAGGATGAACACTCAGATTTTGGAATGGAGGTGGTCCACTACCTTCAGGGTAGCAGATATTTTCCCATTCATGTACGTTTTGCTAGGGAACTGCCACCTAAGAAGCCACTTCCGTGGTACTTAGATCAGGTACGGGGCCCTGTATTCGAGGAAATGACTGACTTCCCTCTGTTGAGGAGTTTAGGTCGCTTAATGAGGCCGTTGAGTTTTTCTACGGCACCTTAGTCGGTGCTGAACTGACTACCATTCGTAGAACATTTTCCAAGTTGTCCGTTTCCTTGGTCGTCGGGCGAACGTGAGACGGCCATCAGAGAGAAGCGATATGGCTCTATGCTCTACCAGCACCGCCAGAACGATTTTACTCTGTGTGAATTTCGTTCAGCGAGGGCCAGGTTCCGGTGTTTCGGAGGAAGAGCCGGGCATACGTGTCTTCAATTAACAGACACACCCCTCTAGCAGATGTATGAAAACGCATAAAGATTCGCGGCAAGTTCTCGCAGGACCACCCTCCCCTCCTCCAGGAAGAGTGGACTGCAATCTCAGATTCCGCGTCAGTGGTGGACCATTCGAGACCGCCTTTTCTAATCGGGATGCTGCTCCGCCAGCATTTAAAGCAACCATGAGCTCGCTGAAGCCTGCCGGCTGGACTTCATCTCCAGAGGTGGGGAACCTTTCAACGACCTGTTTACACCATGCAAGCTGCGTTCTACCCTTGCTTCCTGCGCGAATACCATCCATAGTCCGCAAGATATCTCGTACGCTCCGCTTCGACATCTGGGTGAGCGAGGCATGGCATTTTGTAATCCTTACTCAACATGATCTGGACGATGGGTATCCTCCCAGATTCATGGCGAATGGCTATCGTGCTGGCTTTTCGCAAGTCGGGGAGAGATCACTTTACCCCTCCCGGTTGCCGCCCAATTTCTCTAAATTTCTGCTTGTGAAAGTTGGACAAATTGGTCAATATTAGGTTAGATTATTTTTTTTTTGACAGCGTAGGCCACCTGTCTTCCGTACAGTGGGCCTTTTGCAACTTTCACTCCACGTCGAAATCTAAGCTCCCGGCTGCTGCGAGCGGGAGGATGTCGAGATTGTTTTCTCTTAGGTTCCTGGGCATGTGGGATTTGCGCGAAATGAACGCGCTAACGAGGGCTCCAAAATGTCTGCGCATACTGGGCGACTGGAGCAGCGTTTCGTTCTTCCCCACTCTGATTATTTGGCAGGAATGAAAATAGCCCTTTGGACTGCATGGTAAAGAAGATGTGAGACGGCAGACTGGAATTTTAAGTTGCGTGACATTGCGCCCCGACTTTTCCCTAGGGCCTAGTGTAGGGATAGCTCCGTGAATGGTGCTTGTCCTAGTTCCGCTGGGGTCTCAAACCCCCTGTCCCAAGTCCAGTTTCCTGCACACCGGACTCTGGTTTGATTGTTTTTCTAGGATGCGAGTCTCCTCCATGGTATATAGTTGGTTAAATTCAAAGGTGGTCACAGTTAATCGTTAAAAATTATCTGTTTTCACTTTTATGTTGTCATTTATAATTTTGTCAAGTTTTATATTTTTTAGTTGGGGCAGTTTTGAGGTGGTTTTAGAGCAAAAAACCCTCCGTTTTCTGTATTGTTTTATATAAATAAAATAATAATGTTAACGCTTTAGCGTTAACCTTCGTTAGATTTTTAACGAATTTACGATTAACTGTGTCCATAAAGGGCGCCGAATTTGAAAGGTGAATAATCAAAACGAATTTTTAGAATCATGCATATTTCTATTGAGTTATGGCTCTCGTTTAGTTATGGAACACAATGACGGCCATATGTCCACCTGCACTGAGTCTGCATACATTTATGCGCTCATCAAAATTTCCGATAACTTTCTCACAGTTGTATGGCTCGATGCCTCCAATCACACGCCTGATTTCAGCCTTGAGTTCAGGAATTGTGCGTGGTGGCCATTCCTGGTCACCATTAAACGATATCACTGTTGCGGAAATTTTTCGTGGAGTAATGCAAGCGTTCGTCGCGAAGTGTGGCAGGTCGCTCCATCCTGCTGAAACCAGAGGTTGTCAATCTTCGTAAATTCTTCAAGTTCGACCATAACTGAGTGGATATCATTTCTCGGTAACGTTCTTCATTAATGGTATCTGCATTCCCCTCATCATCTTGAAAGAAGAACGGTACAAGCACTCCATCTACCCCAAAACCACACCACACAGTCGCTTTCAGCGGATGCATTTCACGCTCTTCCATTATTCGAGGATTATCATTTCCTCAAATCCGGAAGTTCGGTTTATTGACAAATCCACTCAAGTGGAAGTGGACCTCGTCACTGAAGATGATTTTCTTTGCAAACTTTCGTCGGCTCCAAGTCTCTCCACAACCCAGTCAGAAAATTGCTTCCGCGCTGCTCAGTCGTAAACTGCTCCATGACGAACCGCACACAAGTATCCGATAAACAAACAAAATCTATTAATCGGAATGAAGAGAAATATCAAACATGATAAAAATCACTTTCAAACTCCCAAACACAAAAGTGTTGCCCAATTCGAATTCGGCGCCCATTAGTTAAATTGTTAGTTGCCTACTCCAGTCGGGTTTTTTTTTGTCTTTTATTTTTCTTGGGCTTTATCTTATTGATTCATTGGGTTTTGTTTTGTATTATATTTTTATTGGGCTTTATCTTATTGATTCATTGGGTTTTGTTTTATGTTTTATTTTTCTTGGGCTTTATCATATTGATTCATTGGGTTTTGTTTTGTTTTATTTTTCTTGGGCTTTATCTTATTGATTCATTGGGTTTTGTTTTGTATTATATTTTTATTGGGCTTTATCTTATTGATTCATTGGGTTTTGTTTTATGTTTTATTTTTCTTGGGCTTTATCATATTGATTCATTGGGTTTTGTTTTGTTTTATTTTGGGGGGGGGGGGGGCTTTATCTTATTGATTCATTGGGTTTTGTTTTGTATTATATTTTTCTTGGGCTTTATCTTATTGATTCATTGGGTTTTGTTTTGTATTTTATTTTTCTTGGGCTTTATCAAATTGATTCATTGGGTTTTTTTTTTTTTTATTTTTCTTGGGCTTTATCTTATTGATTCATTGGGTTTTGTTTTGTTTTATTTTTCTTGGGCTTTATCTTATTGATTCATTGGGTTTTGTTTTGTTTTATTTTTCTTGAGCTTTATCTTATTGATTCATTGGGTTTTGTTTTGTATTATATTTTTCTTGGGCTTTATCTTTTTGATTCATTGGGTTTTGTTTTGTTTTATTTTTCTTGGGCTTTATCTTTTTGATTCATTGGGTTTTTTTTGTATTTTATTTTTCTTGGGTTTTATCTTATCGATTCATTGGGTTTTGTTTTTTTGCTACTTTGTTTATATCTTTTTTAAGCCGCCTAAATATAGGCTTATATTGGACATTTCGGCGGCTATGCCCTTGTTTGCGGTCGCCAGGTGAGCATCATAAAAAAACAAAAAACAACCTACCGTTAATGAACATTAGAGAACAAAGAATGAAGGGTCAGCAAAAACGATTAATAATGATTTAATTTAAAAACAAAACAAAGACGAGGGCCCATGTAAAACTATGTAAAATGATAAAAATAATAATAATAATAATAACGAACTTTAGACGTAAATGTCCATAAAAAATATCAAGTAAAAATAATAAAGAAATGAAGATAGAGAATCCGAAAAGATAAATCAGGCAAGAATAAAGACTAAGCAGAGAACTGTAATAAAGAGGATAAAGACCGCGTATAAGAACCACCCTCTCTACCTCGCCCTTAAATGCTTGTTCCCTTCATCCGCCTTGAACCCACTCTCCAGGTTCAAGGACGACCTCATATCCTACTCTTTGTAACCACCAACCCTCTTTTACAGCCTTCCCCTGCCTATACATTCGCCCCCACCCCCTTTTACCCCATTGATTCAAGGCCGTACTTGAGTGTCTGTTCTCTTTATACGAACTTGTTCTTCAAGGTTTGTGGATTCGGGCCCTCTATTTAGGATTGAGGCTTGGATTATCACTCCTTCCCCTCCCTTTTTTATTATTTTTATCTTCTTTTTTTCTTTTACGCTGTTTGACCATGACTCCGTTGGATTATACGATTTTTTCTTGTAGTAAACTCGCGGAGGAACTGTTCTCATTGCGAAGTTTGGTCCCGATTGCCCCCTAGTAGTTTCCTCTTCCTTCTACTCGGGTTCTGTATCTTTACATAGGTCTCACTTCCCCCAATTTAGCCACTTTCTTTACGAACCTTTTGAAAATCTTGGTGAATATGCCCTCGTTGGTTTTCGCTAAGTTTTAAACAATAATAATCTTATACAATTCCGCTTGTCCCTTCGTAACGTATGTACGTTACGCTTTGACAAAAAGATAAGTCAAATTCGAAACGCTTTTGGATGGCAACTTAAATAATGATAATAATTAATTATTGCGATTTTTTTTCACATTCACCGTAGAATTTTGACGCTAGTTATTATTATTATTATTTTAGGAAAATTATATCACTTTTGATTATATTGTTTTTTGGCATTGAAGTTTCCGTTTGGGGATTTTTCTTTTTTTTTTTTTGCTTTTGTGTTTAGTTTTTTAGTCATTATTTCAGAGAGGAATAAAAAGAAGGTTTTTGTATTCTATTTTTACCTCCGCAAAATAGAATTAGGTGGTGGTTATGCGATCGCCCATGTTTGACTGTTTGTTTGTGTACACTGTATCTAAAAGGTATTGACCGATTGATTTTTAGACGGATCCAGATCCGAAAGCGGATCACTTATTCGCTTTAACATTGGCGGAGGTATGCGCTTTCTTATTTATTCCATGCTTTGAGCGGGGGGCGCTAAACGCTTGTCCCTTGTACTCGGGACGGGTTCGTGCACACATATTTGTGAACTATTTGACTTCTTGGAGTAGGTTGGCCTCCTCCATTTTATTTGACTATTTGGTGTTGGTCGCATGCTCCTGCGCCGGGGTTGGCGGGCCTTCTTCTCGATTTTTTGTTTCTTTGTCTTTTTGTTCGGTGTTTTTGTTGATTTGGTTTGTTTTTTTAATGTAGCCCTAGCATTAAGCTGAAAAATTACGGTGACCTATGCCCTCGGTGGAAGTCGCCAGATGGACGCTATTAATATATATATATATATATATATATATATATATATATATATATAGAATATATATATATATATATATATAAGCTTTTGCCCTTTGTTTATAATATCTTCAGAAATCTTGATTCTATAGAGTCCCTCTTTGTGGTAAAAATAATGATAAAAAGGGGGAGAAGGATTAAGGGGAATAGGAAGGAGGCCGGGGTGGGGGGGTGTATACGAGTTGACCTACGCCTTCTGAGCGATCAACAACGAATATATTTAAAAA
The DNA here is from genome assembly GCA_963969495.1 of Ceratothoa steindachneri. NCBI lineage: Eukaryota > Metazoa > Arthropoda > Malacostraca > Isopoda > Cymothoidae > Ceratothoa > Ceratothoa steindachneri. The sequence goes on from OZ018320.1 coordinate 40,922,212, forward strand.
ACTAAACACGCGGAGCGACTTCGCCACTTCTTCTCACAGGAGAAGCTTGCGCTTCGCAGGCACACCTTTTATCTGTGACCTACAGTTTATCTGCATTTAGAACGCGGTTTTAGTCTAAAAAAAAATAAAAGATTTCCAGTACATTTTTTATTAATTTAATCTTGGTCTATTTTTTTTTTTAGATTCATGCTTATTTTCTACGTCTAAATGCAAGAAAAAACTTTTATCGGAATTCTTTTGAGATACGGAAAAAAACAATCCTGAGAACCCTTTTTTTTATCTAACTTGGTTTTATATGCCAAAGATTTTTTTTTTAAAACAGCCATGCCTTAATTTGAATACATTTATCTGAAATATTTGTAATTATTTTTGTTTTAAAAAATTCCCAAACATTCGATAATCATTTATTTTTTTTTTAATTCTTAGAAATAACTTTGATAAAATCTTCAAATATACTAAAAAACCAACCTTAATTTTAATAATTTTGAAAAATCTCTCTTTTCGAATCCTTTTTTTTTTATCTAATTTAAAAAAATTTCATTGTTAATTTTTTTAATAAAAATACAATACCATACAAAGGCACATTTGAACTAAAAAAAACGAAAAAAAAAACAAACTGTCAAAATCAAACGTGAAAAAAAACATTCCCAAAACTGAACACTAAATACCAAAGAATTATTAATATCTTGATATTTAAATTTTCCGTTTTTTTCTAAATGTCATTCCGTTTATTTTTCTCTCTGTCTCCTCCCTTTTCTCCAGTCAATCATTCCCGCCCCGATCATTTGTTTCTCTCCTTTAAGAGGACGTCGGATGAGAACGAAAAGCTTGGAAATATGATCCCATTATCCATTACAAATCTCCCTTCCCCAAGGTTAAAACAAGGGGTTGTAATCCCCCCCCCCCCAACAGGTTGCGTTTCCTTTAAGCTGATCTGTTCCCTACAATGGGGGTGGCGGGGGACTCCAAGAAAAACCGTTGTTTTAAACTTCCCGCCTTGATCCTGCTCTGTACCCCAATATGGGGTGGAAGAATTTGGGGTTTGGGAAGGTATATCGGATTTTGAGGGACTATTCTGTTCCTCCCCCCCCTCCTTTATATCTGGTACACGACACTGCTGTCACGTTCTCTTTTATTTCTCTTGCCACCTCTTTTTCTTCCGTTCTCTCTCTCTCTCTTACTTTCACTTTTTTGTCTTCTCTCTCGCTCTTTCTTTTCTTTATATGTCATCCTTTCTCTGTATTCTCGTTAAAACTTTCATTTGTGACATGTTTTTCGTCTGGCCTTGTTCATTTTTATTTTTTACATTTATTAGCCTCCTTGTCTTAATACTCATTTTCCTCATATCATCTCCCTTTTCTATTATTTAACTAGGTTTCCATTTACCATGCGATATTTATTTTCTTTACTGTGGAAGTGGAGTCAAGAAGTAGTCGTATTTCTTCTTCATTTTTTGGCACCCGAATCGGATTTCTGGCGCGAAATTTCCCGCCATTTTATTTATTTCATTGAAATTATTTTGCGCATTTAATCCATCTGTGGGGTACTAAGTTTGATTATTTAATGTATGGGACATTTTTCTATCGTCATCTATACATATAAATTCATTCTGTTCGGCCTGTTCATCGTTCACCTCACTAAGCATCATTTTTGCCCCCTTTCCAACAAAATCAAATCTCATGTTTAGCTCTGCGAACAGTAGGACGCCAACCCGTTCAGAACCACTTTCAATATAACTTCTGCTCGAGAACACTGGGAAAGACAACATGCCCTGGCATCCTTTCTGAGCCGGGTTCGACTGAAAAGAATCTAGGAGACAACAAATCAATTATGTTATGTGAATATCGCTCTTCGTTCAAATCAGAGATTGACAATTGAAACCAGACTCCGAAGTGTTATTCTTCCTTATGGGATCTTCATAGATGAATGCTGCTGATCGCGAGCGAAATTCTAAGCCTTTTTTGACAATGTTACGCCCTTAAATCTCTTTGTTACAAGAGAGGTTACACCTGTAAGTCAAGTTCTTGAGAGCCGAAAACGAAGCGGAGAAGTGGAAAAATGAAACGGCACGTCAGCACAGTGTCACATACGAGTCCTGGTTTGGATTTGTTGTGAGTCGCAATCTCTACTGACACAGTCTCATTGAATCTGAATTGACTGTATGACTGACTATATCATTCACGCCTAACCCCCTTTTGATGTCAGGAATAGTGTAAATATAATGAGTCCCCGGACATATTCCGCATCCACTCAGCTGGCATGGTAAAATCCATACCAAATTAGTTTATTTCATCAGCTATCAACATTATATGATGCTGAGTATTTTAGAATTGGCTTGTGTAACTAAAAGGCTTAATTATTGCTACTCTCACGTGGATGTGGCGATGTTCTTTGTGTATTGTTTTGGTTGGAAAATGGGACTTTAAAGTAGTGTTCTGGTGTTATCGTTACTGAGGTAGTTCTGCGGTATTTGCTTGCATACAAACATCGTTAGTGTTGCCGTTTTTTGTAAATAGGGGTTTCTGCAATGTAGTCCCAATCATGTTCTGGTTGCTAAAGTTACATATTCTCATCAACAGGCACCATGCATTTGTCCTATTTTTTTAATTCTGACTTCTCCCATTTGATACGAAAATCAACTCGTATAATACTGTGAGTCGCTGTAAGTTCTATGTTCATTGCGGATGTTAGGTTGGTTCCGCAGAGTTAGGTTACCTTCACTGGCCTAAGATCTCAAGGACTCTCTTTCAGACTACTCGGATTACCCATAAATATTAGCGACCCCATATCTTCTCGCAATGAATGGGAAGGAGGGGGGCAACTTTTCCCGTCTGAACATAAGCGACTAGAATTTCTCGCCTGATACACAAACTGAGCACCTTTGACTTAGCTGTAGACTCCCACTGTCTTCATCAACAGCAATTAAAGTGACCCCTAAAACACAATACCGATTAATAACATTTGTATGGGGCTCTTCAAAACCACAGACCTTCATAGATCGCCAGTGTACCACTTAAAAAAAAGCTCGAAAGAAGAAGTACGTCTCTAAAGCACGCTTGAAGGCACCCAAGGAGCGATTCACTTAAATAATAATATGGATTCGCTCCCGAGCACTCTTCTTTGTCACGAGAAACCTCAATTTACTTGGAAGACATTCGTTCTTCCATTGATTTCTGATTCGACACACAAATTGTTTGGGTCTCGCATGCCTCAGGGGGTTAGGAGGAAGGGCGGCCACTCCCGTCTGTATCCATTCTTGGATAGGGAGGTCAAGCAAGGTTACTCGCCGACGAAAACAGGAAGCCTCAGACTGTACTCTACTGAGGTCTAATATAGCCAAGTTGAGATAGAGGAAAGAGGGTGTATTGAAAGTGGTTTTATACGTGCATAGTTTATTGTGGTTTGGCGATGTTGTAATGGGATGGGTTTGAAATCTATCTATTTTTCAGGTTTACTGATTCGAAGTCAAAGTATGGAGGACGCGGTCAAAAAACTAAGCGAAGGGGCCTATCTATGGAAGATTCGGGGTGTGAACAAGTATTACAATCGCCAATTTAAGGTGGATAGAGAGTCTATGTCCCTGGTTGCCGAATCCAAGAAGTGGTGGAGTCCCGGTGGTCTAACAGCGGGTAAGTATATCATTTCTTTTAGATGTTTACAAGGTTATCGAGAATATGTTTGATGTTTGCAGTTGATAAAATGCATCTTTGAACCTATTTATTGACTGGCGGTTGTTTAGCCTCGGTGTTGGATTTTTTTCTTGAGAATTGATAAATCAAACTAAAATGTTTGTTTGCTTTAGTACCTTTTGATGTGTGTGGTTGAATCGAGAAAACCTGGTAAATGGTCTGTAAACATTTTCCTTCAGACGGAATCCAGACAGCATGACTCTTGTAAAGAAGACGTTTTATTAAACTAAAACAAATATTAATACTGAAATATAGTTTGGGGGGGGAGGGATTCCCAGCGTCTAGTCTCTATACTATTCATAAAAGAAATCAAAATCCAACAAAAGTATAAATTTTTATTCGATTCTATTAAAATACTTTGTTATGTGGATGACATCTTTAAAGTAAACTAGAAAATTCGGACAGTATTATTATAATGGGCGTTCCTGAAGGATGTCTAATATACAAAAAGATGAATACAGAGTCCATTAGTCTCGACAAAGAAATGGGAGATTGGATTCATTGTTACAACCATTGTTGTAAACACAAAAGCCTCGCACTGGAAGATGCTTTCAAGGTCATCAAGCGCAAGTAGGGAGTAGCACCATTCGTGCTTCGCACCGTGGACGAGATCACAACAGGATACTGAAATGCACAACAAGATAAGAATGACAATCACTGGTGAGCTAGTGAAGCACCAAGGTGCCGGTCCTCGGGATGATGGGGGAGGCTGTCCCGATCGAAAACGTGTGTATTTTACACCAAATTTCCCTAATGGAATCCTTCCAGCCCCCGGGGGAACGTCCGTTCCATGTGGGATCTATGTGGATATGAATGGGGGCGTATCTGCGAATGAGTATTTGCTTATCCACCCATTGGGGCGCCAACTCATGACGCCGCTGAAAGTTTGGGTCCGCCCTCGGTGGGATTAAACTCGACACCTTGATGTCAGAAATCCTAGGTCGTTTTCACTCGGCTAGGGGCAGATCCACCCCCCACCCCCCTTGGCATGTGCGCATAAGGGAACTCATTCAAAGGCACACACCACCAACGGGAAAACAACGCTATTAACATAATATTGATTAAGAGTGCAATCTAAATTCATCTTGAATCTATACTAGGCTACAAATTTGTAATATTCCACTCAGGTTTTATGGTTTTATATGGTAATAGAATTGATTGGCAAACAATCAATTCCATTAAGACAACTCTCATTCACTGTGCTTGTTACGCACCCCGCAAGAAGGGCTTACCGCTTGGTGAAGCGAGCAATTCCGGCAAGCAAAAAAGGAAATTTTTTTGATCGCAGAAGATCGAAGAAATGAAGAAATATATAGCGTCCACAAAATTGATTGAAGGTTCCTCCTGTTTTCGGTGGACGAGGTAAGCCACCCTAAGGGAGGGGGCCAATCTTTAATTTCGCCTATTTTTCTTGCTCGACAACTGGGAACTAGTATAGGATATCTCGTAAAGGCGGAAAATATTTGCAGGCGTACGCAGTCTTTTTCGGAAAATCAACGAAGAAAAAAAGTGAAGAAATATATGCGCTCTTGGGGCTGACGAAGATTTCTCCTGTTTCCCTTGAGCGAGGTAGAGCCTTGCCCATCAAATGGGCTGCTTTTCCTTATTTTATCCAATACTCTGTTTTATTACTTTTAATCTCTAACTTATTTCTCTTTGGCACTGCATAAATTGATCAGTGGCAAAGTCTAAGTTGCAGTTGGTATTAGGGTATAGTGACGCCCTACAGGAGACCCCTTTAAAGGGTGGTTATCGGCCACAAGCCCGAACAGTACTGTAGACTGCTGACAGGTAGGATAAGCAAGGAGAGTGCGAATCCCGGAAGGCAGGCAAGATATAACTAGGATAGACAAAAGGGCTCCCCCAAATAGTGGAAACTGGTTATTTACTTAAGGTGAAGAGATAGAGATAATCCGGACTTTAAAAAAAATGCCACTCAAGCTTATACCCAACAAAACGAAAGGAAGACCACAAGAAGTCCAACTAATACTCTCGACTTGGATATATACCCGCCCTCGACCAAGTACATTGAGACTCCATCATATTTAAGTTATTTGCCAAGAAAACTAAGAGGTAGAACAACTACTCTCCTTTACAGGTAGCATAACCCTTACAAAACTAGACCAATAATCCTGAATACTCCTACATAGAACGACTAATAGAAGTGGGATCTGTAGAAAAATTTGAACCATGGATAGGAGAACATACCTGCCAGGAGATCACGGAAGAGCTTCATAGGAGACATTCTTGAGGAATAGGTCACGTCACTAGATAATTTATATATATATATATATATATATATATATATATATATATATATATATATATACGAGGGGCGGTCAATAGGTTTTGCGAATCTGTAGGGCAAAACAGATGAAGGGGGATGGCTGTTTGAGGGGGTGTTAGAACAAGTTATGACAAGTCAGGACCTGCAGCCGAACGCTCCTGCCTCGTCTATTTAAGAAGCAGTAGTTGATCGCAGATCGCCAGTCACAAATTTTTCAACAATGGAGAAGGTTGAGCACCGCGCAGTGATCCAATTTTTGACCAAGGAAGGCAAGAATGCAAAAGAGATCCATAAACGTATGGTTGCAGTGTACACCGACACCGCCCCTTCCTATGCAACCATTTCTCGCTGGAATAGAGAGTTCCGCGATGCTCGTAAGTCCCTCGAAGATGACGCCCGTCAGACGTGACCAACGAGGACAATGTGGCCCGTGTGAAGAAGATGATCCTCGAAAATCGACGGGTGAAGGTCGAAGAAATCGAGCGAGAACTTGGAATATCACATGGAAGTGTTATCAATATCATCCACGACAATTTGGCCATGACCAAGGTCTCTAGAAACCTCACGCCCCATGAACCACTTCAACGTCGTCGAAGTCCATAAGGCCAGCGTTGCACAAGCTACCCTGTGCAAGTGCGGATTCGAGGAGCTCAACCATCCCCCTACAGTCCAGATCTGGCCCCTACCGACTACTTTTTATTCCGCCAGCTCAAGGCTGCACTGCGTGGACGCCGGTTTGGGGACGATGAAGATGTCCAGCTCGCCGTCCAGGAGTGGATTGAACAGCAGTCGGGAGATTTCTGGTTGTCGGGAATTTGAAGCCTCAGGGACAAGTGGCGCAAGTGCATTGAAGTCGAAGGTAGTTATCTTGAAAAATAATAAAACACTTTTCCTCATATCTCCTTTCCTTATATCCGAATTGCAAAACTTATTGACCGCCCCTCGTATATATATTTATATTGATCTATTAGTTGGGAGGAAAAAGAGAAAGACCAATGAAATATGTATATATACAATTATACATACATATATCCTCTAATGTATGTACACGTCCTGCTACGTACAAGTACGTTCACTTCGTAAAAGTAATCCGTTAGTTAAAAGGTATAAGAGTGCGATTTACTACAGGGGCCGATAGCGTTTAACTGAGTTTACCAAGTTGTAGTTCAAAGGTATATTTAAAGAATGAAAACCAAAAATCTAGTTTTTAATGAGTCAATAGTTAACATACATATACATACGGGAAATATAGGTAATGTGAATATAGGACAACTCTGACAGAATACAGATTAATGGGCAATCGGGGAACGTTAATTACTCGTTAATCAGCTTTTAAATGGAATATTACAAATCACTGTGACAGAATATAAGTTAATGAGCAATTGGGGAAGTTAATTACTCGTTAATCAGCTTTTAAATGGAATATTACAAATCAGTTATACAGAGGGAATATTTAAATGTCGGAAAGTGGGTCGATTATCGTGAGATTAAAGCAAATGGTCGGTTTACCTTTAATGGGGTCAGCTCGAGGAAGGAAGAAGGCCAGCGGACGAGGCCCTCGAGTGAATATCCTTCTGCGGGTCGGCGCGAGCAATGGAGAAGGCCCATGGACGTAGCCCGAGGTCGAATATCCTGATGGTGACGATGATGAAGGGGGTGGGGGACCAGAAGACTAGTTAACGATCCTTCTTGAAGACGGACGATGGCACCTCTGCCCCAGAGAATTACAACCTCCAAATCGAGACTCTGCAGCGGCTCGGCACGAATTCTCACACGGGAACCTGGAGATCCTTGAGGGGGGGGGGGTCCAGATGAGACGAGAGGAATCCCGGCCAATCCATCGAGGACGAAAACGATTCGAGGCTTGCTCTGAACAGAGTAAGGGTTCACAAAAGAGATGGGTCTGCCTGTGAGATCCGATCTCGAGGTACAACCTAATACCGGCAACTTGAAGAAACAGATACAACGATCTCAACCGAAGACGACGGGTTCTCGATCTAACCAGAGACTCGAAAACCCATTGCATTTATGTGACGGCTATTTTTGATGCTCAATCGCTGGAAGGCACAGACGTCTGGCAGAAGACTTCTGGCGCCTAGAGGGATTAGCGTTTGTTGCCCCACCCAGGTCTTAATAGTCTCCAACGATGTGAGCGAGAGACTCGGCAAGCAGCCTCCAAAATACGGAGATTAGCGTTTTCACGGTGGGATTAAAGCTTTTAGCACGCTCAACTTAATTAACCACCTGCGAGGCAGCTGGGGGATATTCCAATTCTTTTTTTCCGCTTCTTTGGCCTCTCACGTTACCAGACGTGGAGGTAGATTTTTAGAACTGAGTGAGGGAAGAAATTTAAGGAGTAAATTAAGGGTCTATTCATCTTTGGCTTCTATTTCCTTAGACACAGCAGTGGCTTAAAATATCCGAAGTAGTTTAAATTTAGAGAACACGCTCACGTGTTCAAAATAATATGTGAATTGGCGAGAATTGCATTAAAAATTTGGAAAAAGAACTGCTTGCGTTCACCATGAGATCCCCCTCCCCCCATCCCTTTCTTGCGCGATCACATATCTGCTTCCAATGATGTTCCATGGAGGAACATACAACTCAGAAATGGCAGAAAAAATATTTAATTATCTGTTTAGAATGCGGAACGGAAGGTCATTCTTGGCGCACTTGCAACAATGCTACTAAAAAGTGCATCAATTGTCAGGGAAGGCATAGTACTATTGCCAAGATCTGCCCTAAAAGAAGAGAAATCATTAAAAAAAAACAAAAGAATGCGGAAGCACACAGCAGAAACACCTACGCTTCCATGACTAAAAGCAACCAACAAGGGCCGACCGCACAAATTAACCTGGACGGAACATTAAATGTAAAAATCCTCACCTGCATCTTATAGGCGTACGTAAGGAACTGAAGCAACAACGCTTAATAACATGATGAAATCGAACGGATTTGAATCCATGAAATTCGCAAAGGAGGTTGACTCATCGGCAATTTACATATTTAACGTCTCAGAAAACGCAGCCAAACCACAGATCGAAGAGGCTAGAGGTAACGAGAAAGAACAAACGGAGGAGGGAGATGACGAAACAAACAGTGAAGTCACAGAATTAGAAAACATATATTATGATACGGAACAGGAGGTAACTTGAATCACCCGAAGAAAACCCCCGAAAAGGAAGAAATCAAAACCCTTGAACAAAAAATTCCGTCACCAACGGCAGAATTTCCCGAAAATCCAGCACACGGCACCAGCATAGGGAGATTCCGCGTACGTGTGTAGGAAGCCCTCTCCGGCCCAATGGGGGAGGAAGAAGGTCTCCCGCAGAGAAGTATCCGCACTGTCGCACTCTTTGCCCTGTGCATCAACGGCATCACCTCGGTGCTGCCGGAAGATGTTCTCGCTACGCTCTACGTGGCCGACCTTGGTCCAGATGCCAACCCTGGAGCGTAGACTCCAACAAGCATTGAACCGCGTCACTTGTTAGGCCGAATTGCACAGGCTTTAGTTTTCCTTGGCCAAGACTAGTGGTGCTCTACTGCCACCATCCACGGCGGCTCTCCCTGACTCAGCTTTTTTTTCTAATGGGGTGCGCCTGGAAGTGGTGGACTCGCACCGTTTCCTTCATCTTGTATTTGACCGGCGCCTCATCTGGCAGGCTCATATTCGCAGCCTTAGGGTCTCTTGCACCCGCGCCATGGATATGTTAGTTCCGTGACGTTCAGCGCCTGGGGACGCGGCGATGATAGAGCGACTGCTTTACTTTTTTATCGATCCTGTGTTCGCTCGAAACTCGACTACGGATGCGAGCTTTATGAATCCGCAGCCGAGCGTGTGCTGCGGAAGGTGGACTCAATCCACCACACCGCCCTTTGCCTGGCGACCGGTGCCTTCCCCACTTACCCCATATAGAGCCTACTTGTCGATGCTGGGAAAATGCCACTCGCTCTGTGCCGTGAACAGTGCATTTCTCGCCTGTACGCGCGAGCCCGGCGCCTCCCTCAGTCGCCAACAGCTTTCACAGCTGATCTCGACGGTGCCTATGCCGCCGAGAAACGCAAGTCATACCCTAGGCCCTTCGGCTTTAGGGCCAGGAAACTCTTTTGAGAGCTAGGTTTAGCTCTCGGTGGCACCCCTGGCTCTGCCCAGTGCGCCACCCCGGAGGGTACCACCTTTAACCATTTGTCTCCACGCCTCTACTCCCAAAGCTTCTACAGGGACGGGAGTATTGCGTTCGGCCTTTTTGGAGCACACTTCGTGTCTCGCAGGAACAGTGGCAGTGTATACGGATCGCTCCAAGTACCAAGAGGAGGTCGGCTTCCACGCCGTATCTCCTCTGTTTGAAGTCAGGGTGGCTCTGCCAGGCGCTGCGTCTGTCTTCACGGCCAAGCTGGTTGCAATACACTGCTCGGTACGGGAGAATCTCCGGGAGCGAGCGGTTCGGAGAGCGGATTGTGATATCACGACTCTCAGAGCCCCGAGTGCTCTTGGAGCATTCAAATCTCCGCATCCCCTGGTTCGCGATATCCATGACGCGACGGTTTTGGCGAGCCGGCTGATGTCGAGCGCTCGCCTGCGCCTTATTGCGATAACTGCATTGTACCCCAGACTGTCTGGCACATTCTCGTTGGATGTTCCAGTCTGGGTGATCATCGCGCACGTTACCCTTCCCGGTACCGGGATGAGCTGGTTCGCTACCGCTTGTCCCTTGTACTCGGGACGGATTCGTGCACACTGACTTGTAGACTTTACGACTTTTTTGAGGAAGCTGACCTCCTCCACTTTATTTGACCTTTTTTGTAGGTAGCATCTTCCTTCGCCGAGGGGAGGCGGGCCTACCCTTGATGCCGGAGCATGTTTCCTTTGGGTCCTTTTACTTTTTCTCGTTAGTTTTTCAGCCCTTATCCTTTTTATCGTTATTTGTTTGTTACATATTGTTATTTTTTATTTATTTGTTTTTTAATATATCCTAGTGGTAGGCTGTGTTGTGTACGGCGATTATGCCCAAGTAGGCACTCGCCAGATGGGCTACCACAAAAAAAAAGAAAAAATGTATATACTGTGAGGTTCCTACTTGCTGCATCGGCCGATAGCCCGCTCGCTAAGGTAAGTATTAGGTACGGAGTATGCTGGGCCGTCGACTTTGTTCACCTACTTGCAGTACACATATAAGGTGGGTACGCCAGTACCATCCTTTATTGTTAAAGCTCGACAATTTCGCCTGAATAGCGGGACGAGTTGGCAAAGCCTATGAACGATCGACCCGTGGACCGAGTATGGAAGGTCAGGTATCTACTTTCCATGTTATCTTTTTGCGGCTTTTCCGATATGGCTATAATAGAAGGCAATAGTAGGAAATCGCTTCTAGGCGCGGCCTCGCCCTCCCTAGGTGTCGACCAGTAGAGGGGCTCCCATCTCATCATCATCGTTTGGCAAATAGGCTTCTCCTTTGCCATGCAGCTCCACCTAGGAAAAGGAGGTGCCACCCGCTGTTTTCTCAGGGTCATCTCCAACCCTCTGCTACCGGAGAGGAGGTTTACTCCTCTCCTAGCCCTACGGGTGCGATAGCTTCTTCCTCACCCGAGGGCGACTCCACCTCCCTACCAGTAGCAGTCTCTCCTTTACTATTACAGGGGACTGCCAAGAGAGCATACAGTCGAGCCAAAATTGACCACTCCTGATGGGAGAGGCTCGATATAGCCACCCCCTTAAGGGTGCAAGCGATAGCAGGCCCCGCCGGTCCGTGCCCCCTACAGTCAAACACGGAAATGACAGAGTCCCCGAGTAGGATCCATGATACCTTGGACGGAGATAACCACATATATGCCCCCAAAGATGGACATACTTCCGGAGGCGACTCAGTCACGCGGTGACAAACCACAAACTTATATCCGCCCATGTACAAGCCTCTCTTCGTGTTGCTCAGGCCCCCGAAGACACAAGGAGAGGAGATACCTCTTCTCCCGGCTGGTACCCCTTTGAAAGCTAAGACCTCCTCCATCTCGGAGAAAAATCTGCCGAGTCCATTCCGTCCGCCCAGAGGTCTTCTACCGATAGTGGAGAGAAGCGGGTTCATTCCCCACCCTCCTCTCCCCAAAAGAAAAAGAATAAGAAGACAAAGAGAACTAAAGGTTACTCTCCTTCCGCGGGGCTTCCGGGGACGGACGGGTCCGCTGCCGTTTCGGCAAGCGACCAAGCCAAGATCGGCACATCCGGCCCCGAAGCGTCCTCGGTTGGGGAGGACCTAGACTAATGCCAAAGTCGCCAGTGCGCTGAGCGGAACCTCGATTACGCTGGGGCCCCTCATTCAGAGATTACCTAGAGTTTTTGAGCACGCTGGCTTCAAACGTTTTCTGGTTATTCGTTCCACTAATGGTAGCATGTTGGCCATTAGATGGTAGCATGTTGTCCATTAGAGGAGAGCATTACCTAGCTTGATTTGTAGAAAGCCGAAGGTAACCTGTTTCTCGGATGTCAGCCTTCTGGCAAATGCGTCGGACCCCTTCCGATGCTGTAATAATTAGTGCATTTCGGACACTTAATGCTTTACCGGTGACTGTGACGCCGCACTCTACGATAAACTTAGTGAAAGGAGTGGTTTATGCGAGAACTCGTAGACTACTTTTTAGAAGACATCACCATAGAACTGGCTGACTATGGGGCGATCAAGGTCGACCGTGTGATGAGAAAACATGGAGGGTTCTCAAGATCCACCCCTACACTCCTCGTCACGTTCGACCGTAACAGCCTTCCCGAGTCAGTACGTGCCGGTTGGTATCGCTACCCGGTAAGGTCATTAGTGCCACTGCCGCGGAGAGGCTACTACTGCCACTGCTTCGGCCATATGAAGCGTTCATGTAGATGTGAAAGTTGGGTTTATCCGAAGTCTGTGTAAGTTGCTGCGACTCCGTATACGATAAGTCTTCATCGTTTATGGCTAAGTGTGTCGATTGCGGAGAGCTGAGCTGGACCCAGCTTCTTCGAAGCAATGTGGTGCGCATCTCATGGAGAAGTAAATCCTGGCCGTTCAATCTACGGATCATCTTTCATTTCGCCATGACTTGGTCATGGCATTCCCAGCGCTGCGTGAGACGTCGTTTCCGCGCCCATTCAAAATCCTTCTCCGGGTTCTACTTACTATGGGCGCTCCCCTAGTAAAGCTGGCGGAACAAAGGGTTCATATCCGGCCTCGCCTAAAAACAGGGCGTCCCCCTCTCTCCCAGCGTCACCTTTTCCCGTAAGGCGAAACGGTCGCGCGTCTCCACCGAGTCGTTAGACTCACAGGAGGCAAACCCCCTGAAAGTGATCTTGAGGCCTTCCGGTCTTCCTAAAGCTGCCACCCGAAAGGAGGACAGCATCAAAGGAGCTGCGGCTCATACGCCCTCACACAAGGCTGGACTGGGTGGCTTGGAGAGGGTTGATCCTCCAAAGGAGGGAACCCGCCTCCGAAGGTTTCGAGGCGGAGGGGAGAAAAGGCTCGTATAGCGAGCCCAACCTCCCCCGATAAGTCCCCGAAAGCGACAGACCTGTCAGCACCTTGTTCGGCCAACAATGCCCGGAGTTCTGCCTCCCGAAGCGTGCCACCATTCCCGTGAGTATCTTGTCTTCGAAGAGGGGCCTCGCATTTTCTCCGAGCTATGACTGTAGCGCATATTCCTTTCAATAGAATTCCTGTGGACTCCTGGCCAACTGGGAGGAGCTGCGAAGGCTCGTTTTATCCCGTTCCTCGTTAGCCATATTTTTGCATGAGACCATGCCTGGGGCGTCAAATCTGCCCACCCTCTGGGGGCATGAAGATTTTGCGATCCCACGAATACGGGATGGGGGGCCGAGGATGAGGATGATGTTCTCTTTGCTTTAAATACTTCCTTTCAGGCAGTAGTAGTCCAGGTTCATCTAAATAGGAGGTATGAGGGGCGGTCAATAAGTTTTGCGAATCGGTAGGGCAAAACAGACGAAGGGGGATGGCTGTTTGTGGGGGGTGTTAGAACAAGTTATGACAAGTCAGGACCTGCAGCCGCACGCTCCTGCCTCGTCTATTTAAGAAGCAGTAGCTGATCGCAGATCGTCAGTCACAAATTTTTCAACAATGGAGAAGGATGAGTACCGCGCAGTGATCCAATTTTTGACCAAGAAAGGCAAGAATGCAAAAGAGATCCATGAACGTATGGTTGCAGTGTACACCGACACCGCCCCTTCCTATGCAACCATTGCTCGCTGGAATAGGCAGTTCCTCCATGGTCGTGAGTCCCTTGAAGATGACCCCTGTCCAGGACGCCCGTTAGACGTGACCAACGAGGACAATGTGGCCCGTGTGGAGAGGATGATCCTCGAAAATCGACGGGTGAAGGTCGAAGAAATCGAGAGAGAATTTGGAATATCACATCGAAGTGTTATCAACATCATCTACGACAATTTGGCCATGACCAAGGTCTCTGCCCGTTGGGTCCCTAGAAACCCCACGCCCCATGATCGACTTCAAGGTCGTCAAAGTTCGGAGGAGCTGCTGCTCCTGTACAACCAAGACCCGGCGGGATTCGAGTCACGCATAGTGATATGTGGTGAAATGTAGGTCCATCACTGGGATCCCGAGACCAAGCTCGAAAGCATGGCCTGGAAGGACAGGGGCTCTCCGACCCCCATCAAGTTCCGGACCCAACCCTCAGCCGGGAAGATCATGGCCACCATCTTCTGGGATTCTGAGGGGGTGTTGATGGTGGACTATGCGCCTCTTGGAAGGACCATCATAGGCCAATATTACGCCGAGGAACTGGCTGGGTTGAAGAAGTGTATCCGTCAGAAGCGGCGCGGCAAGTTGACACCCGGTGTCCTGCTCCTCCACCAAAATGCCCCTGTCCACAAGGCCAGAGTTGCACAAGCTGCCCTGCACGAGTGCGGATTCGAAGAGCTCAACCATCCCCCCTACAGTCCAGATCTGGCCCCTACCGACTACTTTTTATTCCGCCAGCTCAAGGCTGCACTGCGTGGACGCCGGTTGGGGCACAATGAAGATGTCCAGCTCGCTGTCCAGGAGTGGATTGAACAGCAGTCGGGAGATTTCTAGTTGTCGGGAATTCGAAGCCTCAGTGACAAGTGGCGCAAGTGCATTGAAGTCGAGGGTAGTTTTATTGAAAAATAATAAAACACTTTTCCTCATATCTCCTTTCCTTATATCTGAATTGTAAAACTTATTGACCGCTCCTCGTATGTACACTGTTATTTCTGCGTACATTCCACCGTCAGCCGACTTCGACGCAAGGGACTTCCGCCGTGTCGTAGCACTGTTGCCGAGTCCTTTTCAACTGCTTGGGGATTTGAACGGTAGATTTGTAGACTATCTGACTTTGTGAGGAGGCTGTCTTCCTCCCATTTTATTTGACTCCCTTTGTTGTAAGTCTCATGTTCCTACGACGAGGGGATGCGGGCCACCCCCAGACGCCAGAGCGTGGTTCCTTCCTCTGCCTCTTTGTTTCTTGTTTCGTTTATGTTTGTTTGTTTTTTTTGTTCTTTGGTATTTTGTCTCTTGGTCTTTTGCATATTTGTTTTGTTTTGTGTTTTTAATCCAGCCAAGCGTTAGGCTAGAAATCGATTACGGCGACTTGTGCCCTAGTAGGCAGAGATGCTTTGAAGCATCTCTGTAAGCGAAATATCATAATGAAGTCTGCTCGAAACCACTCGTACCTCACCTTTCTAAGGCTAGTACCCTCACTCCAATCAGGTTTAAAACATGTTTGGTAATCAAGCAATCTTTAAAAGTAGATGCCACGACGATATAAAACATATGTACAAGCATATAGGCAAAGTATCTTTAGCCAAGATAAACGAGCGAGATGTCCATGATTTGGCTTTTAATCCTCATCAGTTACTAAAGAAAATATTGAACGATTCTTCGTGGTTTTTAGCGGATTCAAATTGGTGTAACCAACGATGAAATTTCCCTCATTTGAGGAGTAGGACAGCCATCAGAAGAAAAAATGATTAATATAATGCGTGCGGAAAATGTGATGTGTTCGATAGCAATAGAAAATCCCGTTCGTTATCTTTAAATCCTCGGGCCTCTGCGACCGATTATCTTTCTAGGGACAAATTTGTACAAAGTACAGGATCTCAATACGAACTTAAGCCTCTTTGTGGTACTTGAATAGTAGAGGGGTACCTGGTTCCTAGTTTTGATTTCCTCCGTTTATGGACTTTGATAAATTTGGAATTGAGTCTTGCTTTACTAAACCTTGTTTCTCTTTTATTTACATTTCTATATTTTCTTCTCATTTTTTTTATCTTTTAAATTATTCTAAAGGTCGAAATGTATATATGGGCCTTTGTTTCGAACCAGAGCCCTTAGGGAGTTTGGCACCTAATGGCACTGGAGAGGGAATGCCATTTTCCAAATGCACATCGATATTCGAAAATATTTAACCCTAGCTCTTTATCATTTCTAGAAGCTAGATATTTAACCCTACTTCTTTATCATTTTTAGAAGCTAGATAAGGAAATAACTAGGTTTACTACGGTGGTTTCTAGGTGGTCTTTGATAGGCTGTTAGCTACTCGTCTACCTTCAATTTGAGGAGATTTTTTTATAATAATACTGATAATATTAATAGTACTAATGAAATCCTAAAGCTGATGAACTATTTTAATTACCACCATACAGGTATTGCGAATGAAGGCCAAGAGAACTCAGGTAAAGTAACCTCATTACTAACGCATGTTTTTTCTTCAGCATTCTCAGGCAATTGCGGGGTTCTGCATGATGTAATTTGATCGCAAATAACTACAGTATTCTTTTCTTCTCTGCCAAGCCTCTTGATCCTCGATTAGTGGCATCATGTGTTCTTAAGAAATCAAAGGAGCTGTGAATTGGCATATACTTCATCTCCACTTTTTATTTCTTAGGTTGGGCGTGAGACAGGAAGGTTATAATACTCTTTCTAAGGGATCTGTGCTGCAAATAGGATTAACTTAATTTCTGTCAAATATCTTTTCATTTCTTTTGTAAAAGTTTATTTGTAGTTGGTGCTTTTAGAGTTCAGCTTACGGCCTGTTTTCTAAACACGCAAAACTAGCATGTTTTTGCTTGGATAAGTTACAATAGTTGATTGCTTTTTATGTTCGCTTTGAGAAGCTTGGAACATGAAATATATTTTTAATTCGAGTAAGTTTTATTTATATGGGGATAGTACAAGGCTTCCTTCCGCCACCTAAAATTAGATCAATTTGATGATGATAAAGTAGCAAATTACAATGATTATATTGGTGTGTCGTTTTATTATAGTAGTTGCTACAATCACCCGTTTGTCTGCCCTTATGATAGCTTATAGTTCGAGTCCCGCCCGGACCTGGGTACAGAGCGTTAGCTAATGACTAAGGGCCATAAGAGATCCCAAACTCCACTTTTTCCAAATATGAATACAAATTAGCTCTGTTTCGCACTGATATTATTACGAACTTGTCTCCTCATTGAATTGCACTTTCCTTAATACTGTTAGGGAAAAGTTCTTCACAGTTCGAGGATTTGAACGTCTTATATAAATGGAAATAAATCACTTGCTTTTTTCGGATCGGGATTAAAATTGCACGGGAATATAATCAAAATATTGGAAAAATCATTGAGTTTTATGGAGGGTAGGGTGGGTTGGGGGGTGCAGGGTACTAGTTTTATGCTTTGGGGTAAAACCAAAGTCATTACAAGGGGTGCAAGGAAACCTTTTCGTTAGGGAACGCTAAAACACTGGATTGGTTAACGAATTTCTACCAGGAACATTACAGTGTGTGTGTCAGAGAAAGGGTTGACCGAGGAGCAAGCTGATGATATTTATGATAGATGTGCCTGGAGGGACGGGGGGTAGTATACAAGAAATATGTGGGTAAGGGGCAGATTTCCACTGGGAGAAATTCACCATCGCGTAACTGCCCATCTTTCTGGGGAAATTGCCACTGGAGATATTTCCTACTACTGTCACTCAATTCTCCCACAAGATAGACGAGAATTCAGTGACCTTCATTCTTTTTATTTCCACCGTCCACTTTTAATATTTTTGTGGTCAACCCCCCCCCCTTAAAAATCCGACAAACAATCAAAATTATGTCTGGTATTGAGACGTGTACCCGGGAAGTAATGTCGCATTTTCAAGTCAAGAGTTTGTTTTTAGACGAGTCACGGTACACAAGTTATCAGATTTACGTTTAGATAAGTTTGATTGCTTTTTCGTTAGTCATTCTTTTATTTTCTTGTATCCTATAATTCATGGATGCTAAAGAATTTAAAGAGTGGCCTATTGGACAGTGAATGCTTTACGAATTTCTTAAAACCAACAACGATGCAAACGTGCTATAAAGAACATAGTGTCTATCCTGATTGGGGTTACTGTTCGTAAATGTCACCCTTGGTTTGCTAAGTTTAAGAGAGGTGATTTTGATCGCGCCAACAAGTATGGATCAGGACCTAATGTTTTTGATGACATAGCAAAAGCTGAAGTTGAATAGCATCCAGGGTATAACACGAAAGAGTCATCCAAGAAACTTATTCGTTTTAGTGTGTCGCCATTCCTAAAATTTTTTTTTCCTATTATCTCATCTGGCGACTGCCTTCTAGGTCATAAGTCGCGTACTCAAGCTAGCCTGTATCTAGGCTATATTAAAAGCCAAATTAAAAAACGAAAAAAAAACAAAACATACAAACAAAAGGCAAAAAACCCCAAACGAATTGAAAAAATATAGAGCGAGCTCCATCGACGGGGAAAGGCCCTCCCGCCCCCGCCTCGCCACCATTCATAAGCATCTGAAGAAAATTGTAAAGGTTTATAGGAATGCAAGGAATTTGGATGAGTCATGGGTGATCTCTCGAGGACATCTGCTCGAAAACATTACTACTGGAAAATCAAAATGGAGATTCGAGCCCGAATGTGTTTTTTTTCATCTTTTTCTAAAGAATCGGTTTATTTAACTGGAATCCGGGAACTTGTTTCGCGATGGGGAAAATATTGCAACTAATTATGTAAATTGTATTTTTAATGAGAAATTTATTTATTTATTAAACTAAAATGTCACGCTATTAATACATTACATTGGGGTACAACTAATGTAATATATATATATATATATATATATATATATATATATATATATATATATATATATATATATATATATATATGCACATTTTGTTGAAGACCATTATGTATTTTGCCTTAATTAATTTTCTTTGGCAACTTTCTCTTCTTCTAACTATCTTTTTTATTCCATCTTGTAGATGGTGGATTATTTGTCCACTATTCATCTCTTTTTTAAATGAATGTGTTTGGTAAAAAACAAACTAAAATGCTAAGCTTTCGATCTTATTCGATTATCGAAAGCTTAGAATTTAGTTTGTTTTTTTACTAAACTCATTCATTTAAAAAAAGAGATGAATACTGGACAAATAATCCACCATCTACAAGATGGAATAAAAAAGATAGTTAGAAGAAGAGAAAGTTGCCAAAGAAAATTAATTAAGGCAAAATACACAATGGTCTTCAACAAAATGTGCATTCAAGAAAGACTTCTACCCAACTACACACACACACACACACACACACACATATATATATATATATGGATCAACTGGAGATTCCGCCGCCCAGCTTGCCAGAAATGTCCCAACTGGAGAAACCGCCGCCCAGAATTACTCAACTGGAGAATCCGCCGCCCAAGACATCTGGGCTGCGGATTCTCCAGTTGATCCATATATATATATATATATATATATATATATATATATATATATATATATATATATATATATATATATATATATATATATATATATATATATATATCAGTATTGTGCAAATTAGTTCGGGGAGTGGTGAAATAATACATTTAATATGAAATATGACCGCCTTTTACGCACCCTTAATGGGATGTAATGTGTAACACACATGTATAACCTGACTTCTGGAGAATTGTGTGGTCTCCCTTCCCCAAATTCTCGTGGCTATATCTCCTCTGCACATCTTCACTTCCATCTCAGCTACTTTCTGTACAGATTCCTCCTTACAAACATTCCCCGTGATGCAACCTCGTTGCTATTGCGCTTCCAATTTGAACACCCCCCCCCCCCACACACACAATCCCTCGACCTTAAGACGCTTGCATGATCGCGTGGACGTCGCAGTTTCTCTGTTCCATTTTGGCAACGCCCATTTCCGGTGTGTGTATTGTATATATATATATATATATATATATATATATATATATATATATATATATATATATATATATATATATATGTGTGTGTGTGTGTGTGTGTGTGTGTAAAAAAGGAAGTGTATTGTGGTGTGTAAGAAAGGAAGTGGTTTTGTCGACGTATAATTGGAATCCACGACGAAAAAAGGAATTGTACTTCTCTTCGGTCTAGTTGTACTCTTTCTGCTGAACTTTAGTACTCAAACATTTATATAATTCCCAATGATATCAATTTAGCCTCGAATTTAAAGCGAAAACTAACGAGAGCATCTCCCGTCGAAATTTTGTGAAGCTAGACAGATTGTACTGTGTGGAAGATATATACCCGCACGGCATTGGGAGTCATTGGGGACGGGACTGCCTGCGTTGGAGCAGGGAGGGCACGCAATCACCCAGATGTCATCTGCGTGTGCGTAAAAGGATAGGAAATTTATAAAAAAAAGATAAACACCAACCCAACCGGAGCCAAGAGAGAGGGTAAATCACCCCCTCCCGACCTCATGCAGATATAAATTGACATAAGCTGGCTGGCGACTAGCCTACGCTATTAGTCACCAGCCAAGAAAAATAAGCGAGAAGAAACCTGTAAAGAGAGAGGCGAAAAGTGGCCAAATGTATCTTTAGAGAATATAGCCTAGATAGTCTCAATCTAGTTCGAGACTCCCGGGGGTACTGGGGTCGGGTCGATGTGCCGCTTGCCATGGTACCAGGTGTGGCAGTCTACAGGGCGCTCCCTCACTGGATATCAAATAGAAGAGATTATGAACCGAGAATTTGCTGAAATTATTCAGGCGAAATGATTCTAGAGCATAAAATATAAGAATTACGTTGCTCTATAATATTAAAAAGATTAGTTTTTAATTGTACACTCGCCTAAAATTGCTGCATTCTTGTTAATAAAATTCATACCATTTAGTTCTCAAATACAGGATTGTGTAGACAATTTAGGTCGATAAATAACATTCACAAAATCAAAATTAATTTATCTCAAAGTCTACATAGGCTTCGCATGGCGTTATATAAATCAACTGAATTACTATTGCCATAGAGACCACAGAGCGTTATATTTATCAACCGATATTCCGTTGTTATGGAGACTACATAGGCTCCGCATAGCGTTATATAAATCAAGCGAATTTCCGTTGCTATGAAGATTACCTAGGCTCCGCATAGTTTACAAATCAAGCGTATTTCCGTTGCAGTGGAAACTAAATAGGCTCCGCATAGCGTTATATAAATCAAGCGTATTTCCGTTGCCGTGGAAACTAGATAGGCTCCGCATAGCGTTATATAAATCAAGCTAATTTCCGTTGTCATAGAGACCACTTAGCTTTATATTAATCAACCGAATTTCCGTTTCGATGGAGACTACATGGCGCTATATAACTCAAACAAAGTTCCGTTACCATAGATACCACATAGCCTACGCAGGCGTTATATAAATCGATCGAATTTCCGTCACCAAGGTTACACACTCCATTACAAGCATACACGCGGTTATACACTCGACACACACATTTATACAATCCTGTACATCATCCTACTTACCCCTTCCAAGGGGGATTAGTGATGAGCGCAGTAAGTGAAATGTGTGGAAGATCTATAACAACAGATCCACCTACCGGTGTTGGCGCCGGGAGGGTACGCAATTCTCTAAATGTCAGCATCAGCATGTTTTTCCTGTTATGCCTGGCACCTCCTTTCGTGGGATAATAAGATGGGTATGATGCTTAGTGGAGAGCAAGAGACAAAGTTGTAACCAGCGAGGGCATCCCCACTAGGAGGTTTGAGAGGGGTCGGAAAGAAAGTGGTAATTTAGGGTACGTAAAAATGTGAGGAAAAATATACCCAGAGTAGTTTATCGAGGAGACAACTTGAGCGCTCTCGAGAAGATGGACAATATTGACCGGAGAGGGGTGGGGGTAAAAGCTATGCGCTCCAAGTATCCTGGGATAAAAGAAGAGTTACGGGCCCTCTCTGCCCCAAGTAGTCTCCTCTTTAGACTATTCTAGGTATATTTCTTGCACTTACCCTAAATTACCCAGAGTAGTTTATCGAGGAGACTACTTGAGCGCTCTCAAGAAGATGGACAATATTGACCGGAGAGGGGTGGGGGTAAAAGCTATGCGCTCCAAGTATCCTGGGATAAAAGAAGAGTTACGGGCCCTCTCTGCCCCAAGTAGTCTCCTCTTTAGACTATTTTAGGTATATTTCTTGCACTTACCCTAAATTACCAGATTGACAAACGTTAAAACTTTCTAGTGAAGGGTCTCGATCGTATCCACGTGACAGGGATCGAGTCTTAAATCCGAGGTGTCCGTGACGTGTACACTGAAAAGGGGATCGCCCGCCATGCGAGCCCCTTCCCGCGCCCCACGAGGCTCGTAGGCCTATTGGGACGCCACGGAAGCCGATATTTGCTTGAAACACCGCTGCCACCCCCCACAACCACTACTCCTCTTTGCCCTCACACTCCTATTTGCACACACGGAAACTATGAATGTGTGGTGTCCAATTTCAAATTTTCGCACGTGTGTTAGTTTTCGTTCCCACATACCTATTGGCAAAGATACACACATAAACGGGCGCACATGTGGAGAAAGGCTCATATAAATCGCGTACATATACACATATACCCACTCATGCTGGCACGCACACATACATACACACTGATTTACCCGATGAGTTGGACATTAAAGGGTGTCACGTATTCGAGCTGTGCTGTGGTGGGGCAGCAGTTACCCCCAGGGTCTCCGAGGACATCTCACAAACCGCTTCCGCCAGTGGAGTCAGGATGGTGAGGAGGGGGAGGGGTGGGGGCTATTAACGATAGTTTGTACAAGTCAAGACTGGGCCCTATTGATAGCGAAACGGTACAGGGGCCTATTAATAGCGCAATTGAGTACATGGGCCTATTGATATCAAAATTTACTACAGGGGCCTATCGATAGCGAAATTCATTCCAGGGGCGTATTCATATAGGAATTCACTACATAGCTTATTAATAGGGAAATTCAGTACAATGGCCTATTGATAGCAAAACTCGGTAAGGGGCCTTTAAACATAACATAACATAACATAATTACACGGATGATAAAAGCCACAAGGGCCTATCAAAGGTCATCCGCCTCCGTCAAAACCCACCCACAAAAAGCACCATCACCAGGGGAAGACAAAATCAAAGTCCCCCACAATATAATATAACATATGACAAAAGCCACAAGGGCTCATCATAGGTCATCCGAGTCAAACGGTCTCTTTTTTAAGGCACCCAAACTCCCAGGAAAACTACATCCAGAGGATTGCATCCAGAAACAAGGGTATCACCAATCAAGGCTTGTCAAGAACTAAATCATGCAGCTATAGATATATACAAACAATATTAATATATACAAAACTTAGGAACCATCACAACCTTCCCTTCCCATAAACTCATCCAACCTACTCTTAAATACATTTAGATTTGGACTACCTAATACCCTCTACGGCAATTTGTTCCAGAAGTCTACCACTCTATTGGTGAAAAAATATTTTCTTAAATCCAACATTGAATGCAAGGGCCTATTTATAGTGAAATTGAATATAGTCTATTTATAGCGAAATTGAGTATAGGAGCCTATTTATAGCGAAATTGAGTAAGGGGCTATTTATAGCGAAATTGAGTACAGTGTCTTATTAATAGCGAAATTGATTATAGAGGGCTATTGCTAGCGAAATTCACTAGAGGGGCATTTAATACCAATACTGAGTACATGTGGCTATTAATAGCGAAACTCAATACAGGTCCCTATTGATATCGAACTTCAGTACAGGGGCCTATTGGAAGCGAAATTCAGTGAAAGGGCCTATTTATAGCGAAATTCGGTATAGTGTCTATTTATATCGAAATTCAGGTCAGGGATCTATTGGTGGTGATATTTAGGTAGGTTAGCTATAGCGATAGTTAGGAAAGTGGCCTACTTGTAACAATATTCAAGACAGGGACCTTATGCTAGTTAATCCCACTCTGCCTGTTTGCAGTCGTGGGCGATGTCTTCCGAAGGGATAATGAAATTTACATAAAGATCAGAATAACAATTGTCGGCAGTGTGTTTTGCCATAAACCATCGATCAACGGAACCTTCGTGGCCTCAAGCGGTTCCGCGTCAAGAGACTAACAACATAAAAACACTTCCCGGCTGGTTCTAGGATAGAAGAGTGATGATGCGTTATGTGCACGAAGGAGGGGATGGTGGAAGAGCAGCGGTCTTGTGATTGGCTCTGTGTATGCGCGTGCGCGATGTACGTGGCTGGAGCTCTCAAATTATTTTTTGTGTCCCCTCTCGCCGTGACTCGAACCCGCTACCCAATCGTGGAAATTCACCGCCTTATCCACTAGGCTAGCGAGAGCTCTACGGAGAGTGTATTGATAACGATAGTCAGGAGAGACGGGCCTACGTAACGATAGTCCGGAGAAGAGGCCTCAGATGATATTCGGCAGAGGGGACTTCTTATAACGATAGTCAGGAGAGGAGGGGTTATAATAATGATCGTTCGGAGACGGCCTCTGGTGACGATAGTAGAGAGAGGGGGCCTATGATAACGAGAATCAAGAAGGGCTTTTCTATGATAACAATAGGTGAGGGGCTTATGTTACCGATAATCACCAAAGGGGGCCTATGTTACTGATAGTAATGAGAATGGGGGGGGGGCTATATTACCTATAGTTAACACCCGCCATCTAATCCCCATCTGCTGTCCTTCCTTTTCTCTTACGCACCAGTTGGTAAGCCCTTCACCCCCCTTCAGCAACTAAAATTGCTCGGGTCTTTTGACATCACCTTTTCCCGCCCCATTGCCACCCCATACAAACGGCGGCATCGCCACTAACCGGGAATGTCGAGTGACCATAAATCTTGGCGCTCGATAGAATTAGGGTCCAAAGTTTGGCCCTAATGGTCGTCACTTGCCATGTGATCCACATATGATGGGGCTAAATAATTTCTGACGACACTGGATTTTTTTTCTAGATGGTAAAATAATAATAATTAAATAACTGCCTGAATGTATCCTTAGGGATTTAGTCGTGGATTGTAAACGGATCATTTACAATCCTTGTTACACCTGGATATTTTTCTCTATTTTTTTTTATTTTATTTTTTTTACTTTTGTTCTTTTTCATAAGTAAACGTCTGCCCCTTGGATTATTCAAGTTGTCCTTTTTTTTCTCGTTTATGGACGAATTAACAGTTTTGCCTCTTATTTCGGTCTATGTTCGTATTTTTAGTTTCTTCCCATATATACACTTATCATTATCTCAATGACGTATCGGTAGAGCCGCCCAGGAGACATAGTGGCGGTCCTAGGGACCTGCCGCCTAATTGGAAGTCTCAAACATCGCCAACCTCTTATTGAGTCCGCTGCTCTTAGTAATTCGACGCAAGTCCTGTGTAATGAATTCTGGACAAGGGCAACCTGCCCGTGAAGGTTTCTTTCGTAGACGACACCATCGCCCTTTTCCGCTCTTAAGGTTCATCTGATAAATTCCTAGAGTACATAAACCAGTTACATCCAAATATTAAATTAACTCAAGAAAAGGAAGACAACGACTCCATTCCTTTCTTAGACCTACCAATAACACGCACAACCGACGGTTTCTCGACTTCCATTCACCGAAAAACTACACATACGGGCTGTGGATTCGATTTTAGTTATGATGCCACCAAAATCAAATTAAACTCTTATCATTTTTTTCCCATTGTGGTAGCCCATCTGGCTTACAATTTCGCCTCATGATACCTCAATTTCCACAACGAGGTCACTTTCCTCACTAAGTATTTCCAACGAAACGGATATCCTTCAAACTTATACGACCGAACTCTTCGAAATTTTATCAATAAAATATTTAACACGAAAGATCCCTCGTACAACGTCCCTAAAGAGAAGGTTTTTGTACCTCCCATATATAGGACCCCCTCAATTCACTTCTATGGGCCAAACTCTCACCCTTTCTTAAAAATTAATTTCCTGCAACACATTTTATACCAATTTTTCACAACACACGCAAAGTATAACAGTTTTTCAACATTAAAGACAAAATACCAACGCTGCTTCGATCCTCCATCATATATGAATTCACAAGCTCATTTCCACTTTTACTACAACTATAATCACCCACGAATTAAACACGCCGAATCCACTTCCCCCCCAAAACAACCCATATTTTTCAAATATTTCTATTATCTCACATTTTTACAACGGACACCCAAAACTAATTAATCTCAGTTTTATTTTAAAAACAAAAACATTTCCCAAATTAGAAAAATGCAGGGCTTTTAGCCCTCCATATATATATATATATATATATATATGTGTGTTAAAAGGCTATTTTTGGCAAACACAGTCTTCATCAAAGCCCTCGGAAGGAGCTCTTCTCACATATACGAGAAGGTAACAATTAAAATAAGCGTTCTCTCAGATAGTCAAAAAACTATTTTTCGATTGGCCTTTTCAAATGTCACCACTGCTTATCGAAGAGAATGGAAAATTTGTTATGCGGGCAAAAAACTTCAGTTACACATATACAAAACACTCGTGCGACCTCTTCTCGCCTACGCCCCACTGGCCTTCGTAGCCGCGAGTGACATGTGGCAGCAGAAGGCTCAGCGCATTCAGAACTCTGCTCTGAAGCGCGCTTGTCGCTCTCCCTTGTACACGAGAATGTCCACACTACACAACAACAACAAATTAGCACCCCTCAACACATAAGCTCACACCAGACTCACAAAACAAATCGGGAAGCTCGCCAGATACCCCTTATACACCACACTACATGTAAGACGGTATGCGATGGCACCGCGATACCCCGCGGCCCATGGCCACCCGCAACCCATATCATTCTTCGCATAAGCTAAAACCATCATGAATAACGCGTTTCCAACTAAGCAGACACGCTCTCCTCCCTGACCACCCTTCAACCCTCGTCCAGTCACGAACACCTCGAGACCCTCCCACCCACACCACGCATCGGTGTCTAGCCACCGACCTATCAACTCTTCCTATCCCCCTTCAAGTTATTTCCGCGCCCTTTTCTTCTACGACTGCCTGTTCGCCTGTGTTACACCGTGATCCTTCTCTGTCCGTTCTATACACATCATCATCATCGTTTTCTTTCATTCGAGTGACTTATCAGATTTCTTGGGCATAAGTCAGCAACCGGTAAAGGCGGAAAAGTTTTGGTTAGGTGTTGTCAAAACGTCTCCATAATCGCTTCCTCTCGACGACCTGGAAGCTACTAAAAAAGAGAAGAAGAAATAGAAGCCACAAGAGAGAATACCCTATTACTACTACACCATTTCATCCCCCTTTCACCATCATTTTCATCATCTTTTTTTCAGGCTACGCTTTTAAGAAGATGACCGGGTAAAACCATCACCCCTTCTTCCCGCTTCACAGTGGCCCCACGGAGGGAAATCGCCGTACACAGCCTCACCCAACTATGTCGCTCACTAGAGAAGACATAATTGGGGGCATTGGAGGAAGCTGGTTTGAGGATTAGCCTACAGTGAATGACAATGTCTTGAAGCTCGACTGGACAAGGGACGGACTTCAACCTCCGTTGCTAATCACTGCAGAGGCCCATCCCAGGACCACAGAGGGACACTTAACCGCCTCTGTGTATGGTGGGAGCAGTCGCGATTCAAACACCCCGGGGAGCGGCGTTGTCAATAAGTCCTTCATTAGTCATCCCCCGGGAGGATCCCACCCGGTCTCACACATACTCAATCATCCATCATCTCATCATAATGCGTCATTACCACACTCATCCCAACATTCACCAATGCGAATACCTCCGGGGTCTAAGGCTGCTCTAAAAGCGTCTGGGGGGGAACCACCCTAAGAAAATAATAATTTCAATACACACATAATACTCATCGAATTACACGACCATAACGTAAGTCTGCTTATCCTACGTGCTTGCCTGACAATGACCACGGGGGAGGGGAGGGATCACCCTCAACAACATGGCAATGGATCTGGCCACACGAATACCCCTCAGTGTAATCAACGGCCAGGCCAAACCAGAAATAGGTAAAGTTTTTGAGACCATCTTCGAAAAACTTGTCGATCTGCGAAACGAAAAAGGACATCGAGACAATCAATAAGGAAGATGGCCTTCGCGCTCTCCATGTGATAGACCTCCAGCCCGCAGTACCACCCCAAATACAGGCTCACCGCAGCGTGATTTGCCGTCAACTCGACGCATTCTTTATGCGCACGTAAGAAATCTTACGAATCCGGGCACGTTCTCAAGTGAGCTCAACCTGATGCTAAAGAAAGACAATCTGAGTGAGATATGGTTCCCAGAGAACCTCCCTCAGGAGATGTCCTACAATTACAATTCTCCCCAAAGGTGAATGAAGAGGTAATTGCAGCAGCGTCTACCTACCCAGCTGAAACAACGGACTCACAACACAAGGACCAAGAAAAGCGAGGAAAGCTGCCACAAACGTACCACAAAGAAGGGAACATCAAACGACTGTCCGACGCAGACTCGGACAGTGACAGTACCCTGAGCGAACCCACAAGAGAGGACAACATTAAAAGGAAAAAAAGCAAGAAAAATAAACACAAGTACGACGGTAGGGAACTTGGTTTGAAGGTCTACGTTTCTGACAAGAACCCCTGTCCTGAAGAAATATCCTTCACGGACATCACAAAAGGCATCAAAAACCAAAAACTAAAATGGACAATTACAGAATCAGAAGATGAAACTGAAGTTGCGGCAGCACTCTACTCAGGTAAAGTGTTACTTAACGACTCCTTCCTTTTTACGATCCCGGCCATGGAATATAAGAAGATGAAGAACGGAAAGGTACGCAAGCACAAAGAATAAGTAGCACACTCTAGAAGAAGACACAAAACATGGGTAACATAAACAATACCTTGAAAATTTTAACGCTAAACCCAAATGGATGGTTGGCAATAGCGAATGAATATGACAACATATTCAGAAGAGCGGACCCCGACATTATCCTAATATCTGAACACGGTGTCAACACTAATAATATACGGATGAAAATCCCGAATTACCACCACGTCCTGGCAAAGAACTCCACACAAGATAGATTCGACGGTGCTGCAATCACCATAAGAAGGAACATCACCTTCAAAAGGCTCCCAGAACTTGATTAGTCCTTCGTAGCGGTCGAAATCCCTACACTTGTTGGGGGACTCACGATTGCAGCAGCACACCAGCCTCCTCGCCGTCGATTTTTACCCATCAACAATCTTCTAACCCTAACTGCCCACCGCAGGAATGTATTCATAGGGGGCGACCTCAATGCTAGTCTGGGGGCCTCGGGCTACACCAGAACAAACGAAAGGGGCAGAAATATGCAGCTTATCAGTGACCGGGATAGGCTCTAGAGAGCCGGGCCCGAATTTCCGACCTACATCACTGAAAGATCAGCGACAGCCCTGGACAAAATATTAACAAGTACCAATTTTCCTTTCAATCTGGTCAGTATGCCTGGCCTCACTGTTCCAAGCGACCATATCTCCATCATGACCACCATCTCTCTCACAAAAGCAAACTGGGAGTTGTACAAGCGAATCCTCAACAACTTTGAACCAGCCGACCTAAGCGAAGCTATCCTGGAAGAGATTGACGAGGAAATAAACCGCATAACACTCCTGATCATGGAAGCGGACGAAAAGTGCATTCCATACATCACGCACAAAAGCCCGCAACCCACTTGGACCGAGGAGATGCGAGATATTGCCTCAGAACATAGAGAGATCTATGAGGAAGTCAGGTAATTTGTCCCAGACAGAGATAACACCAGAAGACTCCGACAACTCAGAGGGGAACTCAAAGACCAGATCAACGTACAACAACGGGCCATATGGGACGGAATTATCGAGAGGCTCGACACAGAGCAGAACGCCCATAAATTCTGGAAGGAGATAAAAAACATCCCAGCGGACAATAGGGAGAAAGTGACCAGAAATAGGCAATTCCCCAGCTCGAGACAATGCTCAGAGGAATAGTTGGCACCGTTGTTCACATAAAAGACCACACTGAACAAACAAATACACACTATATATTAACAAATACACTCACAAACATGAATGAATGTGTTGAATGAAAGCTATATAAATGTATATATTTCATTATAACTAGTAATTAATAAAAAATAAATAAATAAAACAAAATATAGTATAGAAGAATTAGATTACTTGATTAACTACATATAGTATTACTTTTCAAAATTTCTATCTCTCTTAAAATAATATATTATTAAGGAGATAATTATATATATACACACACATATATATATATATATATATATATATATATATATATATATATATATATATATATATATATATATTAGAATGTGTAAATAAATTAAATAAATAAATATAATAATTTTAATAATTTAAACAAAAAATATATTTCAAAACTTAGGAAAAAAAAAAATTGAAAAATAAGTATAAAAGAGAAGCTTGAATGCGTTAAAACACAAAATAAGGTTCACACAAAAATAGAAGTTACAGGATTGAAGGTCATGGACAAAGGAAAAAGAAATCTAAATAAATGAAAAGCGTAGCCCTCACTACCAGGGCAAACCCTACCTACTCTCTTCACTCACAATCTATCATCTCATCTTCCACACCAATTTTCTTCTTAACTATTATTCATCAAATCAAATCAAATTCTTTCATTCAGGACTGCGTAGAATTCTTGGTATATTCACTCCGACTACTACCTCAAAATTCGGCAAAAGAAGGAAAGTTTAGGGTAAATCCCAAAGACACCTCCGAAAATTGGTTTCTACCTAGGAACCACTATTACGAAAGAGATATATACTCATTTCACCATCATAATAATTTCATCTTTCTTTTTAGCGGCCTCACTTGAGCAGGTGACTGCTTAAGTCCCCCTTCCCCCCCTGCGTGAACTGCCGTCGGATGTGAGAGGGGATTGCCACTCATGTTTTGTCCCAACTATGCCGGGCAATAACACGACCATAATTGGGAGCATTGGAGGAAGCTGGTTTGAGGAGTAGCCAACAGTCGATAACAATGTCAGAAATAATTCCGGACAAGGGATGGACTGCTACCTCCGCTGCTCATCACAGCGGGGGCCCCTTCCAGGACCATAGAGGGACATACAACTGTCTCTATGGTATGTTGGAATGCGGTCGCGATTAAAACACCCTGGGGGGGAGGGGGCGTTTTCAATAAGTCCTCCATACAATCACACCCCCGAGAGGATCCCACCCGGATTCATATCATCCATTATCATCATTCACCCCAAAGGCAAATTTCCTTTTCCTCCAGGCGGCGGTTTATATCCTTAATACAACCAACCACTCCCCAGATCCAAGCACACAGAAGTATGGTGTGCAGAAGGCTGGACTCCTGGATTGGCCTGTACAATAAAGAGGAGATAAAGGAGAAAATTGAGAGGAACCAGGAATGGGCGAGGGTGATTGAGATAATTAAATTTATAAATAAGAGAGACAACACAGAGTACCACCATGTGTTTAAAGTTATCTTCTCAGACACGCAGATGGCGACAAAGGCGAAGGAGAGAGGGCTACTTCTCTTCAACGCAAAAATAAGTGCTGAGCAAATCGAGCGGGAGGAATTCGCCCCGGTGTAGATTTGCTTCAAATGCTACATACTAGAACATCACACCACGAAAGACTGCAAGGAGCAGGATTCGACCTGTTCTAGATGTAGCCAAAAAGGCCACGGCTGGCGTGAATGCCCAGCAGCAGAAGGGAAGTGCCCAAACTGTGGACAAAGACATGGGGCAATGACGATGTCCTGCTCCAGAAAGGAGGAGATCCTGAAAAGAAAGACAGAAGGAATTAGGAGGGCGAACACTTCCTACGCCCAAGCGGCAAAAGCCGCCCCCTCAGGAAATGTAGAGAATATCACCGCACAGAAAACATATTTAAAGATAAGCAAGGAGAATAAAAACTCGACAAAAATCCTCACTTGCATACTATAAGCCCACGTCCGGAATCTGACGAACCCAGGCTGCTTCGCTAAAGAGCTAAATATCATGCTCAAGAACAATGGCTTAACAGAAATGTGGTTCCCGAAAAACCCACCATCCGGGGAATTCTTCCAGATGCAATACCAGCCAGAGGAAGAGGCACCAGCGACCGCTTTCCCAAGAAACGAAGAAGTGGCGGAAAGGAACACTATCCTTGAATCCACCCCAGCTCCTCAAAGATCTCCAAACAGGGACCCCAGTTTGAGGCCAGAAAGAAAAGGGAAGCGAGCGAAAAAAGAACAGCCAGAAGGACCAAGCAGGCTGAGGGCAACATCTCAAGCTCTGCCTCTTCCTCTGAAAGTGAACAAGAGTGCTCCCAGCCTCCTAAGATCCATGAGAGAGCGAGGAGTAAAAACAAAAGGAAGAGTTCTTGTCAGAACAAAAAATATGATGTGATTACATCAAAATCAAGTTCTACAGGAAAGCTGAAACCTCGTTCCCAGAGGACCCCAAGATAGGGGAAATCATCGAAAGAGTCAAAGTTAGCATGCTGAAATGGACATATGATTCGCCAGACCAGGAAGCGCTAATTGACGCAGCGCTCATGGCAGCCGAAATTAACCTCTACTGGGACTCCTGCCTCGCCGAAAGCGAAGCAGATTTTTTCAAAATTAGGAACGGAAAGAAGACACGCAACAAAAAGAATTGGAAGAAGACACACACACACACACACACAAACATAGAAAACACGAACAACACATTAAGAATACTCACAACGTCAATGGGTGGGAAGGGAAACACATTCCTTACGGAAACATATTCCGTAAAGTGGATCCCGACCTAATCCTCATCACTGAACACCGCGTTAACACAAATACAAACAGAATAAAGATACCAAATTACACAGTTATGAACAAGATCGTTTCGTCGGCGCAGCCATCGCGATTCGAAACAACATTTCATACAGAACACTTCCAAACCTAGTGAGTCATTTGTGGCTGCTGAAATACCAACCCTGGAGTGAAACCTGACCGTGGCGGCTGCCTATCAGCCTCCACGACGCAAATACCTGCCGACCCCTAACTTTTACACCCTCTTCGGGCGTGGGAGACCTACATTGCTTGGTGGTGATCTAAATGTCAGATGCAGTGCATCAGGCTACGGAAGCACCGACCAAAGGGGAAGAAACCTGGAGCTGCTACTCGTAAAAGACAGACTCCAGAGGGTCGGGCCAGATTTGCTGACATTCTTAACACAACGTTCGGCAACTAAACCGGACATTGTGTTAACGAAAAAACTTCCCCTTCAACATCATAAATGAGCCCGTACCACTGGTACAGAGTGATCATATCCTGATTCTCACCACGATCTCGCTTGCTCCACTACTCAAGCCCGTTCCATTTAGGAAAAGTTACGCTAAAGCTAACTGGGAGCTATATAGAGAGATACTCAGTACATACCATCCAGCTGACCTGGGAGACGCTAATCTCGAAGAGATTGATGAGGAGATAAATAAGATCACCAATCTCCTTATAAAAGCTGACGAGAGATGCGTCCCAATAATCTCATATAAATTGCTCCCACAACCTAGGTGGGCGAACAAGATGAGAGAAATCGCCCGGGAACATAGAGGAATCATGAAGAGATCGGCTGGACAGGAACCAATCGGGAAAGGTCTGCCAGAATGAGACAACTAGGAGAGGAACTAAAACAACACAATAATTGAAAAACAAAGAAAAATCTAGAATGACATCATTTGTAGGCTGGACAGGGAGAACAATCCTGTAAGGTTTTGGAACAACATCCGAAGAATTAGGGGATTGCCTTCCAGACCCAGGACCCAAATCAAGGATGGAGACGACATCATTGAGGACCAAGTCTCTCGAGAGGAAATTTAGAACTCACTGGCAAGAGATTTTCGCTATATCCCCTGAGGAGAACGACGACTTCGACCAGGACTTCGAAGATCAATTGCTCGATGATCTCGGCACAGTGATACATAGAACCCACCTACACCCACAAGTATCCCAGGAAAGACTGATGGTTGACCACGGATGCCCGATAAATGTCGAAGACACCTTAAACACCATAAAGTCCTTCAAGCAGAAGACACCAGGCTGGTCTGGGATTACGAAGAATAACATCGTAAATGCCCCAAGGCAAATTATTCAAAGTTTAGCGAACACATTGAATGCTGCCCTAAATACAGGCTACTTCCCTGACGGGTACAAGATGGCCAAAATTATCTTTACCCCGAAGGGAAACAAGCCCCCAGACCAGGTGGGTAACTATCGCCCGATCTCTTCTTGAGATACAGGAAAAAATCTTCGAGGAAGATTATAGCAGACAGGCTACAAGCTCAACTGAGCGAGTTAGGAGCGCATAACCCCCAACCACATGGGTTCTGCGGGAAAAGGGGAACAGATACCGCCCTGGCGTTCCTAACAGAGAAAGTAGCATATTACCAAGCGAACGGGCTCTATGTAGACATTGTGTTGAGAGACGTGCAAAAGGCCTTCGATAAAGTCTGGCTGGAAGGACCTCAATTTCAAGATCCCGAACCTCCACATAGACCCAATCCTGGAAAGGATCCTCTGTGACTTCGTTATGAATAGAAAGTCCTGTATCATGATTGAGGGCTAGAGAGGTCCTGAGTTCGAACTCAATGCGGGCGTTCCCCAGGGAAGCTGTCTGAGTCCTCTGCTTTACCTGGTTTTCACGATCGACCTCCCAACTCCTGTGCATAGGGACACGATGTATCTGCAATTCGCAGATGACATCACGCAAATTGTCCCATGCTCGGAGAGGAAAGCGAGGGCACGGACAGCTTGCACAATCTTGGAAATAAACAACATCAACCAGTACGAGAGACGATGGAAGATCAGAACCAACAAGGACAAATTCAAGATCGTCCCGTTGAGCCGCGAATTGACAGGGCCCATTATCATAGATGGGAGGAGATACGGCTACTCCGCCGAAGGCACCGTCCTGAGCCTAAATATCACCGACCATGGATACTTGAAACATCACACGGAGAGGCGGAACCTGATGTATGTCCGGGGTAAGCTCATCTACCCCGCAATGGTTACTCAAGCGGCCAGCAAATCCTCGATGAAAAGACTTCAATGTGTCCAGAACACTGCATCTCTGCTTATTAACAAAGTCAGAACGCGTGATCGCCTTAGGCAAAGAGATTTACACAGAAGGAAACGTTTGGAGCCCATCAATGTCACGACCCCAAAAATTGGAAAAAAAGGTCTGGTCCACACTAACGAATGGTAGGGTATCATTCCGGAGCCACGGGGAACAGGCGTCTACGGGCAAAAGTCTCACGCCAACGTCAGTTCCTGAGCACAAAACTATGCACACAAGACATTACACCAATATATACATAGACGAGACACAATACAACATGTAAGAACATTTGATCAATATATACATAAACGAAACAGCAAACAATACAATTAATAAAACATATAAGAATCACCAGGTAAATTGTTGGCAAACAAGGCTTGAAAGCTGAACATTTATACCAAAAATAAGTACACCAAATCATTTGAAAACAAACAATAAAAATAACACTAAAGCTCATGAAAATACAGAAACATAGTACAAAATTTCAAACAAATAACAAAAGTCTAGAAGTTTAAATAAGTGTACGCAGAAAAACTCCGACACAAGGCTGCGCGCCTTCTCGTATACCCAAACGCACCTCTCGCCTGCCTCGAATTCTCCGTCGCCCCTTTTTCGCACCGCTGTAAAATCCGAGATGGCTCGAAGCCGTGAATGACATATCGTCAGCCCAAAGATGAAAAAGGGTCTTTCGCGCGACGATACGGATTTTACGAGAATTCGATTCTCTCTCTCGATTTTGCTCGTGGGAGAAATAAAAGGAAGACTTCTCCCTGGAATCAGGCAGAAGCCCTTGGACCTACGTCGAGTTTGTGTGAAACTCGATCCACATAAGAAACTGTTCGGCCGCTGCAAGGAAGGAACTTCTCGGGGAATTGGTTGTTGCCGTCACGGTACTTGTAGGTGCCAAACTTCTCGCAGTCCCTCCCCCCTCATCTTCAGAGTCTGAGGTTACACAGGACCTCCCTCTGCGGATTACCCTAGACGTAGCTAGGTAATCGGTTTTGGCTACCCACTCCAGGAGCCGAATAATCGGACAGGTACTTCGAGGAAGAAGTCCGATTGAGTCACCGCTTGGCTTAACCTCGTGATCCGGCAATGGATTAGTATATCACCGGTCTAGGATTACCCTCTCATTCGGTAACCTCGGACGGCCGGACTAGGTGCGATCATCGTTACCAGAAGAAGATCTTCACCGCCCCCTCCTCTTCAAAAATACTTACGAACTCAAAGGTATCGTTAATTGAATTAATTCCTCCCCTAACTTCACCAGTTTATTTGTGAACTAGAATTCTCATCCTGACCCCATACCCTCGAATATTAGAAGTGCTTACTTAATTCAGTGTCTAACTCAATAATAATACTCCCTTCGTTCTGTCTGGTGTCATTAAGACGCAAACATCCCAGTGAGTAATCTGCAAGTAATCCCCATGACATTTTTGTAAACTTATTTATTCAGTGCAAGATTAATCCTATTTATACTTATAACGCTGTGCTTATTTCAAATTCATGTACATTAAAGATTATTTTTGTAGATGTGTTAAACACACATATTTGGACGATCCCTTGGCAATTATTAAGCAATCCACTTGGCTTAAAACTCATTATTCCACCGACCCGCCCATGGTTGGCTTATACTGAGTGGAGAACACACTCAAGGGATCATCATCTTAGTTTTGATCAAAAGGGTACGCACCGGGGTTATTCTTATTCGCCAGAAGTGGCTAAGGTAGGTGTATTGGATACGCTTCACCTCCGCTTCACCTCGGCGCGGTAATAAAATATATGTCCAGGAAGTGGGACTGGGATTACCCATTCACTAAACCTCGACAAAAAGCAAAATTAAAAATAAATAAAAGTAAAGCGATGCCCTCCCTACTAGGGCAAAATACCCCTCCCTGCTTTAATTATTCACCCATTATATCTTCTACTATCCCAACTTCATCTAAAATTGAGTATATCATCTTCTTTCATTCAGTCTGATTCCTACTCCACATTTCATTGGTAAAGGAGGAAAGAATATTTCAATACTCTCCGAAGATGATCGAATAAGATCAAAATCTCAGCAATTTAATTTGGTTTTTACCAAACCCATTCATTTAAAAGAGAGATGAATATAGGACAAGTGATCTATCATCTACAAGATGGAATAAAAAGGAAAGTTAGAAGAATAGAAAGTTGCCAGAGGAAATTAACTAAGGCGAAATACACCATGGTCTTCAACAAAATTTGCATATATATATATATATATATATATATATATATATATATATATATATATATATATATATATATATATATATATATATATATATATATATATATATATATATATATATATATATATATAATAATAATAATAATAATAATTGAAAATCACGTGATATATGCAAATTTTGTTGAAGACCATAGTGTATTTCGCCTTAATTAATTTCCTTTGGCAACTTTCTCCTTTCTCTTCTTCTAACCATGGCTGCTTTTTATTAGGTTTTAAATTTTATTCTTAGTAGCGAAGCGCAAGCCCCGATAAAGACTGTAATTTTAACAACAACTCAAAATATATTGGCATGACAACTACTACACTTTCGAGACGTTTAACCATGCATCTGCAAAGCGTAGGGCCTAAAAATCATATGGAGAGTGCACATAACATTAACCTAACGAGAAATACGAGTATGTTAGTTGACAACACCGTTATTAAAAGAAAAGACGTTAATAAAGCTAGGCTGAACATCTTAGAAGCCATATTAATAAACGAAGATAAGCCGGCCATTAACAGTCAAGCGACAAGCTGGAATCGAACATTAAAATTATTTTAAAATTCCACTCCCTGGAGTAGCCCGTTTGCTCTAACGTTACGCTCAACCTAGGCGGAATAAATACCCCTTAAAAATCGTTTTCTTTCATTCTGTCAGATCCTCACTCCACTCATTACATAGGTAAAGTAGGCAAGAACATATCAAAACGCTCTGAAGATGATCGAATAAGATCGAAAGCTTAGCAATTTAGTTTGGTTTTTACCAAACACATTCGTTTCAAAGAGAAATGAATATAGGACAAGTGATCCACCATCTACAAGATGGAATAAAAAAGATAGTTAGAAGAAGAGAAAGTTGCCAAAGGAAATTAATTAAGGCGAAATACACCATAGTCTTCAACAAAATTTGCATTCAAGAAAGACTGCTACCCAATTACACTAATATATATTTATATATATATATATATATATATATATATATATATATATATATATATATATATATATATATATATATATATATATATGTATGATAAAGAATTAGGCTAAATTTAGGAAGTTCATTATTATATTATAACTTCTTAGTACCGTCGTTTCGGGTAGGAACTCATTCTTAAGGATATGACGTTATAAATCTATACAAACATAACAATTTTTTAGAGAAGTTATCAGATATTTATGGGCATGAGGATAGGTGGATGTTATCGCGATAACGATATCGGGTTATGGGTTATCCGATATTTTTTCCCGCGTTATCGATTCCTCGGTATCGGCGATACTTTTGGTTACATACTAGCGATAATCGATAATTTCAGTTTTTGGTTCCAGTTTAGCACAGGGGCACGCCGCGCGAGCCTTGAAGGCAGAAATAGGTAGGTCCGAGCTGGGAGGAGGATCCTCAAAACCTATGAGGAGATGAAGAGCCTCACCAGGTAAGAAACTAACAAACTATTCAAATATTCTTACTATTGTATTATAAAATAACGTTATATATAGTCAATAATCAATATTGTATTATAATTTTGGATTTATCGGTTATCACCTCATCGGGCGATAAATTTATCGCCAGTTATCGATTATCGGTTATTGCCGATAAGGTTATCGTTATCGATTTATCAGTTATCGTGATACATTTTTTTCATTAGTGCGCCCACCTATGGGCATGAGTATTCGTGTCCCTCAAACTTGGTGACTCGAGAATGACCTTTCTTGGTAACTACGCTGTAACTCCCAGCAGTAATCAACGGAGCGAACGGAATTTCAGCCCAGCACAAATAGCACGAGCAAAGCCGTGTCAAGCCAAAACAGTAGCATCTCTCTCTCGTAGTTTCAAACTAGTTCCCTCCCTTGATAACTGACCTAATGACGAATAAGTCACCTGGCCCGGATGCTTTCTACCTAAAGTGTTGAAAGAAGTGTGCGATCAAGTGCCACGACACCTGAGCGCAATCTTCAACATGTCAACCCGGGCCGAATGTGTTCCTAGGGAGTGGCGTGAAGAGGAGTTGACTCCCATCTTCAAGAAAGGAGACCGTAGCAAACCGTCGAACTACCGACCTATCAGTCTGACTTCGATAGTCGGTAAACTCATGGAAAGCATCATGGTGGACAAAGTGACGTCGCATTTAGAGTCAAACCTGCTACTGAGGAGTTCCCAGCACGGCTTCCGAAGGCAATGGTCATGCTTGACGAACCTTGTGGAATTCTTCCACTTCGTCTTTAGTGAGCACGATCGGGACAAGGCGGTGGATGTGGTCTACTTAGACTTTCAGAAAGCCTTTGATAAGGTACCACACCGCCGCCTTCTCCGGAAAGTGCGAGCGCTGGCCATAGACGGAAAAGTAACCGGCTGGATAGAGAACTGGCTAAGTGGCAGACGGCAACGGGTGGTGGTGAATAGACAGGCTTCTAAGTGGGTGCCCTTTACTAGCGGAGTGCCTCAAGGTTCTGTCTTGGGACCACTACTATTCATCATATACGTCAACGACATGGACGGTGACATGGTTTCCAAGATTTCTAAATTTGCCGACGATACCAAGCTTGGTATGAACATTGCAAAGGATGAAAATACTGCCCGCGTGAAGGAAGATCTTCGTAAGATTGGGGAGTGGTCTGATACGTGGCAAATGCCTTTCAACGTAAACAAATGTAAAGTGATGCATATCGGCCACCGAAATCCCCAATCACCCTATATCCTTAAGGGACCTGCTCTTGAATGCACTGGTACTGAGAAAGACTTCGGTATAACTATCACCAGTGACCTCAAGTTCTCGAAACAGTGTATTGAGGTGGAGAAGAAAGCCCAAAGGATGTTAGGGTATATAAAGATACAGTTTACATATCGGAACAAGGAGATAGTACTGTGTCTATACCACTCCCTCGTCCGACCGCACCTGTAATATCCTCATCCCCTCCGGTAGGTCCTTTAGTCAGTCACAAATTTGCAAAAGCAGAGTAACGATAGCCACCGTTGAGAAGGGCACGCTTCTTTAGAGAGAGGTTCAAGATACACCGCTGCTTTTTTGTATTGGCTTGTCGTAGAATGACCCTTGGTTTTGATCCCTCTACTCTTTGGCACCCTTTTAGTAGCGGTATGCTTTAAGGGGCGTGAGTTACTTCTATGATGAAGTAGGCTTTGTTCTAAGAGTGCTATTTTTGTGGTTTAGTTCTTAAGGAAGAGCTATTTTTAAACACATAAGGATAAGAGGAAACACCAGAATCTACCAAAATAAACATGTATTTTAAATTAAATATTACAAACCAACAGTAAACACATTTCTATCTTTGGCCTCAAAGATCTTTCAATGACAAAACATAAACAAGTAGGCTTCCAGTAACATACCAATTGCCAATTAGTATTTTTATTACGACCCTATTTGTTTAGCATAAAACATTAAATTAACGTACTCTCATCTACAAACACATATGACTTAGGTTCAAGAATAATGGTTTCTACTCTCCTTTAAAACGTGGGACGTACTAAACTTCTACTATCGCAATAGAGATATAAATGTTATTGTTAACTTACAGGTAGGTATTAGGGATTGCCGGATGTCGCTGGAGGACTTATCTCTCGCTTTGAAGTGTGGTGGTCGCTAGTTGAAATTTCGTCCGGAAGGGAATGCTTGTCGCCTGTGACGGGGGCTGCTTCTTCAACGTAATTAAAGAACGGGAGCTCGTTGGGGCTGGGTTCTTCTCCCCTCACTCTTACGGTGCTTGAGATGTGAGAATCACTCGAGTGTGAGCGGCTTTGCTATTCTTCAGTCGGACTTCTTTGCAGACTGAAAAGGCTTCTTCGGTATGGCACCGATTTAAAACTTGACTATTTAGGTTAATACGGCCCTGAAAGGGAGGATCGATTTTCTCAATCTGATCCTATCGTTTCTCACGGAAATAGTCTAGTATGGCTGAAGGATCGATCTTCACGAACTAACCCTTCTTCTGGCGTATCGACTTCTAATCTTCTTGTCTGGCTGAAAGATCGATCTTTACGAACTAATCTTTCTTCTGGCGAATCGACTACTAATAATCTTCTTGTCTGGCCGACGGATCGATCTTCACGAACTAATCCACCTCTGGCGTATCGACTTCTGATCATCCTCCTCTCTTTCTTTGCGGGGCTTATTTATAGGCGGATTGCCGCCCCATCTAAAGGGGGAAGTGACCAGGCCACAGAGGCAAAGGGGGGGGGGGCGAATGGTGAGTTAGCATCTGGGGAGAGCGAGAATTCCTGAGGTGGCACTGGGGTGCCCAAGTCAGCTCGCAAATTATAGGCTCGCAACCGCACCGCTACTTGGCGTGCCTTCTGACTCGCACCGCTTTTTTTTCCATAACCACGGGTTTATGGGTCTCGTAGGTAATTCGATCGTTAGAGCGTCGTTTAAGGACCTTAGGTGGTCGCCTTCAAACAGATGATAGCTCCAACTGCCCACAGCGGCGGGGAGATCACACATGGTAAGCATTTTCGCCGGCTACCTTTCCCACGCTTCTCCTCATGAGGGGGGGGGGGCTTGAATGTACCTATACTCCTCCAGGATGCTTAATGTAGCCATTTCTCCACATTTACCTCCATCCTTAAGAAAATTACGGGAGGGGGGGGGGTTCCAATCCGACGCTTACAATAATATACATGGGTAACTTACGGAACATTATATTATACAATAAATTCTAGTTCACTCGGGAATGCCTCGATAACATCTCACCTGACCTTACATTAATTCCTATATTACTGTGCCAACTTAGGATTTTCTTACCTACCACTATGGGGTTACTCGCCCCTACTTACTTACAATTCTACTGATTTACACTTAACTTTGCTATAATACAATAGTTGGGCTGCTCCTTAATCGTCGACAGGGTTCCGACTTAACGAGTCGGCCATACAATTGTTGGACCCTTTTATATAGTGAATGGAGTACTGGTACTCCATTAAGAGTAAACTCCATCTCAGGAGTCTTCCATTCTTACACTTATTTTTACCTAAGTATGACAACGGTTTATGGTCGCATTCCAACTTAAACTCGCGCCCTATTAGATAATATTTGAATTTACCTATGGACCATATTATGGCCAAAGCTTCGATTTCGATAGTAGCGTAGGCTTTTTCTCTACTCAACAGTTTCCTACTGACATAAGCTATGGGATAGGCTGTTTCGTCATCTTCGTATTGAAGCAATACTCCGCCTAACCCGTCCCGACTAGCGTCCGTGCGAAGGCCGAAGATCTTGTTGGGATTTGGTAAGCGAAGAATGGCGCAGTTACGAGTTTTCCTTTTAGAACCTCCAACTGAGTTATTGCATGGGGGTTCCACGTGACAGGGTCTGACGCTCTCTTTTTTAACAAATCATTAAGTGGGGCCGCAATGGAAGCGAAGTGTGGTACAAAACGCCTATAGAACGAGGCCACTCCCATAAACGATCGGAGTTGTTTCTTTGTTTTCGGCCGGGGCATCTTGACTATGGCGTCCACTTTTTCTTGCTGGGTAGTCAAGTGTTTTTGTCCTATTTTGAATCCCAGGTAGTCAATGGATTCGTAGGCAAAATAACACTTGGTCGGTCCGGCGGTTAGACCTTGCTCCTTCAATTTCTCCAGCAATGAGCGTAAGGCGTGTAAGTGTGACTCCCATGTACGGGTAGCTACGTACACGTTTAAAGTAAAACGACACGTCACTTAGTCCAGCGATAATTCGCCTCATCATCCTATTATAATTGCTACCGGCTGTAAGTAGTCCGAAGGGTAGCCTGGTAAACTGTAACAGACCTCTCTCGGTCGCAAACGCAGTCAGTTTTTTGGACTCCTTAGCGAGAGGTATTTGATAGTACGCTTTACACAAATCCAATTCGGTGATGAATTTAGCGTCTTCAAATAAATGGAGATTTTGATCTATTAGTGGGATGGGCTCGGCG
Organism: Ceratothoa steindachneri; assembly: GCA_963969495.1. Lineage (NCBI taxonomy): Eukaryota > Metazoa > Arthropoda > Malacostraca > Isopoda > Cymothoidae > Ceratothoa > Ceratothoa steindachneri. Next base: position 40,965,707 of record OZ018320.1, read on the forward strand.
TCGAAAACGGTCACTGAATTCAATTTTCGGAAGTCCACGCACATCCGAAATGATTGATCCGGTTTCTTAACCATTACTATGGGGGAGCAATAATCGGACTCCGATGGCTCTAAAATTCCCAATTTTAGTAAATTCCGGACTTCCTTATTGAAGGCTTCTCGTAGGTGGATCGGTAAAGGATATGGTTTGCTCCGAACCACTGAATTAGTTTTTAGTTTTATTTCATGGATAAAATCCTTGGCACATCCGGGGTTTTCAGAAATGACTTCTGGGAATTCCATGAGCAAGTTCAACATTTCCGCTTTTTGTTGAATTTCTAAGTCGGGATTTATCTTTAAATCCACCCGAGGGTCTTCCGGGGTAGGTGAGAGCGAGGGAAGTTCGTATTCCTCGTCTTGTTCCACACACACGGTGTGTATGACTTGCAGGGGCGTACCCGGGTAAACGGCATCCATCGGTTCTGAGGTGAATTGGCGCCCTCTATCCGAAAGAATTTCTTTAGGCAGGCCTACTCGTGCAAAAATTGAAATTAATGCTTCCGCGCAGGACATAGTGTCAATCTTCCGTAGGGCCACGGCATCTGGGAACCGGGTGGCACAATCCACTAGGGTGAGGATGTAGGAGTGTCCTCCACTTGAAGGGGGGTGAATTGGTCCCACCAAATCAATTGCCACTCGAAAGAATGGTTCGGTTATAACGGGCACCTTTTGTAAGGGAGCGGGAGGTACCTGTCCTCTGGAGGGATCCTTCTGACACACGTCGCATGATCGGCAATAGGCCACAATTTCCCTGGCGGCCTGGGACCAATAAAAGTGTCGGAATATCTGCTGCGCCGTTTTGTTGTGCCCAAAGTGTCCGGCTAATATTCCATCATGTGCGGTATTCAAAATTCTTTGTGTGTATTCTTGAGGTACACACAGTGCTTTCTTGTTCTCCTTATCCTCCTCGCTGATAGTATGGTAGAGAAGTGAGTCTTCTACGATATACTGGATAGGCTTCTTTCCTTTCACTTGGAGAATTTCACCTTTAATAGCTTTCTCCCATAGAGGTTTAAGAGTGGGGCATTCCTTCTGAGCACTGGCGAAGGAAGTCAATTTGAACCCATTGTCTTCGAGGGTAATCCTCGGGGTCAACTTAGCAGGTTGCTCTTTCCTCTGGGCTTCTTGTGCCCGGGTGACTACTTGTTGAGCCACTTCTTGCTGGGGAATTAGGGGGTTTTGTCCGATTAGTACTGCGCAGAACTTAATCGGGGCTACTACCACGTCCGTCCAACCGGTGAAATATCTGCATTGTATATGACATCTCACGACGGGGAATCGATTGTCGCGTCCTAAAAAGTCGTGGACGATTGCGAATTTCTTATGGTTAGGGTTTACTGGGGGCAGCAACTTGTCGGATACCACTATGCACGTACCTCCGGTGTCTCTGACTAAAGTGGATACTCGGCACCCATTAACAGTGCCCTCTTCAAATTGTAGGCCGCCTGGCCAACTTTTGTTGAATAGAAAGTTTACCTGTTGCTGGGGCCCTTCGGATGTTGGCGCGGGGACGTAGGACGAATCAGCTTGTCCTGCTGGGATCGCGGCAGTCAGGTTTTGCACCTGTTGTCTCGAGGTCTCCCTCAGTCGGGAGTTCTGTGGGCACTGGAAACTCAGGTGACCTATTATCCCGCAGGTATAACAAGTGACGGGCTTCCTGGGATACGTGCCGGTATTAGGGTATGATCCTTGTGGAATCCTACCTTCTTTTTGATTTTTTTCTTCTCCAAAATTTGGTTTATAAGTTCCTTTTGCTGCTGAGAACTTAAAGGGCTTCTTCTGTAAATGCCTGGGTGGCGGCCCATTTTTCTTTGGGGAGGGAGCCTTCTCTTTCTTGTACTCTCTAGGATATAACCGATGATTTGCCGCGTGGAGGTCAGCCTCGTCCAGACACTCGTTGAAGGTAGAAGCTTTTCGGTCCTTAACGAATGCACGGATTTCCTGGGGTAGTGTACTTAGTAACTGATCTCTAAGCATGAAGTCGACGACCGCAGCGACTTCGTTCTCTACCCTCTTCTGACTCCATCCAAAACTGTAGGCTTCGACGAAGCTCAAAGCCAAAATGTTTGTATGTTTGTCCAGGTCTTATACGAGACTGCCTGAACTTCATCCTATATTCTTCCGGGTTAAGGTTTGTTGCTGAGAGAAGTTCGGCTTTGAGAGTGGAATAGTCCACAGTCGCTTCCGAGGGTAAAGATACGAATATCTCTCTCATCCTACGATTGAGTAGCGGTAACAGTCTGGCGACCCCATCTTCTTCTAGGTCCCAATTATTGACTTCAAATATTTTCTCAAAATGGGAGAGATATGAGCATAAATCTTCATCGTCCCTGTACTCCGGGAGTTTCATGCTGGCCGCTGGTGACACTCCTGTTCTGGATGACACTGACTGCACCTCTAACTCGTCTTTGCTAAGAGCTCTTTCGTGGGCCCTTATCTTCTCTCTTTCCTCAGCTTCCATTTTCGTCTTTTCTCTTCTTTCATCAGCTTCCATTTTCGCCTTTTCTCTTTTTTCATCAGCTTCCATTTTCGCCTTTTCTCTTCTTTCATCAGCTTCCATTTTCATTTTACGTTCCTCTCTTCTTTCTTCTCTTTCATTTCTCTCTTTCTCCTGAATAAACGAGTTCAGCTCGGTTCCTTCCAGTCCGAGGCTTTGACCTTGCTTCCGATAAAGGTCAAACAATGCCATCGCGCTTATGTCAGCTCAGTCATCTACCTTGTTTTTAATCAAGCCTGACCTACTCCACCACCGAAACTTACCACTTGGCCTAACAATTACCTTTAGATGGTATCCACCCCTAACTTTACCAATTTTACACTCGTCAAATATTCTATTATTCCTGGTGTTCCTTTTATGTGTTAGCTCTTCCTTAAATAGACACTGCTGGGTTGTTTCTAATATAAAACCTCTAGACCTGACACCACTTTTATTATATGTCGTAGAATGACCCTTGGTTTTGATCCCTCTACTCTTTGACACCCTTTTAGTAGCGGTATGCTTTAAGGGGCGTGAGTTACTTCTATGATGAAGTAGGCTTTGTTCTAAGAGTGCTATTTTTGTGGTTTAGTTCTTAAGGAAGAGCTATTTTTAAACACATAAGGATAAGAGGAAACACCAGAATCTACCAAAATAAACATGTATTTTAAATTAAATATTACAAACCAACAGTAAACACATTTCTATCTTTGGCCTCAAAGATCTTTCAATGACAAAACATAAACAAGTAGGCTTCCAGTAAACATACCAATTGCCAATTAGTATTTTTATCACGACCCTATTTGTTTAGCATAAAACATTAAATTAACGTACTCTCATCTACAAACACATATGACCTAGGTTCAAGAATAATGGTTTCTACTCTCCTTTAAAACGTGGGACGTACTAAACTTCTACTATCGCAATAGAGATATAAATGTTATTGTTAACTTACAGGTAGGTATTAGGGATTGCCGGATGTCGCTGGAGGACTTATCTCTCGCTTTGAAGTGTGGTGGTCGCTAGTTGAAATTTCGTCCGGAAGGGAATGCTTGTCGCCTGTGACGGGGGCTGCTTCTTCAACGTAATTAAAGAACGGGAGCTCGTTGGGGCTGGGTTCTTCTCCCCTCACTCTTACGGTGCTTGAGATGTGAGAATCACTCGAGTGTGAGCGGCTTTGCTATTCTTCAGTCGGACTTCTTTGCAGACTGAAAAGGCTTCTTCGGTATGGCACCGATTTAAAACTTGACTATTTAGGTTAATACGGCCCTGAAAGGGGCGATCGATTTTCTCAATCTGATCCTATCGTTTCTCACGGAAATAGTCTTGTATGGCTGAAGGATCGATCTTCACGAACTACCCTTCTTCTGGCGTATCGACTACTAATAATCTTCTTGTCTGGCCGACGGATCGATCTTCACGAACTAATCCACCTCTGGCGTATCGACTTCTGATAATCTTCTTCTCTTTCTTTGCGGGGGCTTATTTATAGGCGGATTGCCGCCCCATCTAAAAGGTGAAGTGACCAGGGGGGGGGGGCGAATGGTGAGTTAGCATCTGGGGAGAGCGAGAATTCCTGAGGTGGCACTGGGGTGCCCAAGTCAGCTCGCAAATTATAGGCTCGCAACCGCACCGCTACTTGGCGTGCCTTCTGACTCGCACCGCTTTTTTTTCCATAACCACGGGTTTATGGGTCTCGTAGGTAATTCGATCGTTAGAGCGTCGTTTAAGGACCTTAGGTGGTCGCCTTCAAACAGATGATAGCTCCAACTGCCCACAGCGGCGGGGAGATCACACATGGTAAGCATTTTCGCCGGCTACCTTTCCCACGCTTCTCCTCATGAGGGGGGGGGGGGGCTTGAATGTACCTATACTCCTCCAGGATGCTTAATGTAGCCATTTCTCCACATGGCTAGCACCTATTTTTTCAAACAGAAAGGTAAGGAGCGTTAGCATCTCATCTCACCATTTCAAATTAAGTTATCTCATCTTAATTATAATATTTGTAAAGTGTTTGTGAATTAACGGTAAGTTAACTTAGTTTGTTTACGGGAATAAGGTAAGTGCTTAGCTTCATTATTTTTAGTGGTGTGAGTGTGACTTTCACTCTCAAATGAATTTCGTGGCAGGAAACTTTGTTTTTCTTGCACATACTGTCAAATCAATCAAATTCCTTTCAGACTGCAAAATCCAGCCTATTTTTTCTAATTAATTCTTACTATCAAAATTCGACACTTTATTTTCAAATATTCATTTCATCTTTCATCCCTTTTTACTACCAACGAGAGAATTTGGGACTCACTTCGTCTCAAAGCATCTCTGGGGAAGGCATTTAACTTTTCCAAAACATTCAATTGGATTAGGTTGCCTACCCCCTAAAGCTTCTTATTAGCCAATAGAGACTAGCCCCCATACATTGGGTAGGTCGATACTAATAAAAACTTCATACCCAAACTCGTCTAAGCATATGTACGCTAAGGTCATCTTCCGTCACTTAATTTAATTCTTTCATGGAAGAAATATTCTTTCCAATTTTCTATTTATTAGGATGCTCAGTTAACAATATAATCATAAAACTTCTTTTATCGTGCTTTTCAAAATCTTTCAAACACAACGTATCCTAACCTCGGAAGGCAGAGAGTCTCTGACACTATTTATTGCATAACACAAAAATGACTTAAATACCTTTAGTTAACATTTAATGAAGCACTAAGATTCGTAACTACACACCACTCTTCTTCGAAGGTTGATTCAGGTGAGGTTGAGGGGAAAAAGTGAATAATGCTGTCTTCATATCTGCAGCCTTGTGTTAGTTACCACACAGAGTTGCTGAAATATTGTGCAATTTAATCTCCCCATAAAATCTGTTTAAAAAGTTTCTTTTTTTTATAGTTGCGATTATCGAAATCGCCGAGATTCGCGAAGGATGGAAGACAGATACCTTCAACAAAGTGTCTGACTATCGCGAAAAGATGGTGGAAAAAGGTAATAGACTTTCTTCTTCCTGTGGGATACAATCTAACCACAAGGGACTTGCGGATGTGGTCTATTATAATTTATGGTACTACAGCTTAAGCGACTAGAAACATCCGATGTGAGCGGTTTGCCCCATCGGGCGTGGTGAGTCGTCGGGACTCCCGATTTGGATTGACTTCACGGCGTCTTTGATGGACCCGTGGTCCTCGCTAATTAATAAAAGGCCTCACAAAGTGTGCTGAACGGTGATAAAACCTACCCTCTTTATATGATGATGTGTGCATAGAAAGAACATAGGGATCACTGTGATGACCACAGACAGATCAAGTAGTCGTAGAGGAAAAGGTTAGAAAAAAACTTAAGAGGGGATAAGAAGAGTTAACAGGTCGGTGTCTATACACCGATGCGAGGCGTTTGTTTTGTTATTTATTCGACTTGGCGTATATCGCTAGATGGACTCGTTTGTTGTATTCCTGTAGCCCATCTTATTTATTTTAATTGCTGTTTTAATCACTTCTTTTAAGCGTTAAAAATTGCCTGTGTTTCATTCAGCAAATTCCTGGTAGCTTTTGACAAATTTCCTCACTTTTGTTTCAGTATTTGAAATTATCTGGTACCATAACAAATTTTTGTTAAAAAACGTCCTACCTTGCAACTGTATCTATATTAAAAAGTTTAACTAGTTTATTGAATTTATAAATTCACTTATTGTAACCAGCACATCAGGCTATGTATTTATTTTTGCAGGCACTCCGGTGACCACTGAACCGATCATTGAGGAATCCTTGTGCTTCTCAATTATACACGGCAGCGCTGGAAGGGAAGTTCTCGATTTGATGGCGAACAGCAAAGAACAAAGGGACCTTTGGATTAGTGGGCTCAAATTCCTTCTCGAGAGTGTCCAGTCTCTCCACCAAGATAGGTTATATGATGTGTAAGGGATATTTTGCATTGTTATTCTCCTTTTTATTGTTGGCATGAATTTCTAGGCACTTATGCCTGGTAGGAAGCATACTCAACCATAAATGGGTTGGAGAGACTCATTATTACTTTTTTTAAGGTTTGTTTTTGGTCTAATTATTTTTGTTTTCATATAATTAACAGATGGCTTCGAAAGAAGTTTGAGGCAGCTGATAAAGACAAAAATGGAACCTTGAATATGGACGAAATATATAACTTAGTTACTAGTTTGAACCTAAAACTGGACAAAAAACACTCAAAAAGTTTGTTCAACGTAAGTTTTATTTATAAGGAAAAACTATAGAAGAAAAATCCCATTTCCTCAAAGGTGACCAAAAAGTTTGTTTTGGAGCTTTTGTTGTTCTATGTCAGTTGTTTTCAACCTTTTCATGATAGTGGCACCCTAACTGCTATCTAGAAGCAGCCGTGACACCCCAATATAAAATAATTTACGTATAAATACTTAATTACGTGGGAAGCTCTTCAAAATTAACCACGATGGACATTTAGCCTAATTTAATCGAAATAAGACATAAAAAGTTATAAAAAGAAATAAATTTTAACTTTAAAAGTTTAATGGGAAATTTGAGCTTGATGAGTATCGCATGATTCTTTAATATTGGGACGTAGAGTTGACTCTCATTTCTTAATTCACTGTCTCCAATCTTTCTCTTTTCGTTGTTTTTATGTTGCACGATGCAGAGAAACTAGTCATCATCATCATCATTAACTCTATAATTTAAGAAGGGGATTTCTTTGTGTATTTGAAAAATAATTTCATCTTAGTTTGGTTATAACTTGTTATTTTATCAAAGTTATTTCTAATAATTCTTGTATAATATCAAAAAACAAAATGGTGAAGTTCAGAAATAAATATAAGTATCGAAATTTTGTGAATTTTTTAAAACCCAAAGAATTACAAATGGTGAAGTTCAGAAAAATTATTTTTATATATCTTCTTCTATTCTATCTATAACTCTGTATTTTAGCAACGTGATATTTTGAAAGGGGGGAAATTTAGTCTAGAGTTCCTTTTCAAAATTATTATAATTGGCAAAGTTCAGAAAATTTATAAAAATTTAACCATGGCTGCATTTTTTTAGATTTTTAATTTTAATCTTAGTAGCGAAGCGCAAGCTCCCCCCGTAGGGGGTAGTTGCAAAGCCATTGCCTGGTTTCAAAATACTTTCAAGTGTCGTTAGTTCTCTTATAAATGTTTGAAATATATATATTTTTGGAATTTAGGCATTTAAAAAAATGATTTCTTGGTCGCTCCCGCGGCACCCCGGTTAAAAACCACTTTTCTATGTAATCCCCTTTTGCTAGACATTTTGTAACGCACCTTTCGATGATAAAATGAAGTGAATTATGTGGTCTAATTATGCAGGAGGCGAATAAGAGCAAATTGAAGAGAGACGGAGAGCAGGTCTTGGATGCCCAGGAGTTTGTCAACTTTTATCACGCGCTGCTCAAAATGCCCGAAATTGAGAAGATTTACGCTAGGTAAATAAAGGGAGTGGAGATAATGACTGCCTGATATGACCTTGTCACTAATCCCTAGTTTGGGATCATGGTTGTTACCAAAGTCTACAATCATCAATGGATAAAAATACCCACTGCAACGGCATTATTATTATTATTATCATTATACTTTCAGCATCAACTCTCTTGCTTTCTCACAAATGACGTCAACATACATCAACTCCACTACCTCTCCTATCATTTTTTATCCCTAAATTGGCTCTTCAAATTGATAAGGGGAGGGGGGGGGGTCACACAAGGACTTAGTCACATGATCAACCTACCTTTACACAGTCTTCCACCCCTTCACACACTATACACTCGATCTCGTATTTTCTTATCTCTTCTCATCCATTCTCAACATATATTCAATACCTTTTACCTATTCGTTTGCAAATACAGGGTGACTCCCACCCAAAACGGGCCTCCAACTTTTAATAGGCTTCATTTCTTAATGTTTTGTCGAATTAAGACATAAAGCCTATCGAAATTTTGCCCGTTTTTTTTTTTTGCTCACCCTGTATATCTGAACTAACTGTTTTCTGCTTCAGGTATGTGAATCCCGACTCGAAGGTTATGGGTACCAAGGAGCTGTTGGACTTCCTAAGGACAGAAAATGGATTAGCAGATTTCCAGTCGAATCAAGCGACCCAACTCATCCAGCAATTTGAAGCCAGCAATCTCAGGGAAAATGACAATTTGTCCTTTGATGGTATATATCTTTAATTTCTACACATTTTTCTCTGTATATTACTGGTATTTAGAACTTTTTAGAACACTAGTGATACTTAAAATTTTATAGAACTTGGAGGACTTTATTTTGTAACTTTCAAGAGTTTTGTAACTTGTAAATGTTTCGATTTTTATCTTTAATTTTTTCGTTGGCGTTGAATCGTATCACTGGTAATCTTAGTTTTAATATTTTGGGGATTATAATTGCCACTGCTTGGAAAATTGACTTAATTATTTACGATAATTAGATGCAGAAAGTTAGATGTGGGATATTATAGTGGATTTTTAAACTTATCTCGCGACAGTCCTTGTAAATAAAATGTGGGGTATTTCTGCCAAATAGCACTAAATTTTCAAATTATACTTTAATATTTGGGTCTTCTTATCTTTTGTAATAAAAGCTCAATTGACTTTTTACGAGCTACTATTGGGCAAACTGAACATGAACACACAAAAAACTGACCATTCAGGAACAAGAAACCGGAAAAAAGTCTATGTTTGATAGCATTCATCTTTCCATTCTCCTCATAACTGTTGCTAAGAGGCTAATACGAAACCTTCATTACCTTCAAAACTGAGTAGTAACAAAACAATACATACACACAACGGCATGAATGCTACAAAACACACAAGATTGAATGAAAGAATAAATGATTGCAAGAGATTGGTCGGCTGACACTACAACTTTACAGAAGTTGCGATTACATACTAGTAGAGCAACAAGTAAAGAATGGACTAGTAAAGGATCAATACAGGTCGTGATACGGATTCCGCGTTAATCAGTAGGTCCAAAGAAATTGGAACTATTCCATTCTATCCTTCTACCCCCAGCTAAAAGAAGAGGATCAGATGAGATCAACTTCTCTCCTACTATACTTTCCTTTTCATCATCTTTCATCTCCTTCTCATCCTATCATACTTCCTTGGCCCCCGTCGTTCCTTCTCCTTTCGGCCCACCAAATATGGTGTGACCTGATGGAGGAGGGCTGCGGCCGATTTATCTATATCTTCCACACCGCATCTAATATGCTTTCATTTAATGTTAATTTATTATCACTTTGTTTGAATGGGGTGTGAGTGGCAGGTAGTTTCAATGGCCGGTGAAGTGCGTTGACACCACTTTGTTGGAAACTGGTAGATGTTGAACATTTATTTGAATACTTCTTTGTTTTAATCCACCCCCACCCCTCCATCTAAAAGTAAAAAAAAGTGGAAGGCATTTTATTAATGTGATTTTTTAACATTTTAACCAATTCCAAATATAATTTCAGGATTCTATCATCTCCTCCTCTCTGACTTGTTCGATGTGTTCAACAATGAACATCAACAAAATATCTTCCAAGACATGACCCAACCTCTCGCTCACTATTATATATCATCGTCACATAATACGTGAGTGTGTACTAAATTTGCTTCAAGAGAGGTTAAAAACAACTAGGAAACAAGAATGAGTTGAATAAATTAACGAAAGGGTAGAATGCAGAATTACCCCCGTGACGAGGGTATTAAGATCAGAATGCCCGGATGGCACCAGTGTACATTGCTGACTGGGATTCCGGTTGCACAGAATCCCTTTGATTTATAGTTGCCTTTCAAATGAGGCCAGTTGGCTGGGAAGCCGCCGAACCGAAAATTTGACTCTTGCGAGAGCGATACCCAGTAAGGTATTGCACACCAACCACACTTTGTGGGAAGGCTCTTGTTCTTTTATATATACTGCAGAGTCAAACTAAAAATATTTTCATGTTCCATTAAAGTTTATTCTCCATAAAACTACTATAAACCACTTTAATTACACCTTTTAAGAAAATAGTGATTTTTATTTTTTTATATAAATTACATTACATACTATCATTAATAGTTATACATAAAGCTCATAAGTTTATTATTGTTTATTCAATATTCGGTGCCTGACTATTATTTGGCATTCCCATACAGTACCACAATTAATAAACCTCCAAACCTTGCTTATTATCCCTTGAGATAGGATCGTAAGAATGCCACTATTGTAATGCCAGCTGTGCATGGTAGAAAGCGACCGTATGTAGTACCAGACATGTGTGAAGTAGGTGGATACACTTTATTGGCAACTTGTTCTCGTATAATAATCTCATGAATGGATTTAATGAGTTTGTTTCTGGTTTAGAACTCGCTAACGACGCCTGACGTCACGTTTCTCTATTTTTTTCCATCTAATGGGATTTTCGCGTGCTAGCGGTGTGTTTTTGGCATGATTGTATTGTTATCGATAACCCTTTGCCCCCGGAAATCTTATATCATTTATGAGCTGAAAATGTATCGAAAAGATTCTCACATGAAAATTAATGATCAATGTTTATATCCTCCAATGGTTTCTTGCTGCACGTTTCATTGATTGTACTTATAATTCGAAAGTATATTTTTGTCTTGCTTTCCTAACCTTACCTCGTGTTTATTTCTTTTCTAATACGAAGACGATTATGCTCAAATTAATTTTTATTCATTTTTCTCATAATATTCTTCATGGAAGAAGAGTTTGGTAAAATAGATTTAAATTGCATTCTCGCATACATTCTGTAATGTTGTTGGGAGGATAATTATGGTATTAAAATTCATTTAATTTAAATGGACCCCCTTAATTTTTTTAAAAAATATTAGAAACATTGATAACTATGAAAAGAGAAATAATATAAGTTTGGGACAATAATGCATTGCAATTTCATGTTAAAAGCAATTGTTTATTCCATTTGCTTATGTATAGCTCTATATATCTCCTTTTTATTACAGGTACCTTATTGGCAATCAATTAGCTGGGGAAAGTAGTGTGGAGGGATACATTAGCGCTTTAAAGAGAGGCTGCAGAGTAGTGGAATGTAAGTAGACTCTAGAAAGTGCAGTTGATCATAAAGCCAAATCTATCAGATTATATGTAGGTATTATTTCGTAAACTGCATTAAACAAAAAATGATTTACGAATATAATGTGTTTTTTCTAGTGGATCTTTGGGATGGTGATGAGGGAGAACCAATAATCTACCATGGTCACACATTTACCAGCAAAATCACCCTTGCTGACGTTCTGAGGGATGCCATTAAGCTTTATGCTTTTACCGCATCCCCTTATCCGGTGATTCTTTCGATTGAAAACCACCTGAGTATTGAACAGCAGGTGGTGATGGTGAGATTGATTAAGGAGATATTGGGCGGTAAGTTGATGTAGGGGTACTCTATACATCCATATATTTATTTTTTTTACCAAAGGCCTCAAAGATATTGCAATTGAAAAAGATAAATTAAGGTATAAAGAACTCTGCTTTGTCTGTGGGGCAGGACAAATACCGATACCGTCCTCCGGGGCAGGTCGTAATTTAAAAAAAAGATAAAGCGAAAAACAACGAGAGAATCTCCGGCAGAAAGTTATATAGACACAGTTCCTCCTGCAGGCCTTGTGGCCGGGAGAGCACGCACTCTTCCGGAAGTCAGTGGCAACATGATTACCCTTTGCCGGGTGTATGTCGTAAAAGACTACTAAACCCGGATATGTAAGTCCTTCTGGATGGGAAACTGCGCACCTGAAAGTTTGGTTCCCATCCGGATCCTCGTTCATTTACTATCTAAATGCTTCGTTTCACTTTTCTTTTTTCCTATGCATTCCACCGTATCCCCCCCCCCCCAACATTGTCATCTGCACTATTAAGCATTTACAACTATGCTTCCTTTTTTTTTATCTCCACTGCACATTTTAAATCGTCTTCTCACATTCTGCGATTTGCTTTCTCTTACTAGTTCTGCTACACCCACTTACAATCCTTGAGCTATCCACTATCACCTTAAATTTGTTCTACATTTGCTCTATCTGCATGTTCACACTTATATCCTCGTTTATACTCTCAAGCATTCTCATACACTCTTCCACTTATCTCATTCAATAGCTGTTCGCTTTTGATTCTCCCTCTCCTTTCACCTTCCCCGCGTCTTCTCACACATCAATATATACGCCTGTATTTCTATCACAACATTTTCCATAACTTTTACCAGAGTAAATACAATATTTCCAAAATTGGTGTACGAAAACCTAAATGTATAAACTACTTGTGAGTGAAGGTTGCATAAATTGCAATGAATAAAATTAAAGTTATCAGCAGATAAGAAATTCCTATAAAAATTGAAGTATCAAAAATGATCCGAACGCTTAGGTTTCTTATAGAGAGAACCGGCATTATTTGCTTAGCAATTAAGTTCTATCTTGAGCTGATCGAAAAGCTGCGTCATCAAGGTAGTTTTTCAATTGGAGCTATTGCAGAGACAGTCCTGCGCTCCAAAGGTTTAGGCCACAATATTGTCTACCTATGACAAAACAGGTTTATGTAAGGCTGACAAATCAAAAGGTAGGGCAAGGAAGAACTCAAAACCGGAAGACCGAGCCATTCCCCATATTGTGAAAGAGCGTTTCAAGACGGCTGCAGCAGTTTGTCTTGAGATAGTGAGATTTTGGCCATCTTTGTTTCCAGGTAGTGTTCAGGTCGGCCAGAGGAAAACAATCTTCATGCCTACCCACCCGTGGTCAAGAAGACTCGTTTTGCATTCGCTACTAAGCAAGTTACATGAACGAATGACCAATGGAGCCAAGTCCACCAGTGACGAATCTAAGTTCAATTTGTTCGGATCCGGTGGCAGGAAGTTCGTTCGTCGTAGAGCAGGCGAAAGATCGTCTTTCAATTGCACCAAAAAGACTGAAGTTTGGCGAAGGAAATATCATGAGTGAGGTATGCTTTCGGGAGAAGACAGTGGGCCACTTGTGCGCTTAGGTGGTACAGTAAATGTACAACTGTACAAGGAATTCCGGGGACAGCATACTTTGCCTCATCCGCGACTCTCTGAAACCCAACCTGCAATTTTCATGTATGATAACGCCCAGTGACACGTCTAAATGGGTGAATACCTTCCTGTACAACGAGCACATCATGTTATTAACTGGCATGCACAGAGTGCGGACCTTAATCCTATTGAAAATGTTGGAAGACACTCGGAGAGAGGTCTAAAGCGAGGAATCTGAAAACAGTTCAAAAACTCTGGGGAATTCTTCAAGATGAAGGGAGTGTCAACAGTTGGTTTGTTCCTGCAGCGGTGATGTCAAAACACTATCGAGAATAAAGGCATTTGCTGATAATTTAATGGTTATATTTCAATAGACATTTGTCTTCGCTGTTATTCGGATCATCGTCGACACTTCTTTTTTTTTTAATAAATTGCTTATCTTCTGATGACTCGTTTTATTCATTCAAATTTGCATAACCTATACCCATAGGTAATTTTTACCTGTAGGTTATCATACATCAATTTTGAACACCTTGGATTTTGTCTGACAAAAGTTATGTAAGATGTGATAGAAATACAAGCGGTATTGTATTCTTACTTACTATACACCCATCAATCATACTCATAACTTCCAATACCTATTTTTGGGGAAACAAGTTTCTTTCAGCACAGATTTCTGCCACCGTCTCCATTCTTTAATGGTCTACCAAAAGCTCCAGTTATCCCAGCGCTCATCTCGTCACTCATTCGTCAATTTATATCTCCTATAACCATCAACCGATAACAATTCCTAATTTTTTACACAACTCGTTCCATATTCACTCGTCTCATCTTTACTTTTATCCTTATCAGTTTCATACGATATCTCAAAGATAGTTTCACCCTTGCAGAGCTCAGATCTCATTTCACACACCCATTCGGTTCACTGATTGACGAAGATTAGCCGGCTTGACTGGACGGGGTCCGGGGTCCGGGGAAGCCCCACCCATTACTCTAATTGTGTATCGCGCTCCTGCATAAAACCAGCGGCCCCTATCTGGATTTAGTCGCCTCTTACGATATGCGCCAGAGGAGTGTATGAGTATTCTTCCTGTTATGCATACAGGCAAAACACTTTAAATTCGAGGAGTGCATGTGAGGTCGATGCCGCCTGCGTATGAAGCTATGCGTATCTGTGGCTAATCCTAATAACGCTAATTCGTCCCACTCAGTAATAGACACTCCTTGAAGGCTATATGGAAGAATCCAGTACATATCATATTTTTCCTCAAGATCTCGGTGCTGGAAAACAATTGAATCATTATACAGTAACTCCAGCAACCCTTCTTCATCCCACGATACTCTCCGCACAAACAACAAAGATCCCTCCCCCCCCCCCAAAGAACCCTAATACTCTACTGAAACTCTTAGAAATAAGCCATAAACCAATTTTTCCATCTGGCAGAATGATAATAAAAATAAGTCTGGACAACCCATATCAGCGCCACAGCTCCTTCCCATTTCCAACCGGCGAACACAGCCAAAATCATCAACTCTGATTGCTGAGTCAACTAGGCCACGCGTACATTGTGCCCAGTGACGTGGAGAAAGTGGTCGCAACTCGCCTGGCCCTCCTTTTTTTTCGCCCTTCTTCTTATACTCCTCTATCGACAAGACCACAACTTAAACATACACCTGAAGCACCGACGCAATTTAAACCCTCACACAAATATTCAACGATTCCTGGCGCCACAACCAAATTCTACCAGACATTAACACCGAAGAAAAAAATCTCCCACTCGGTAGCAAGACTCAGATGCGTTTTCACACAAAAATCAACGCATATATTTGCACACAGTGCCACCTGAAACTAGAGATCATCCATATTGTCAGCGCAATCAAACACTTACACATTGTAGACAAATATGTAGATACGCGGAATATAAGATCTCTGACTGGCCTTAAGGACCCCAGACGAAAGGTTTGGACCTCAACTAGTTTATTTCATTAAGAGATTTTACATTTGAATGTTATCCAGATGGATTGGTCATCTTTTCTATTAAATCGGACATTTTTTTTTAGATTATCTTCTCACGGATGCTGTACCAAGTGACACCAAAGTTCTTCCTTCGCCCGAAGATCTGAAACACAAAATCATTATCAAGGCAAAAAAACCTCAAGGTAAAATTAACTTCCATAAGTGGGTCACACTTAGTAGATCTACTTTTCTTTTCATTCTTTCCCATTTCTCTCATTATTTCAATCAATGCTAAAATCTTTTCTCAACTCATAACTTAATCCTATGTTAATATTATGTTGTGACCGTTTCTTTTATATTAGCCCATATACAAGAAGGAACACATATATTTTATATGTTCGTCTATCTAAACATTTAAATGAAATCACTTTTATATGTAGGAAATTATGTTAATGGAATATCGATGCTTATTTTTTGTCTAAAATTCTGCTCCAAACTTTTTAGATCAACAAGGATAAAGGTTGTTGTTTTTGAGGTTTTGTTTATCATTTTAAATTAGCCTATTGTGAAGTCTGCTGTTTCTTTCTTTTGGGGGGCGTCCGTGACCTGGTCGGTGTCCTCTAGAAGGACTAATTCCACTTAAAACCCTTGCAATACCTACTATAATTTCCTTAAATTTGTTTCACACTTGCTCTATCTCTATGTTCACTACTTCAGCTACTCACAAGCATTCTCACGCAGTCTTGTCTTCGATTGGACAGCCTTTCACATATGAGCCTTCTTTCTTTTCCATCATCCTTACATCTTTTCATCCATACAACAACCAATTTAACTTTAGACAACACATGTATTCGTACCCCAGTGTCCAGAACTGCACCTGTGCAAGTCAATTCGCAAGGAGACATATCACTGTCGACCGGGGGGCTTTCCTCTCTGATGAGGATTTACCCCCCCCGCCCCCTCCAAATGGCAAAAAAGGTGCCACCTTCGTCCTATTCAAGTAGTAATGCCATGGTATTTCAGGGGTGGAAGTTGAAGATGACGATGAAGATGATGACCCAGATAACATCGATTATATTGACAGTGATGACGGGAACTCAAGCACAAAAAAGGTAACGCATCGTTTATCTTTTCCGGCTTTTTTATCATTGAGTTATTACTAAATCCCCTGCGACCAAGTTCAAGTGGTACTTGAAAATGTTTCTATTCCTTGTAGAAACTTGTAGGTAGGTAGCGGCATTCGTCCCTGGCATCATAGACGAGCCCCCCCTCCCCAAGCACTAGGGCCGGTCCTCGATGGGGAACAGGTGTCCGAGATGTATTGTGTGTTTTTGACATCAACCAGCGATAATGGAACACTCCATGACCCATAAGGGGGGAGGGCACCCTTTCCACATCAGGGGCATGTGTACATGAGTGCCCTCCCCCCATAGAGGACAATAGTAAACGATCGGTAGGATTCCAGAACATCGAGTGGGTATGTTGTGCTGTGTTGTGACTGGCTCTGTCCATGATGATGTGTGTAGAGCACTCACTCCCGCACCCCATGGACGACAGCTCATAACGCCGCTGAAAGTTTTGTGTCCGTGTCGCTCGGATTGAACTCCTGCCTCGACGTCAGAAATCCAAGCTAGAGCTCCTGTACAAGCATGTGGCTGGAGGTTTGTAATAATTCATTCGGGTCTCACAAGTTGGGTTGTCGATTTTTCAGTTTACTCCCGATTCCGATTACAGCGAGTTCAGCCACATGAGGTGTGGTTAGTCACCGGATGGAGTTCCGTTTTGAGTCGCCTTCACGGTGGCTCTAATACGCTGTAGATACCCGCGGGTCGAATCCTGTGTTCAACCTTTGGTGCCACACTTACGAAGAAATGACACCTTAAATGAGTGCGAATCGGTGTGTTCAAACCTCTAGCAATTTTTTTCTCTTTCTTCGGTGCTGCCTTTTTATGTCTAAAATTCATTTAGTAATAGTATTTGACCATGGAGTTATTAAAAAAAAGTTAAAAAATATTATAGTTCGTCTTAAAAAAAAATGATCACTTTAAAAAACCCTCGTACAAGAAAGTTAAGATTTATATTGACCCCTACATTGTTTAATTTTTTGAGATTTACTGCATGATATTCCCGAAGATGTGGGGTAGTGTCTAATAAAGTATTTTGTTACCCAGTACAATGTTTACAACGTATCCAAGAAATTTTCCTTGTCTTCCCAACCTTTAAATGAGCAATCTGACTTATGCGCATATTTTGCTTGAAACATCATTGTCATCAACTGCTTTCCCTCAAAGTTGAGTCAGGGCATATCAATGCAATTAAAAAAATACCCACTCCCACCCACCTGTGGACCTGACTAGTATTCTAAGAATAAGCCGTTTGCCCTCCGACTGCTTCTGCGGTGGTTTGCAGAGTGTGAGACGCCCCTCAAAGAGAAGCGTTATGCCAACATACGCTATAAGCGTCGCACAAACGATTTCATTGTTGGTGACTTTCGTTGAGGATTTGGGGCAAGTTCTCGCAGCCCCCATCCCCATCCCTCCCGTCTCCAGGAGTATGGGACCGCAATCTCAGACCCAGCGTCCGTAATGGAGTCCTTCGGGTCGCTTTTACTCTAGCCGGGATGCTGCTCCTTCAGCATTCAATGCACGCCGTGATGTTACTGAAGGCCATCGACTGAACTTTACCTCCAGGTTTATATTGAGTGAGTTATGTTCTGTTCTCGCTTCGTGGTCCGGAAAATGTCCCGTAAGTCATTGTTCGACACCTAGGTGAGCGAGGCATGGCCTTTCTGTTAGATTTGTACAACAGGATCTAGACTGAGGGATTCCTCCCAGACTCCTAGCGAATTGCTACCTTACAAGCTTTTCGGAAAGAGGGGAGAGATCCCTCTACCCCGGCCCATTTCCACCCACTTTCTCTAGCCTCTTGCGTGTGCAAGTTGATGGAGAAATTGGAAAATTTTACAAGACTTTTTCCTGGAAAGCGGAGGACACCTGTCTTCCGCACAGTGCGGCTTCCTCAAGTTCCACGACGTTAGATGCTCTGCTCCGACTGAAAAATGCCGTCTGCGAGGTCTTCCTAGGTCGACAGCACTACGCCGCGATGCGATATCATGGAGACTCCACATGATGGGGGCGAAGGGACTCGTGCCAGAAGATGTTCTCGCTGCACTCTACGTGGACGACCTTTCGTTCTATTTTTGTGCGGCCCAGATGCCAACTCTGGAGCGTCTAATCCAACATGCATTGAATTGCATCTCTCACTATGCCGAAGCGCACATGTTTAGGTTTTCCTTGGCCAAGACTAAGATGGTGCACTTCTTCCCCCATCCACGGCTCCACCCCGACCCGGACTTGCTCTTAAACAGGGTTTTCTTGCAAGCGATAGATTCACACCGTTTCCATGATTTTTTTTTCGAGTGACGCCTGACCTGGGAGGTCTATATTCGCTGCTTTAGGGTCTCTTGCACCCGCACCCTAGACATTATTTTTTCCGTGGTGTTCAGCAATTGGGATGCTGATAAGGTTACTGGCTTACTTTTTTATAAAGTTGGGAGAAATAACGGGTTTTGCAAAGGTCCTGTTACACTCGTTACGACGTTGTCAACAAAGGAGACAATAATAGTTTTGATGCATTTAGACACATTTTTATTGTATTAACATTTAAATACATATATGTTTGAGTTGTAATATTAATCAATCTGGCGGCGAGCACCCTCTCCGGGCGAGACCTGAAGGCCGCGCACATGTTGCAGACGAACCCCTTCCTCATGCTGGTCAACACACGGTTGACGGAGGACTTCAGTTCGTTGATGTTGCTGTATCGAACCTTGCAGGCCTTGTCCTCAACATGCGCCCATATACTGTAGTCGATGAGATTGAGGTTGGGCGACTGCGGCGGCGGCCAAAGTCGTTCGACCAGAAGTTCATTTTTGACCCCAACCACTCTTGCACGGTCTTGGCCGCGTGGGTCGTGGCACCGTCATGCTGAAAGACGTAATCGGCCTTCTTCATGATCTTACTCACCCAGGGCAGGACTTTCCTGGCTAAGATGTCCCTTTAATTTGTTGCGGTGAGCCTTTAACCGGCGGCATCTTCTTTCCATTCGAAGCCACAATGTCGAGCATCATCACGGAGGCAGAGTACTTGGTCGTGGACACGTAGCGGACCTCTGGGACGTTCTGGCCGAAACTTACTACGCGACCGTTCTGCTTGCTGGTGGCCGGATCGACCGTGAAGGATTTTTTATCAGAAAAAAAGAGTATTCGATTGCATTGACTCTTAAAGTCGTTGAGAAGACGACGATGGCGCTCCCGACGTTGCTCTCGCATACGGTCGGTAAGCAGGGGCCTTTCCATGCACCTCAAGCTCTTGCCGTCCTCGTCCTTGAAAGGCCTGGGCACCGTGGCCACCGATATGTTCTTTGAGCGCTAAGTCGGTGGAGAAGAGTCATACGACCATCTAACCCTGCAGAAGCGGGACCAAGAGGATGAAAAACGAAGATGATGAGCTTCGGAGCACTTTCGAAGGAGTTTCTCACAACCAAACGGTTGACAACTTGAGGTCTGCCTGAACGAGGTCAATATTTGAGGCCTTTCCCTTTTCTTGATTGTCTCCGCGACTCTGCGGACGGTCATCCGGTCGATGTTGAGCCATTTGGCGATGTCAGACTTGTGGTCCGCACGCAGGAGAGCAGAGATCTCGACACTCCTGCACACAATGGAAAATACGTTTTAATGACACCTACTGGATAAGTAGAACTTTAAGTTTGTTAGACGGAACTTTTTCTATCACACACGTAAACCTCTCGAAAGATAAAAAACTCCTAAGTGTAACATAACCCTTGCAAAACCCGGTACTTTGAAATATCCTTCTCTCTTGTAGTATCTACTTAGTTTGGTTCCCCCAAGAGATTTAAAGATTAATCTATACAGTATCTTACCTTAATTCTTCATTTTATTTAGGTACGACTTCATATCATGTCCAATTCTGTTCAACACCTAATTTTTGGGAAGGTAATTGATTAAGGCTAGGGCATGCAAGAATGCCCAAATCACTTCATTATATTAGCAAAATATATAGATGCATTCACGCTTTTTCCTTTTTTTTATCTGTGTCAGGCTTCCCATAAAAAAAGGTAATTTCAGTCACAAATTAAAAATCTCTTGCTATCCGGTATGCTTTTCCCGCCAAAATTTGCTCGATTACAAATTGTCGATGATATTAACAATTTCTCAATTTCTTTTCCCAAGTTTGAATTCCGACGGTTTTTTAGCTTTGCTCGGACTTTGAGTCGAGATGCACAGGTACCTACTGGGTTATGCCTTTCACTAACGGTTGATTTTTTTTTTTATTGATTTGCTAAAACGCCTTGTTAACCCTGGTTTGCCCCGAGTTTTCCATTTTTCTTGGTTTGTTTTACGTTTGCATTAGTTATATAGGTTTATATCCCTGAGTGGCTCCTGTATTTGATTATAGGTATTTCTTGATAGCATTTGTTTTTCACACGGTCTCAACACCAAGGAATGCAAGTGTGCTGAACTTACTTACGCAACCCTTGCTAATCTTATCGTTAATTGATGTATGTTATTTTTCATTTTACTTTAAATAAATCTGCCTCAGTAAAGAGTAAAAAATATTTCCTATGTTTGGATCTTTGAATAAAAGGGCACTTAGATTTCTTTAGGTTTAGGTATGCATTTGGGGTTACATATATGTATATATTGGCTAAATTTCGTGTTTTTGTGAATTTTAAAAATCTACCAACCTAGTTAAAAGACGCGCCAAGTATGTGGCATAAAGAAACAATTACATAGAATAACTTGCTTGGTATTCACTGGTTGATATTTTGGGGGGTTATAAATTATTTTAAAAATGTATTATCGTGTGATCCAAGATTTTAAATCCTGCATGAGACAATTTGTAAGTAATTAAAACCTATTTGGCAACTGATTAAAGTTAAAGCCTTCAGACTTTTACTATGAGTGGAAATTGGAAATCATTTCCTCTTCATCAAATTAATGTACAGAGATCACCCACTTATCACTCACCATTGCTTCATATTGTGGCTCATGATAACTGTGTTGTACTCGCGAGGGATTATCAAGTATAGCATGAGCAACATTACTGCAGTTGACATCTATCATGTCCCTTCGTTGGCGGCTGCTAGACAAGATCTTAAAAATTACAAAATCCACCCGAAAACCATTCCCCCATCACCCACACAGAACACAGCAAAAGATATAATTTATGAGTCAGAACCATCACTTCAACGCCATTCCACCAGTCATCATCCGAGAAGAAAAATACCCCGACGCCACAACCGGGTCACCCTGGAAAGGCTCGGGTGCGGTCACCACCCAAAATGAAAGACATGCAAATACCGCACCGGCCTGATCAACACAGACATCTCTTTCCACTGCCACCGGGAACCAGACACAGTTAAACATTTATGTACAACATGACCATCACAGATACAGCTGAAACAAAACCTCCAGATACACAGAGTATGGGATCCTTGGGAGAATCCTGGGTAATTACAGTTTGAGTGGGTCGGTGAAGGGGTGAGGGGTAGTTCGAGACCCATTGACAACCTCTCACCTCATTTTGTGGGAAAATGACTTTTGTTGAAGTCTTGAAGAAAAGTTCAGAAAATATTCATATCTTTATGGAAGATATGTTCTTCATTCATAGCAATTTCCCTTCACCTTTTTACCTTTTAGCTCCTTTTTAGCCGTGAAATTTAATTAATCTATGTAAGTGATTCGTTACTTTGAATTCTCATTCGAAAATAATCCGGACTCTACTGAAGTGCACCTATTTTTTACTTTGTACATATTTAGGGAATTTTTTATATAAAAATCTGTGAATAATATATTGCGTCATTAAACATTTCAGTTAAAGTAATTACCTTGGTATTTTATAATTTTCTAAATTAAAAGTTACCTTCCTCAAATATTTAACCAGCGCAATATGCAATATGTTTGAAGTTCGCAGCTTAGTTTATGGTGAATTTATTTTTGCATCCATGCTCGAGTTAACCTTTCTTTTGGATGAGCTTGTTTAGTTTCTTAAAAAAATGTCATTGCAAGTACCAAATGATTGTTTAAATTGCTTCCAACTACCATCTTACCCCAATACCATTTTTTTTTCTTTTGACTTTGGTCTTAAAAATTATGAATAGTTGTTCTTATACCAAAGTTTAAAAATATTTAACTTTTACCACCTTGTACATGTTTTTTATTTGATCATCTTCTATTGAATAGGCTTGTTTTATAAGAGACTAGCTAATTAAATTATTTAAATCTCTTCAAGGCCAAGCCACATAAGCCCTTAACTCCTGAGTTAGCTCAAATAGTCAACGTTTGTGAAGGGAAGAAATTCGTCTCGTTTGCTTCAGCTTTCGAGTCAGGTTAGTTTGTTGCTAGTTCAAATTTATATGAGTAATTTTTTATCTCAAATCCTTTGTTCCATGAATCATTTCCTATAAACAAAATGTGGCAAAATTTTGGGTGCTGAATTCTTTAAAAGAACAATTTTTTTTTTTTACAGACAAATGCATTCATTTTCCTTCATTGCGAGAAAACAAAGCCAAAAGTCTGTTTGAATCCTCGCCAGAAGATTTTGTTAAATTCACTGAAAGGCAAATTGCGAAAATTTACCCTCTCGGAACGCGTACAGATTCTTCTAATTTGAAACCTTATCCATTGTGGAGTGTTGGAGCTCAAGTTGGTGAGTTGGTCATGTTTTTTTATGTTTAAGGAGAGCAATAATATTAATGATAATTTTTCTTTATGCCTTTATATCATTCGCTTTATTACTCGTAAGTGCTGACATATTGAATCATGGGAGTTAAGATCTGATGATACCTTTATTTGCTGGATCAACCCTTCGCTCTCTCTATTTGTGAATACGAAAACAGAGTTTAGATAATGGGTATTTAGAATGAGATTTTTAAGATTGAGAAGAAGAACAGAGAGAAAAAATAAATAAACAAAATCTCCAGGCCAAATTTTATAATGACCCTACATACTCAGAAATATATGAACTCCCCGCAGGAAAAATTCACTTAAGTTGATCAGTTTTGGGGGCTTGAAACTCTACGATAAACTACATTCTCGACTTACTTATCGCCATAACCACAATTAAATAATGTATTTGTCTTTTTTTTAAACTATGTAGAAGAAAAGACTGCTAAGATTAAACACTAAGACAATTTTTCACTTTGAAGTGGAAATTCCCATTGAATTATTGATTAAGCCTATTTTTCACTTTGAAGTGGAAATTCCCATTGAATTATTGATTAAGCCTAGTTTTAATTCTTTTTTTTTTGTCAGTTACGTTAAACATGCAAACTGAAGACAAAGCAAATTTCTACAATGAAGCCCTCTTTAGACGAAACGGAAACTGTGGCTATGTCCTGAAGCCAGACATCCTGATTGGCAGAAGACCCTACAACCCGAAGAATCCTTCTCCCGAGTAAGTATCGCTGGTATGACTCAGGAAGTGAGAAATTTTATTTATGGGTTTTATATTTACCTATTTTAACATTTGTTCTGAATTCATCGAGTGACAAACTGAAAAATGGTTGAAAGAAAAAGTTAAATTCCCCCAAATGTTGGTCAATGCCAATTTCCTATTTCTTTCTTATACAATACTAAAAAAATGTCTAAATTCATTTTAACATTAGTGGTATGTTTTTATGGCAAATTATGTTTATTGTATTGTGATGAGCAATGGATAGTTTTACAATGTTTTTAGGAAAATAAATATTTATTGAAGAACAGGCTACGACCTAGCTGAAAGGAAGCACTCCTTGACAAACTTAAGTTACATCGGGTGTGGTAAGTCGCTAGTTGGAGTCACGATCCCGGTCAACTTCACGGCGTCTGCCATACGCCATATATATTTACCCGTGGTTGGATTGCACGTTAATCTGTATGCTTCTACTAACAAATAAAAGGCATCAAAATGAACGCAGATCACGGAACACTTAAACTACCTATTCGTTCTGAACAACCTTTCTATCCCTACATTCAACCCTTCAATAACACTTCCAAGACACCTACCTCCATGGATATCAACCACCCTCTGCTCATCTGACCTAGTCTCCAAAACAACCTTGTACACTACCTTCCAATCATGATACAAATAACCCTTGAGAAACTCATACTTCCACCAACTCTACGCAATTGCACCAACTACAACGAAGCTGACTGAACAAAAACAAGGCTTCTCAGTCAGGCTCTTCACACTATTTGGCCAACATTCTCTCAACAGTCAACAACGAACACATTTCGACGGGGAATACACAACGCACTATCACCCAAATTTCTCCCCAAAACTCAGACACCTTAGAAAATCAGGGTCTGCCTACCACACAAGAATGGAACCCAAACAATAACAACAAAAGCGAGAGCGGGAATGTCGTAGAATTGCTCATAGTTTGGTCCAATAATTATTCTAGTCCTTGATCTGGACACACCGCTTTTGTCTAACT